>WOXC01001628.1:0-36115 GCA_011680675.1 Gymnobelideus leadbeateri | reverse complement strand
TATTCCTCCCCATTAAAGTTAACCTTATTAGAATCAACACTCTATTTTAACCTATTAATATCTTTTTGGATCCTGATTTTATTATATGTTTTGTGACATTTGCAAATTTGATATCCATATATTTTATGGTTTCATTCAAAATACTGATAAAAATGTTGAACATTATAGGACCAAAGATTTATTTTGGGGCCATTAGTAATATCTAGTATTTGGATCCATACATTCAACTAACTCTTAATTTATAGAACTATACTATCATCTAGGCAATATCTGTCCATTTTGTCCATATTGAGAACAGGGACTTTCTCCAACACTGAGTCATGATTAGTGGCAGACCAGATTATAGTTTCTTCATGAATTCGGTTAATGACTATGGTTTTAAGAAGTTTCTTGGTTTCTGTTTTCCAGTATCAACCACTCAACTTCTAAAATATTGCTAGAATATTTAAGCCAGTATAAATAAAGTCAGCTCTTTGGAGAGGGAACTCTCAGGTATGGAGGCTTGTATAAAAAATAATAAGTAGCTAGCTAGCTAGCTATATAGATAGATAGATAGATAGATAGATAGATAGATAGATAGATAGAAATAGATAGATAGAATTCATATAGTGGCTGTTTACATACGAAACACTGTGTTAAGACCTTCACAAATACTGTCTCATTTGTTCCTCATGACAAGCACCAGAGTTAGGTGCTATTTCATCCCCATTTTACAGTTGAGGAAATTGAGGCAAACTGAGGTTAAATGACTTGCCCAAGTTTACACAGGTAGTGTCTGAGATCTGAAGCCAGATTTGAACTCAGGTTTTCCTTATCCTAAGCCCAGTGATCCCTTTCCTGTACCACTTAGTCTCCTACTTTGTGGATTAGTAAAAGTAAATGAAATGAAATATTCAAAGTGATACTGCTAATGGGGACTAGGGTTTAGATTCATGTTTCATGACCATAAATCTAGTACTCTGTAAACTCCATGAGATGAATTCCCTCTTATTTCTAACTTGTTTATCGGAATTATTGCTTCATTGTATTTGACAATTATCAAATAGGCCATTATGTAATCTAATCCAAATAAGATTTAGGTCTAGAAGATATGAATTTGATGTCTCCCCTGTCCAAATTCATCAGGTAATTGATTCTTGCACTTAATTTGCCAGATACATTTACCTATTTTTTCCAATGTCCCTGCTTCCAATATGATCCAGGCCTGATACAGGGCCTTTAATTACTTCTCTCCTTGACTCCAGGTTCCTTTTGATTGAGTACATCCTGCATATAATTTAATTATTAACTTTTTCTAAAACATTGAGGTCATTATGTTCAAAAATCATCACCTACTGCATTGGAAAAAAAGAGAAAACCACCAAGATCAGGCAGGCAGTTCTCTCAGGTCTTCCTCCACTTAGCTCCATCCTATCTCAGCAGTGATAGATGAAATTAGCAGAGTTTTGGATTAAAAAATAACAAAAAGCTGTCTCTTGAAATGACTTATTTTATAGTAGCAATTGCAATGTAAAATGGTGGTGCTTTGAGACCCTCTAATGTAGGTTTGATGGTCATTAATTTCCATATTTGTCTTCTGCTATTACTTCAAAAACTAAAAAACATAGTGTTTTGCATCTATGACAATGATAAAATGTATACAGGAAGTTCTATATATATATATATGTGTATATATATATATATATATATATATATAATGATTGCATTAGATTCCCATAATAATTTTGTAAAGTGTGTACTATTAATACCTCCATTTGCATGAGAAGAAACTGAAGCTTAGGGAGGTAAAGTGTGTAATACACTACTCGGGTGGTAAGTTTCTGAGGCAAGATTCAAACTCAGGTCTTCTTGCCTCCAACTTAGGCACTCTGTCCACTGCTCATCTGGCTGACACTATGTATGAAACCAAAATGAGGAAAGCTGGTGATGTGCCAAGAGTAAGCAACAGCAGCTCAGAAATCTAAGTGCTAAACTATTCTCCATAAAATAGTTAAGGGAGCTGAGGAAGGTTTTCAGAACATTGTATGGTGATTTCATAAATTAAATAAAATTAAAATAAAAAAAAACAGCTAATGATGAGAAAGTTTAGTCAGGTGGAAATCTATGTCCATGGAAAGAGTACTTACAATGATGACATTACAGATTCATTAAAGGAATTTACAACTTTAAGAGATTTTGGAGAAAATATGACCTAAACTTTTCATTTTATATTTCAGAATTGAGATTGCCTAGAGATTGCCTCAGCTCACTTAAATAAAAAGTGTCAGACCTGAGATTTGAATCGAAGTCTTCTGACTGAGGTGTTTTACCACTTTCTGTGACAACCAACTGCCTCTGCTATCCATCAAATGTTATTTGCCACCTTTCTATCTCCTATTAAACCTACTATCACCAGGCTTATTTAGATTCTCATAGTAATAAGTAGCATTCCCATGTTTCAACACCCTTTCCAGATGTTGCTCTACTGAATAAACATTGTCAGTGCCTTCTCTATGCACAGTTATAGCCAAAACACTATTTTCTTTCATCCCCATCGCCATATTCCCCTGTGGAACCATTTCAATTTAGTGAAGTGGAGAGGTACCCAGCAGTACGCATCTTCTGTTATGAATGCAGCACTTTAAATGGCTGAATCAATGACATGAGACGCAGGGCTTCATTACTCCCTAGTTCACCCAGACTCGATGGCTTTCCAGGACCCAGGGATAGTTTGCTGCCAGGAAGACACATTTGAAATTCAATGTGTGGAGTCTTTCTTCTGGAGCCGCTCAGTGTTCTTGGCTTCAAAATGCTTTTAGAAACCTTCAAAAATTTCTGTGACTCACTCAGCTTTCCCCTCCTATTACCAGCTTTCACTGATGTGACATATTCCATCCTAGAGCTTTGCAGGAAATAGAAGACCAGATCTTGGAAGAGGGAAGACTGGGGAATTTAAAAGTCTGGAAAACAATATTTCAAGGGGGCAAAGAAGGTCACAGTGGCTATATTTGATGCAGAGAGTGAAAAGAGCTCTGAACTTGGGTTCAGGAGATGTGAGTTCACATATTAGATCAATATTGCTACCTGTAAGATTCTGATCTTTTTTCCTCATCCGGAAAATGGGGGTGTTGGATGATTTCTGAGGTCTCATCCAGCTCTAAATATCTAGATACTTATAAATACTAGCAAGCTGTTTGATATTGGGCAAGGCAATTAATTTCTGTGATCTGGAAAATGACCATCATAATATTTGCACCAAGGATCTCATGGGGTCATTGTGAAGAAAGCACTTTGTAAGCCTTAAAGTGTTATAAAAATGTGAATTTGTATTATCATCTGAATGGAATGTCAGTAACAGGAGGAGTGAATCTTCTTCCTTAAACGGTGTGTGTGTGTGTGTGTGTGTGTGTGTGTGTGTGTGTGTGTGTGTAGAATAAACAACACCTAAATTTTGTTATTTTTTTTTAAGTTCTATTAAGTACCTATTGCATAAAAAATTGGTAACCTTAATGCATTCCATTTACCAACATATTTAGTACACATCTGGATTGCTATTAACTTGATAGTAATTAGTGGCATGAAGACAGATGTTTTTCAAAGTTCAGTGTGTATAGACATGGAATATTGATTCTAATGCTATTTACTCATTTGATTCTCCAACCTCCCTACCTTCCCCAATAAGTGGATTTTATGCTTCTTCAAGAGTTCTTTCTTCTCTCTCTGGTTCCCAAGATGTCAAATCAAAGTTCATGCCAGGATCCTGCAGAGGATTTCATGGAGAGAGAAATCCCTGAGACGTGGAATGATATTAATAGTCAGCATTCTGCAGCTGTCAATCATAGGTAAGTTGTTTCTCAGGAATAATTTAGAAATATTCCTCAGGAGTTGGTGCTGTGTGTATAACAACCAGAAAATAATACCTACTGCTAATAATAGATGAGCTAATATAGCAAAGATTAATATGGATTTTGAATTTAGATTTAATTCATCAAAAGAATAAAGAATTGCAGGAAGTATGCAGTTGGAACACATGGCATTTAAACCTAGAAAAGACCTTGGAGATAATCTAGTCAACTATCTGATTTTGCAAGTAAGGAAACTGAGGCCCAGAAAAAGGTAGTACTTACAGTTGGTAGTTGGCAGAACCAATACCTGAACCTATGTTACCTGATTAAATTCAGTGCTTCTAATTTTACCATTTTTTTCTACATATGCATAAAAAAGAAAGTACAGTTAATATGACCAGCTATATACTAATTGGGTGCATCTAATGCACTATGAATAATACAAAATTATTTATATCTGGTCTGGGAATTAAGACAGATACATGCACACATATAGTCATACTTCAATGCTTACAGAATTCTCTATGCCAGGGTTTTTATTTCCCTCCCCCTGGCTAGGGTATTGGAACAAGTCTTGTATACCTAAATTTTGGAGAGGCCCTGTATATCTAAGAAAACATCAGTTATTTACTGTGTAGTAGTCTTTCCTGTCCTAAGTATGAGTAGTGTCCTCATGGCCATAAGAGGGAACCAATTCTATGTTGTGGTCTTATGTCGTCCTATGTATAGGTCTTACTTGGTCATTACCATTTCTCTCAAAGGACCATATTATGGTGCCTGAAAGTCTTCTTTTGGGTGAGGAATGTGAAGGTTTCATTGGTGAGGAGGAGAAGAAATATATCCAGATGTAACTGTGATATAAAAACATTAGACACCAATAAAGCTTTTCTAAAAGGTGGGTATAATTTTAGGAGAGAGGAAGGCAGAAACTTGAAGGGAACATCCTACAGTGGAAAAAATAGTGACAGTGGAGTCAGAGGACCTGGGCTTAAATTTTCCTTTGGATATTATTTACTGTTGTGCTATTGGGCAAATAATGTAACCTCCATGGGACTCAGTTTCCTCATTTGTAAAACAAGTGAAGTTAGAAAGGAACTAAACTAAATGGTTTCACTTCAATTCAATGAACATTTATTAAGTTCCAACTACATCCCAGATAACATGTGAGTGCAGGAGGTACAAATAAATTAAAGGAAAGATATTACCTGCCTTCATGGAGTTTATAGTCTAATGGGAGAAGACAATATACACAAAGAAATTACAAAGCAGAGGGGCTTGTCAGGGATAACTAACATGAGGGAACGTGTAGTCATGAGCCCAAACCTAGCAGAGCTGTTATTGAAAAGTGAAGAGTTAGCTAGAAAGTTCAGGTCCTAGATTGCTATAAAGGAAAGCTTGGGAAGGAGTCTGGCTTCTGAGGTACCTTTCCAATTTAGAGATATGATTTTATCATGCCATCACCAAATTAGTCATTAAAATTTCAGTACAGATGCTTTCATTGAATTAATTCCAGTCTTCTTTTTGGACCTTAGAGGAATGAAATATGTGATGTGCAAATTTTGGTGAATTTGGAAAAAAAGAAGTTCTGCATATGGGATATTGACTAGGGAGGGCATACTTGAATGACCTACCCCAATTATTCTTCCATTCATGCACATGTGTCCAACCACAATTACTTTTACACCTTTATGAGACAGGTAGTACCAGTACTGTCGTTGTCATTTTATAAATGAGGAAACTGAAGATTAAGGAAGGAAAGTGATTTGCCTTGGATAATGCAGCTAATAATTATTAGGGCAGAACTTCTAGTCCAGTTGTCCTGACTCTAGAGCCAGCATGCTTCCCACTATCCTAGAATGCTCTACCTCTTTTCACATTTATATAATAAATCCCATTGAAAACTTAGAATAGAAATTATCTTTCAAACTATCTTCATAACTTTGTCCAGTGTGCTGACTATTGACCCATTCATTATAAAGTGTACTATCATAGAATTTCTGAATTGGAAATGACTTCAGTTGTCACCTTTTCCTACTAGTCTTCCTGAAATAAACTTCATTGCCACATATCCAAAGTGTGATCATACAACCTTTTATGCAAAACCTACAGTGAGGTGGGTGATTCTACATTTTGTGGGGGGAGGGCATTCTGTTCCACTTAGATATCACTAATTCTTCAGAAGATTTTTCATTCTTTCTTTTTTTTTACCTCCTGACATGGTATTTGAGCATTTTTCTTTGCAACTTCCCTGCCATCGCCATTGTCCCTAGTTTGACCTTTCAGGGCCAAGAATACTAAGTCTAATCCCCCCTGCACATGACAACTCTTCAAGTGCTTTGACATTTGGAACATTTATCTCACCCCCATTCCAGTCTTCTCTTCATCAGGAAAAACATCCCTATTTCCTTCAAAAGAGTTTTATATGAATGGATTTACAGCCATTCACCATTCTAATTGCCCTATTTTGGAAATTTTACAGCTTGTTAAGAGATATGATATGTAAAACATGAAGGGATGCAATATGTAGAATATGAAGAAGAATAATTTGAAAAAAAAAGCAGGAAAAGTATACTGGAGTTAGAGTATAGAGGGCCTGAATGTCAGAATCAGGAGCTTATACCTTATAAAGTAGACAATGGGGAGTCATGGAAAGTTTTTCAGCAGATGATAATGGCTTATATGAAACTCCCAATTGCTTTCATCTTCACTTGGTTGATGCATTCAGTTTTTTTTTTTATTTTCTTCCCTCTTTAAACTTCTCCCATCTACTTCTAATGTTCCTTTTGTTCCAGGGAATTGTTATTTGTTTGTCACTGGTACCAAGTGCCACAGAGTGACAAATTAGCCTTTGAGAGGGAAATATCCAACTTAGCCTCCCTATTCCCCACCTCATGCCAGCACCAGTTCCTTCCCCTATATCAGTCTGCATTCCCGTTGTACTCAGAACACAAAAGTAATTTTACTAAGTGGGGATTTTGGGGGGTATTGTTTTTTTGTTTCATAAAACCCGTTAATTTGCTATTAAATCTCTTGTTGAAAGACTAATAGCTTAATGAACGCATTAAACATGTGCAAATTAGTTTTTTGGGGAATGCATTAGTTAGTTTCAGATTGAAGGGGGGTGATACATCATCGTCGTCACTGCAGGAATTAATGAGGCATTAGGCCATCTTCTGTCATGGAGGCCAGACTTATGAACGATCTCCCCCGAACTGCACACACAGACCTTGTCACACTCTTTCGTCTCATCCACAACATACGTCTTACCTCAGCCAGTTCCTTCCTCAGCATCAGCTGCTGTACTCAAAATAAAAATGTAAGTTTCCCATCAGTTTGGAAGTGAAAACCAGTCCATTGCAGGTGATAAATGATGTTTACAGTTGCTAGAAAAGAGGGTGGAACAATGAAGGCATATATTAACAGTGGCAGAGATTGGTTTGGTATTCATTCAGTTGCTATTTTGCCCCGTGAAGACATATAACCTCTCTCGATTTCCCTCCATCACCCAGTCACTTTCAGATGTCTACATTAAAATAAAGAGCCAATGGCAAGATGCTGTATCTTCACTATAATAAGTGGAGATGGCATTCTCAACCCAAAAGCTTTTGTCATGAACATCCAATCCTTCACCATCACACATATGGATGTCCTAGTTATAATATTTACCTTCCCTTGAAGATTAGAGACCAGTGAATCTCAGTCTTCTTGGAAACTTAAGAAATCACACATACTAGAATAGAAAGGTAGTAAAAACATACATTCATTATAACAACCTTATTTAACAGATGAAGAAGCTGAGGCTTATGATGAGAAGTGACTTGGCCTTGATCATACGTGACAGAGACACAACTTGAATCCAGGTCAGTTCTGAGTTCCAACCTAATGTTAATTGAATTATATGAGGCTTCTTTTCCCCCCTTCCCCTTTCCTCCATTGCACCTCCACACATATTTTTAGTTTACAGTGAATGGGACTTAAATTTAATTTTACATAGGCCATGTAGCAAGAGTGAGGTATAACAGATGGGCTAGCTGAGCACTACAACGGCATCCATGGAGTATTGAATGAACCACAGAAAGGCCTTTAGCATATTGTATATATTCTCTATGGAGGACTTCTGGAAAGATATGAATAAGAATCTGATAGGCCAAGAAGTCATAGAAGGTTTATAATATACCTTAATGGAGTCTTTATTACGTCATTCAAATATTTAAATTTAAATCCATGTGAGATACTTGTCAATATTTCCATATGCTTGAATGGAACATCTCAAAAAGAAGTTATTTCTCTATCACTCTTAGTTTTCAAGTAGAGGCAAAAATGGCCATTTTTTGGAATATTGCAGAAAGGATTCACGTTTCAGGGTAGTACTAGACTAAATGACTCTAAATTCCCTTTCTACTATACTATGATAATTGATGATACTCTGGGGCAAGTGAAAAATAGGGTTGGATATCACCTCCACACACATGGCAATAGTCAGAGAAATGTAATATAAAATTTAAAAAAAGTTAAATGAGTAATTTTTCCCTTTATAGTCATTTTTGGATATACTCATCTGCCATCTCCCAGTAACACTTCCTTTTTCATCGAGGGGAAAAAAAGAGTAATCAAATCCAAAGGACCTAGTGACCACATATGCCAATGTATGTAAGATTCTGCATCCATACTCTGCTAGCTTTCCAAAGAAAGAAGGGTGCAAAGAAAAAATAACATTTGTCATGTAGGTGACAGCAAATTCTCTCTCTCTCTCTCTCTCTCTCTCTGTATATATATATATATATATATATATATATATATATATATATATATATATATACATATATATATATATACACACACACACACACACACACACACACACACACACACATATATACACATATATATATATATATCTTACCACACCAACTGGAGGAGTCTTAGACCTCATATTTTTTGAAGTTCTTATCTTCTAGACATAAGACAAACAAGCAATATAATCAAGGATGAAATAGAAAAAGTCCTGAACTTGTTAATATAGGATCCAAGTTCTTGTTTTGGTTAGTCCACAAATGCACTTGGGATTTCTATTTCTCTTATCTCAGGCTCAGTTTCCCCACCTCTAGAAGGTAAGACATTTATGAGTGTTGGAATAAATGATGTTTGAGGAATCTTCCAACTCTTATTTCTATGCCTATAGTCTATATAATAATAGCAGTAACAACAACAGATTAGCATATATGTATAGGCATACAATGTTTTATTATGTTCTGTTTTATTGTGCTTCTCATAAATTACATTTTTTATAAATTGGATGTTTGTGACAACCTTTCATGGAGCAAGTCTATTGGCACCCTTTTTCCAATTGCATGTTCTCACATTATGTGTCTTCATCATATTTTGATAATTTTCATATTTCAAACTTTTTCATTATTATTATAATGGTAGTTTTTGTTCATTGATGATAGATGTTATTATTGTAATTTTCTTGGGGTTCCATGAAACACCCACATATAAGACATTAAACTTAACTGACAAATATCATATATGTTCTGACTGCTAAACAGGCCTGCCTTTCCTTCATCTTTTGCCCTCTCCTCTGGCTTCCCTATTCCTAGAGACACAACAATATTGAGAAATGGGCTGATTAATAACCCTATGATGACTTCCAAGCGTTCAAGTAAAAGGAAGAGTCAACTGACGTGGCAAACTTCATTGGCTTATTTTAAGAAGTTGCCACAGCAAGCCCAACCTTCAGCAACCACCACCCTGATGAGTCAGCACCCAAGACTATCAAGGCAAGACCCTCTACCAGCAAGAAAGATCATGACTTGCTGATGGCTCAGATGCTGGTTAGCCTTTTGAACAATAAATTATTTTTTAAGTTAAAGCTTAAGTTAGAATTTTAAGTTAGACATAATACTATTGCACACTTATTAGACTATAGTGTAAGCATAATTTAATATGCATTGGGAAACCAAAAAATTCATGTAATTCACTTTATTGTGATATTTACTTTATTGCAAAGGTTTGGAAGCAAATCTGCAATATCTCCAAGGTATGCCTGTGATGCTTTGAAATTTGCAAAGCACTTTATACATTTATTTCATTTTATCCTCATAACAAACTGGAGAGGCAGGTGCAATTATTTCCCCATTTTACAGATGAGGAAACTAAAGCAGACAGATTGAGTGACTTGTCCATGGTCACACAGCTCATAAGTGTCCAAGGCTGAATTTACCTGGACTTTAGACCTAACTTTTTAGTTACTTGGCAACCAAGCTGCCTGTAATACTTAACTAAAATCCTTCAGCTCTCCTTATTTACATAGTGCACTTATGGAATTGAATATTCAAACACCCAGGATAAAGATCTAGTATTAATTCAGAAGTATTATATTATTAGTTCCATGAAGGCAGGCACTGTCTTTTACTGCTTTTTGTATCCCCAGTACTTTGCACAGTGCCTGGCAAACAGTAGGTGCTTAATAAACACCGATTGATTAATATTAGATGGCAATAATTAGATAGCAACGGACAAGCAGACCAGAGTAGAAGATGTTAATATATGTGGAGAAGCGGCAGGGAAGAGGTAGGGATATGCTAATGTAGAAAAAGTTTAAGGTGAAGTTTAAAAACAATATAATTGAGTTCAGTTGAAATGAATTAATTTCAATTTAATTCAATTAATTCAATTCAATTCACTTAAGAACCTATGGTTGTCAGGAACTATACTGAACACTGGAGATATAAAAGCCAAGACCAAATATCTCTTGCCTTCAAGGGACTTCTATTATATTGGAGACAATTAACATATACCTAGAAAATTAAATCCAATTTATATACAAAGTTAATATCTGGTAGGTCAGTACTGTATATTAATTGTATACTTCAGAATAGAATTCTTGTAGGAAGAAGCATTTGGTTGAACTGTGAATGTAGCTAGAATTCTAGAGTTAAGAGAATATTAGAAATTCAGGCAGAATTAGAAGCTGAAGGTCAAATTGAAATGACATGTCAAAAGTCAAGCTAATAGGCAGGAATCTAAGAGTATGCAGATGACAAAAGAGGAAGCAGAATAGTAGGTAAAATCCTGGAAAGCTGAACCAGACCATCTGCTGGAGATAACTTATAAGCATGACATCAGTAGTAGCCAGGAAGCCCTTTATACTCTTCCTGCCATTGCACAATAAAATGAATGACTTCCCATGGCATGATCAGCTGTACAACTGAGCAACTCAACATCCATTTCTGTTTCTAATGTTCAGAAAACTGGGGCTCAGAACTATATACATAAATAAATAATGCATTCTCCAGAGTAGTGGCAGAAGAAGGTCTTTCACCTTCTTTCATCCCATATCCTCTTCTTTCCCAGGTCTATGCCAAGGAATATAAATAATGGTTTGGTTGTGAACAGCAGATAGTGGAAGGTGACATGTCTCTCATCTCACCTTTCTCTCTACTGTATTTTCTATGTTCAAATGGAAAGTCTAATTTCTTCTGATATTTTAAAATTAAGTATTTAGCCAATAATAGCTTTAATAGATAGGCAGCTAAATCCTCAAGTTAGAATTATCTACTTTCTCTCCCAAATCGACAAACAGAATTCCACAACCCTGCCCCCCCTCACCAAATGAAAGAAAACAAAAGAAATGCACTAAATTAACCAAGACAATTTTTGGGGTTTTTATATATGCTCTGATGGAATATTCTCATAAATGGCCTTATAAAGACAGATATATTTAATTCAGTGACACTAGCGTCCTGGATATTCCACAAAACAAGACATTCCATCTTTTAATTATGGGTATTTTCTCTGACTGTCCTCTATTCCAGGAATGCTCTCTGTCCCCTGCTCTAACTACTGACTTTCCTGGTTTCCTCAGACACAATCAAATAATCGCCTTCTACAGGAAGCCTTCTACAACTCCTTTTAATTCTGCTACCTTCTCTCTGTTAATTATCTCTTAGTATTCTGTACATAGCTTGCCTTATATATTAGATTATTATATATAATTACTATATATGCTATATATAATCATATTATACATAATATTAATATATGATATATTTGTTTGTATTTTCTCCCTCCTTAGATTCTAAGTTTTTTGAGGGCTGGTCTTTTGACTTTATTTTTGTATTCCCAGAACTTAGCACCGTGATTGATTCAGATGCCTTTCTCTCCTATTAAAATGCCTCTTTGTGGCATGACAGTAAGCCAATCCAATTGTTTGCAGTTTTTTCCAGGAGATAGCAAGCTACAACCAGTTCTACCAAATTGGAAATCCATTAAATGGGTTGCATGCATATGGTCAAAGAAGTAGACTAGTCACTATCATAGAATACTCACCAGTGTGTGAGGTACAAGGTACTGTCTTCCTTTATTAGTCAAAATTTCTGTGAATGACCATATGCCACATGATATAGAGCAATCTCCATCTGGGTTGGTAGATAGAGAGAACCCACTACTGATAAAATCACCAATTCTTGAAGCATTGAAATAAAATTGTTTCTTAATGACTAAAAAATGCTAGGGGTTGAAGATGAAATGAAGATAATTTTTGATACCTTTTACCTTTGGTGCTATCTACATCAGCTTATGAAATAGTATGGCAGCACAAATGATTAGATAATTGAGAATGCCAACATTCACTATGGTGATAATTATGATAATTGATAATCATGACAGTAATTTATGAGGATGGTGAGTATGATGAAGAGGCATAACAATTATAAGTATAATGAAGAGGGGAAAGATATAGAACTCTTCAAGGGGTATACTCATGACTTCCAAGAATTCAGGTCATTTTAAATTCGTTCTAGGGGTATGGCTAGAAGGTGCAGTGAATAGAGCACTGGCCCTGGTGTCAGGAGGACCTGAGTTCAAATCTGGCCTCAAACACTTAACACAAAAACTAGCCATGTGACTTTGGGCAGTCACTTAACCCCAATTGCCCTCCAAAAAGTAAAAAAAAAATGCATTCTATCAGAAACCAGGAACTAAACTTGTGGCAGGGACCTTGGAGTCTGACATACTCACAAGGAGCAAGAAAACTTAAACTTGCATAAATCTGAGTCATTGCACTGATAATTCAGCCCTCTTGCTCCCTCAGTCTTGACTCTTTCAAAATTATGGACTCAATGACAAATCAAGAAATCCTTCCATAGAAACAATCAATAATTTCATTCAAGAGTATGATAATAATGAGACAACATACCAAAATTTGTGGGATGCACTAAAGGCAGTTTTCAGGGGAAGTTTTATATCCCTGAGTGCATACATGAATATATTAGAGAAAGGGGAGGTCAATGAATTTCACATGCAATTGAAAAAGGTAGAAAAAGAACAAATTGAAACTCCCCAATTTAATACTAAATTAGAAATATTGAAAACCAAAGGAGAGATTAATAAAATTGAATTTAAGAAAACTATTGAATTAATAAATAAAACTAAGAGATGGTTTTATGAAAAAATCAACAAAATTGATAGTCCCTTAGTCAATATGATAAAGAAAAAGAAAGAATTATGAGTATCAAATTATGAGTATCAAAAAAGGGTGAATCTACCTCTAATTAAGAGGAAATCAAAAAAATAATGAGGAATTATTTTTCCCAATTGTATGCATACGAATATGACAATCTTAGTGAAATGGATGAATATTTACAAAATCACAAGTTGCCCAGATTAACTGAAGAGTTACCTAAATAATTCCATATCAGAAAAAGAAATCAAACAAGCCATCAATGAACTCCCTAGGAAAAAAAATCTCCAGGGCCAGATGGGTTCACTAGTGAATTCTATCAAACATTTAAAGAACAATTGATTCCAACACTCTGCAAACTACTTGGGAAAATTAGTGAAGAAGGAGTCCTACCAAATTCTTTCTATGACACAAATATGGTACTGATTCCTAAATCAGTAAGAGATAAGACAGAGAAAAAAATTATAGACCAATTTCCCTCATGAATTTAGACACAAAAATTCTAAATAAAATATTAGCCAAAAGACTCCAACAACTTATCACAAAAATAATACACTCTGATCAGGTAAGATTCATTCCAGGAATGCAAGGATGGTTTAATATTAGGAAAACCATCAGTATAATTGAGTATATCAACAATAAAACTAGCAGAAACCACATGATCATCTTAATAGATGCAGAAAAGGCTTTTGACAAAGTACAACATCCATTCCTATTAAAAACACTAGAAAGTATAGGAATAAATGGATCCTTCCTTAAAATAGTTGATAGCATCTATTTAAAACCACCAGCAAGTATTATATGCAATGGGGACAAACTAGAAGCCTTTCCAATAAGATCAGGAGTGAAATAAGGGTGTCCACTATCACTCCTTTTATTCAATTTGGTACTAGAAACACTAGCAGTAGCAATTAGAGAAGAAAAAGAAATCAAAGGAATCAAATTAGGCAAAGAAGTGACCAAGCTGTCACTCTTTGCAGATGATATGATGATATACTTAGAGAATCCTAGAGAATCAAGTAAAAAACTACTTGAGACAATAAATAAATTTGGCAAAGTTGCAAGTTATAAAATAAACCCACATAAATCCTCAGCATTCCTGTACATCTCTAATGAAACTCAACAACAAGAGATAGAAAGAGAAATCCCATTTAAAGTCTCTGTAGACATCATAAAATATTTGGGAATCTACTTGCCAAAACAAACCCAGAATCTATATGATCACAACTACAAAACACTTCTCACACAAATAAAATCAGATCTAAATAGTTGGAAAAATATCAATTGCTCGTGGCTGGGTCGAGCTAATATAATAAAAGTGACAATTTTACTCAAACTAAACTATATATTTAGTGCCATACCAATCAATTTACCAAAATACTACTTTGTAGAGTTAGACAAAATAATAACAAAATTTATTTGGAAAAACAAATGGTCTAGAATATCAAGGAATTAATGAAAAGAAATGCTAGGGAAGGTGGACTAGCTATGCCAGATCTTAATCTGTATTATACAGCAGCAGTCATCAAAACTGCTTGATACTGGCAGAAGTATAGAGTAGTGGATCAATGGAATAGATTAGGCACAGGAGACCCAGCAGTTAATGAATATAGTAATCTATTGTTCGATAAATCCAAAGACCCCAGTTTTGGGGATAAGAATGCACTGTTTGACAAAAACTGCTGGGAAAACTGGAATACAGTATGGCAGAAAGTGGGCATAGATCACTATCTAACACCATATACCAAAATCAAGTCTAAATGGGTGCATGATCTAGGTGTAAAGGATGATACTGTAAGCAATTTGGGAAAGCAAGGAATAGTTTACCTGACAGACTTGTGGAGAGGGGAAGATTTTAGGACCAAACAAGAATTAGAGAGCATTATAAAATGCAAAATGGATAATTTTGATTACATTAAATTGAAAAGCTTCTGTACAAACAAAGCCAATGTAACCAAGATCAAGAGGGAGGTGGGAAATTGGGAAAGAATTTTTACAACTTGTGTCTCTGATAAAGGACTCATTTCTAAAATTTATAGAGAATTGAGCCAAATCTATATGAATACAAGTCACTCCCCAATTGATAAATGGTCAAAGGATATGAACAGGAAGTTTTCAGAGAAAGAAATTAAAGATATCTATAAGCATATGAAGAAATGCTCTAAATCACTATTAATTAGAGAAATGCAAATCAAAACAACTCTGAGATACCACATCCCTCCAGTCAGATTGGCTAAGATGACAAAACAAGAAAGTGACAAATGCTGGAGAGGATGTGGACAAATTGGAACACTAATACATTGCTGGTGGAGTTGTGAACTTATCCAACCACTCTGGAGAGCAATCTGGAATTATGCCCAAAGGATTATAAATAATATCATACCCTTTGACCCAGCCATACCACTTCTAGGGTTATATCCCAAAGAGACCATAGAAGTGGGACGAAGACCCATATGTACAAAAATATTTTTAGCAGCCCTTTTTGTGGTTGCAAAGAATTGGAAACTAAAGGGGTGCCCATCAATTGGGGAATGGCTAAACAAGTTGTGGTATATGAATGTAATGGAATATTATTGTGCTATAAGAAACGAGGAGGTGATGGATTTCATAATTACCTCGAGAGACTTATACAAACTAATGCTGAGCGAGAAGAGTAGAATCAGAAGAAATCTGTATGCAATCACAGACATACCATATCTGTGATGACCAACTATGACAGACTGGACTCTTTTCAGCAATGCAGTGATATAAGTCAATCCCGAAAGACTCAAGAAAGAGAGAAAAATGCCATCCAGAGATATAGCTAGAAAGAACTGAGCCTGAATCCTGATGGAAGCAAACTAAATGATCTTTTTCTTTTCGTTGTTTGGTTTTATTTCTTCCTTACCATCTTTCATCCCACCTAGTACAATATGCCTTTGTAATTGGAATACTGTCTATTATGAATGCATTTGCAGATCTTATACTGGACTATATGCTGTTGTGGGGGGAGGGGAGAGGGAAGTAAAGGAAATTTGAAAATCAAGGAACTATGGAATTGAATCTTGTTAACTGAAACTAAACAAATAAATTAATTAAAAAAGAAAAGAAAATCCTTCCAAGACCAGAAAATTAGAGAAATGTGGGAAAACAAGTTTCTCTTTTAAGTTATGTGAGAAATTCCCCTTCTCTGTCTCTTCATTTCCATTCCCACATACAACATAATGATTCTCTCTGTGGACCTTCTGGGTACACTCACTTTATAGATGAAGACTGGGACTATTTTAAGAAGCTTTAAAAATACCTAAGGAGGCACCTTCATCACTTATTCATGTATGGTCTCTTTATTTTTTATTTATTAATGAAGTAAAAAATGGTTTCTACTTAGTTCCAAGTGGCTTTTCTATAAAAATAAAATATGACCAAACTAGGCACAAATAGTTAGGTGGCAACTTTGTGTCGGGATTTACCTCTGAGAAAACTTACAAGGTAAAGATGTTATACAATTTCTCTTCATGGATCACAAAATACAATCATTCTTAAAGGTCCTCTTGAGCCCAGTGGACTTGACAGTCAATAGAGACTTGCCTCAACTAGACATTATGAACTTATGCACACATAGGTGAAAAGTATGGAAATCTCATGTTAGGAATGGTGTGAATTTGGAAAGTTCACTGAGTTCAGATTCAGGAGACCATGTTTATATATTGTTACACTAATGACTATGTCTCTGGATAAGCCAATTTGCCTCTCTGAGCTTAGTTTACTTCAATGTAAAAACAAAGGAAATAGAGTTAATCACATCAAAGACCCTTTCCAACTCTTTAATTTTCTTTATTCTTAATTCATTCTGAGCTTTCCAACTCTTTACTTTTCTTTATTCTAAATTCATTCTGAGCTTTAACATTGTATATTTAAACTTTTTGTTGTTGTTATGAGGACCTTTTCAACTCTAATATGCTGTGTCTAAGATTACACACATACATAATATATAATATAAAGATGACATACATACATCTCACACACACACACACACACACACACACACATTAATGTCAATTCCTGCTTTAGCATTCCAGGATTCTAATATCAGAAATTTAAGATTTTGTCAGGTCAATGGTCTACCTGGCCTAATGTTTTCTTATAGGATACCACACAAGAAAACTAGAGAGAAAATTATATAATTACCCTCTGTAGCATCATATTCCAATGATAGAAAGTGGCCCAAATATTCTTAGCTTTTCTTTGTAACTTTATGTTAATTTCTGAACTTTTATCTTTATGCCCTTCACCTATACATTCAAATGAAGACACGTAGGCTATATAATAAAATTTTGTGGACTGAAAGTATATTGAAAGATCAGACCAGATTGGCTAAGATGACAAAACAAGAAAGTGACAAATGCTGGAGAGGTTGTGGGCAAATTGGAACGCTAATACATTGCTGGTGGAGTTGTGAATTTATCCAACCATTCTGGAGAGCAATCTGGAATTATGCCCAAAGGATTATAAATAATTTCATACCCTTTGACCCAGCCATACCACTCCTAGGGTTATATCCCAAAGAGATCATAGTAGTGGGAGGAAGAACCATATGTACAAAAATATTTTTAGCAGCCCTTTTTGTGGTTGCAAAGAATTGGAAACTAAAGGAGTGCCCATCAATTGGGGAATGGCTAAACAAGTTTTGGTATATGAATGTAATGGAATTTTATTGTGCTATAAGAAATGAGGAGGTGACGGATTTCATAATTACCTGGAGAGACTTATACAAACTGATGCTGAGCGAGAAGAGTAGAATCAGAAGAAATTTGTATACAATCACAGACATACCATATCTGTGACGACCAACTATGACAGACTGGACTCTTTTCAGCAATGCAGTGATATAAGTTAATCCCGAATGACTCAAGAAAGTGAGAAATGTGCCATCCAGAGATATAACTAGAAAGAACTGAGCCTGAATCCTGATGGAAGCAAACTAAATGATCTTGTTCTTCTCATTGTTTGGTTGTACTTCTTCCTTACCATCTTTCATCCCACCTAGTACTATATGCCTTTGTAATTGGAATAATGTTTAATATGAATGCATTTGCAGACCCTATACTGTACTATATGATGTCATGAGGGGAGGGGGGAGGGAAGTAAAGGAAATTTGAAAATCAAGGAACTATGGAATTGAATCTTGTCAACTGAAACTAAACTAATAAATTAATTAAAAAAAAAAAAAAAAAAAAGATCAGACCAGAAAACCAGTGATAAATGGATGAAACATTCAGGAAAAAGATCTCAAGTATAATATTCCAAGGCCTGCCCTAAGCCTTGCTGTATGATTTTTTTCCAATGAATTAGATGAGAAATGTGGATATTCTACCATATTTGTGGATAAAAGTTGGAGAGAAGTGCTGACTTGCATTTTTAAAGTGAATTTCTTCATCTGGTAGTTTTCTGTAACCATTGAATTAATTAATCCAATCTCTTTCCCCTTCATTATGGATCACATGTAACAGAGTTGAATAATTACTGCATTGGTCAAAAGAATATGAATACAAAACTTTCAACAGTGCAAGACAATATACTAATTAAAATATAATTTTATTAGGAATAGATGTAAGATCCTAAATTTCAGTTGAACAAATCACCCCTATTATCATTGCTAATATTTGTTTAGGTTTATATAGCATTTTACAAATATTACTTTATTTCACCCTCACAAAAACTCAGTGAGGTAAAAGTTATTATCACCTCCCTTTTACAGATGACTAAACTGAACAAAGAACATGTGACTTTCTCAGAGTACACAGCTACCAATCCCCTGATGTTCAATTTGACCTCAGGTCTTCCCTATTCCAAGTCTAGCACCCTATCCATCTCATCATTTAACTGCCTATACTCTACATGAGTACAGAATGGATGAAATCAAGCTAAATAGTCATTCATTTGAAAAAGGCCTGGAGATTTTTCAATGGATTATGTGTACAATATGAATCAATAGTCTTGTCTGATAGTTAATAACCTATGGGGAATTTTTTCTATATTATCAGAAACATGGTATACAGAATGAAGACAACAGTTCTTCTTTCCTCTGGTTAGACTAGATTTGGGATATTGTGTTCAGTTCTGAATACTTCACTTCAGTAAAGATATTAATTAACGGGAACACATCTAGAGAAAGGAGACCAGATTGATAAGAGGACTAGGTATGAGGCCACATAGGATCAATTAACAACTGGCAATGTTTTAACTAGAAAAGAGAAAACTTTTGGGGGGCAAGGAAAGATCCTTATCTTTAAGTAGTTTAGGGACTCCCCTGGGAAAGGGAGATTAAAAGGGTATAGAATGCTCCTTAAACTAGAAGCAATAGACAGAAGGTACAGAGAAATTGATTTTGGCTTAAAGTAAAGAAAAAAAAGCTAGTAATTACAGAAATCCAAAAGTAAAATGAGTTGCTTTGGGAAGTAGTGAATACTCTGCCATTGGGAGTTTTCAGAGAGTCTAGATAGACTGTATCAGAGATATTCTAAAGCAGATTCTTGCTGAGGTTCAAGTTGAGCATGATGACCTCTGAGGTTTCCTCCAACTCAGAGTCTTTAAATAAACTGGCACTGGAAAGAGGAAATTGGGTTGCTTTAAACCACATTTTCATCCAATTTGATCCTTCACATCAATGTCTGCATAGTCCAATGTTTGTACATTCCAACAGCAATGCACCTATTCCATTGGTTCATTAGTTAATTAGGGCATTGACGCATTAAGTCATTGTCCCATTAACACCTAACATTGTACTCTATTTTATATGCCATCTTGCAGCCCCAGAGTCTCGGTTGATCAGATGGAAATGGCACCCCTTCGGAAGTAAATAAGGGCAAGCATATTATGAGAGCATTAAATCCCCCTTTAATTTGAAAGGAAGGTTTCCTTGATATGGAGGTAAAGGCCAGGTGTCTTGGAAAGTATCATGTAAATATCAGTAGTGGTGGTGAATGACTGGGAAGGCTGAAGTCAACTTCTGGGTAATATTATAGGGAAATTAGTTGAGAATAGAATCAACCCATAAACCACCAATTCAGTGGAGGCCTACATTGACAATGTCAGAGACACAGAGTAGAAGCTGCCATCCTTGGGACAGCTTTGGTTTTGCTTCTGTGTTGACTTCAGCATGAAATCTCAGTAGCAGCTGCTTTGAGCATAGGTAAGGGACACTTAGAGGTGAGTTTTCAGCTCAGAGGCCCAGTGGTGTCAAATCTCTTTTTGCAACATCAAAAGAGAAGCTCTAATCCCAGGGTACCTTTTTAGAGATCAAGGCATTATGATGGTAGAGAAATGAGTACCGTACTTTGTGTCAGCCAGCTTGTGTTCAAATACTTTTCCACCTACTAGCAGCATGCCTTTCTACTTCATCTTCTGAAAAATGGGAATAATATTACTTTCAGTAAGTATCATAGTTGTGAAGAAGTCTAATATGATTTAAATCCTAAAAAATGCTATGGAAATGAAACTATGTTATGAGTTTAATATGGAGGAAAGAGGACTGAATTTGTAGGTTTAAGATTTGAATTAGAATTTTACCCCTTCTGCTTCCTTCTTAGGAGACATTCTAGTTCCCAGATTCATTTTTCTATAAATAAGGAAATTGGAGTGGGTGACCTTTAAGGTCCATTTTATTTAGGAATCTATACTGCTATGATTTTATTGTTAGAAATCACTTGTAGGGAAGTCCCACTCTGAACCCTTATCTCTCCAAGAACCCTTACTCCTTTTTTATTTAACAGAAGACTGATACACCCTTTCTTCCCTGGTATTTATGAGAATTAATGACAATACAACATCAACTCCATTTGTGAGGTGAAGAAAAGAATTCTCATCACTCATATCAGGTTTAAATAAAATCACTGAGATTAGGAGCTACAAGGATGGATATAAAAGAGAGGTAAAGCTTTCCATTCACTTTATCCAAGTCTCCATTTCAATACATATTCTTCCTATTTAATATCTCAGACAGGAGTATATTGGACATTAATTGTTAAGTTTTCAGTATGAACATTTACAAATCAGAAATTGCTAGAAATCAGGGCTTGATTTATTGTTTTGTTGATTGTCTAGAATTAAGATAGTAATGGCAAATATGCAAATAATGTAGAATTAACTTAAAAGTGTGTCATGTATTCATCTTTCCCTAAAGAGGCAGTTTTACAGAGAAGCATTTACCAGCACACCATAAAATCACACCATAAAACCACCTCATGCCAACTTCCACTCCCTGTGATAAGTTAATTGTACATTGGCTCCACAAAGCAGATCTGTTCTTGTTGACCATCTTGCTTCATGATCCATCAATCTCATCACTTCCATCATCACTATCTAACAATCCATGGTCCCGTATCTAAACTTCAATGACCTACCTAGATGAATTAGTAGCTAATTTATCAAATAGATATTAGAAGCTAAAAATCTGTGGTTATTTTGGAAGGGAAAATGATCTTAGAGATGATAAATTTTATTGTCCTCTTTCAACAAAGGAGGAAACTGAGACATTGAGAAATGAAGGAGGTTTCCAGAGGGGCGGAGCCAAGATGGTGTAGTAGAAACAGCATCTCCAAGGTGCTGTCTCCCACACCACTTCAAAATCATGTAAAAGGGGATTATGAACAACTTCTGGAGCTCCAGAACCCACAGAACGACGCAGAGAAGCTAACCTCCCACTAAGGACAGCCTGGCAGCCTGGTAGGAGCGGCCAGCGCAGCGCTCTGGGAGCCAACAGCACAGCACTCTGGGAGATTGAAAGAATCCATCGATCACCTCCTGAAAAAGATCCCAAAAAGTAAACTCATAGGAATATTATAGCCAGGTTCCAGAATTCCCAGATTGAGGAGAAAATACTACAAGAAGCCAGGAAGAAACAATTTCAATACTATAGAAACACAATCAGAATAGTGTAGGACCTGGCAGCTTCTACACTGAGGGATTGAAGGGCATGGAGTATGATATTCCACAGGGCAAAGGACCTGGGATTAAAACCAAGAATCACACACCCAGCAAAACTGAGTATTATTTTGTTTCAGGGGAAAATATGGTCATTCAGTGGAATAGAGGACTTTCAAGAATTCTTGAGGAAAAAACCAGAGTTGAATAGAAAATTTGACATTCAGACGCAAGAAGCAAGAGATGCTTGAGAAGGTAATCAGGGAAAAGAAATCAAAAAGAACTTATCAAAGTTGAACTATTTACATTTCTACATGGTAAAACAATAATTGTGACTGATGAAACTCGTCCTCAGTATGAAAATAATTGAAGAAGGGTATACGGGCATATGAATACATATGTGAATGAGTGTATGTATGTTTACAGGTATACTTGGATAGTGGGCACAGGTTGAATTTGGTGGGAAGGGATGATACTTAAGGGGTGAACTTAAGAGGTGAGAGAGGACAGTGCCAAGAGGAGATGGGGTGAGACAGGGTGGGGTAAACTACCTCATGTAGAAGAGGCAAGGGGAAGTGGTTGCAGGGGAGGGGAAGAACAGGAAGGCAAAAAGGCAAAACCTTATTCTCATTGAATTTGGCTCAGGGAGAGAATGACATACATACTAAATGGGATCTCACCCTGCAGGAGAGTAGGAGGAAGGGGGATGAGAGGGGGGATGATGGAGGGGAGGGCATTCTGGGGAGAGGGGAGGTTGGAAGTACCCACTGTAGAAGAGGGACAGGATCAAAGTAGGGAATGGACCAGGTGGGAAGTGAGATGGGTGGGAGGGAAATATAAGCATACTTTTACAATATATCTACTATGGTAATGTTTTGTATAGCTATACATGTACAACACATACTGAATTGCTTATCTTCCCAGAGGGAGTGGGTGACAAGGGAGAAAGGGAATGGAGCTAGAATTCGAAGTATTAAAATTAAATATTTCAAATATATATAAATACTATTGTTAATACTATTTTGCATGTAATTGGGAGATAAGATGGATAGGCATGGGGGCACAGAGATTCACCTTGCCCTAATGGGAAAGTAGAAGGGGGTATGGGAGAAGATATGGGAGAGAGCAGATTGGATGAGGGGATATCTTGTGGGACTGCTATTCTGGGGTGGTGGGTAGGGGAAAAATGGCAAAAAATTGTAACTCAAAAATCTGGTGGAAATGAATGATGTAAACCAGAAGTTAATAAAGCATTTGTTGAAAAGAGAAATGAAGGAACCTGCCTTTAGAAAATGACAGACTCTGAAGTAAGAATCAAGGTTTTTTTACACTAAACCCCTTGAAATACCTTCTGTACCCTGAGGCATTGTTTTTGACTCAAAGTCTACTCTTTTCCACTTAGGTTAGAATAAAATTAGAAGACAGTGACTTCTTGGCAACAACAATAATGATCATGAGAATAATGTCTATTTTTGTATTTTTAGACTATGACTTTGGCAGGTAAGTGTTCTCTTGACTGAGGGAGCTGATGCAGATCTCCATCCAACTATGAGTTAGTGGATGGCTTGTGATTTTCTGTAGTGAAGTAAATGACTGCAGACAACATGGCAGTGAGCTTCAACAAATTTAGGGAGACTAGTTTTCACACAGTAATATAAGTGCATTGCCAGGCCCTTATTTGAAACCTTTAGAGATAGGTATGAGTTGTAGGACCTTTTTTGGTGGTTGTTGTTGTTCAGTCATTGGCAGTAATGTCTGACTCTCTGTGGCCCTACTTGGGGTTGTCTTGACAAAGATACTGGAGTAGATTGCCATTCCCTTCTCCAGGCTGTAGGACCTTAGTCTTCACTAATATGACATTTGAAAACCCAAGGACAGCTACAGGCCAGAGTGGGATATTAAGGGAGAATTTTATAGCATTTCACAGTATTAGGCAGGTAACAAAAATGCTGAGATGATTACAATTTTACCCATGAAGAAACTTTGGTCCACATCAGTGAAGTGAATTGCCTATGGTCATATTGCAAAACAAAGTTGTAGAGCCAGGTCTCAAACGTCGGTCTTTTAACTTTAAGATCATAAATATTCCCACTTTATTTTGCTTTCTTACTATATCTTCTCAAAACAGACCCGTACAGTCTATGGAAGATATGTATACTATCTATATAAAAAAACCAGCAGTACTATACACTGAGTCCGTCTCACATTCTGCATCTAATGGGGTCATTGATGGTAGTGTGCTAGTAAATGTTAACAATTTGTTCTCCACAACAGTGTACACATAATGCCCTTTTAAGTTTAACCTAAATTGTTAACATTTTTTACCTTATATAATGGCTATGGATTTGAAGATCATCCATGCCCCTTGAACTTGTTGACATAGCAGGAAGGGGTCAGGCAAGAGCCAGAGCTGAGCTGGAGCCAGTGTGGTGACTGGAAGCAATGGTGGTGGCATGAACTCCTTTCTTTTTTGAGCCAGCCAGAATTTCTGCTAAGGACTCCTGCTGAGGACTGCCAGGACTGCTGGGAATGGGAACTGTGTGTGTGTGGGGGGGCAAGACCTGCTTGGAGTCAGCTGTATGGACTCTGAGTAGTTGCCATGAATGGGGAGAGAAGGATCTTTGCCTGAGGTAGCCTGTTCTGTTTTGAAGGCTTGAGAATGTGGGTGTTTACTGCATTAACTACGTGTGCCAACTCCATAGCTACTGTGATGGCTTTGACTTTCTGGTCTGGGGACTCAGTTTTCTGATATTTGAATAAATGTTCTAGCTATGTCCCCCATGTAGAAAGTATGTTACATTTTATGGTTAATAACGATATAAGCATTTTTATAGTTACTGTATGCATTGTAAATACTGCATTGTTGATACACCTTAAGACTGAAAAGCTAACAAAACAATAAATCAATCCTTAATTTGTAGCATTTGCTCATTTCTACTCATTCATGCTCCCACTGAAAATTTAAAAAAATCAGCTCTCAAGAGTTGGCAAAGCTGGGTCCAGCATATCTCTGAGTTTATCAGAGAGGTTAATGGATAGTCTCAATGATATCAACCTTTTGAGTATGACCCATCCAAATACAGTAGTAAGCCATTAAATAGAGCAATTACCTTCTTTACCCAATTGACCAAGAAGCATGATAAGGGATACATTTAACATCAAGGATTCCAAACATGGTACTTACTTTCAAGTAACTAACAAGAAAATGCACTTATTAGACTACATTCCCCTAGTTTTGGAATGTAGGAAAGAGGAAATGTTTCTTTTATTAAAAGGGCAACCCCACAAAAATTCCTTATAAAATATTGCTTGTAATCTGTAATGACTATGCTATTAGAAAGGAATACAAAGGTGCGTGTGTGTGTGTGTATGTCAGTGTGTGTGTCTGTGTGTCTGTGTCTGTGAGTGCGTATGTGCGAGTGCGTGTGAATTGGGAGTGAGGGAGGAGGAAAGGAAAAATAAAGAGATTACAAATGTCTGTCTTCAAAGTAAATATGGCTGAGTGACATACCTTATATTCAGAATCAGAATCTCAGTAACAACTCCACATTATACTTCAATGCACTGGCTCAACCCACAGCACGTGTTTTAGATATTAAATCAATTAAGACACAGGACATGTAGAGAAAGAAATGAACCCACAGTTTATTTGTCCACCCTGTGGACTGCAAAGAGTCCTAAAATTATAGTCTTATCCTGTGATTGTGCCAACCTCAAGGCCCCTGTATTAATCACGGACTGCACTAATAACAGGCTGAGCAGAACATAGTGAAGGGTAGAGAGCTGAGAGGCAAAGCTGCATCCAGGTCACTGGTGGTTCTGTAGCAATCCCAGAGGTGAGCCTCTGCTTCATCAGTTAATGAACAGAGGGAGAAGGACAGTCAGAAAAATCACCAGAGCATGCAAAATACTTTGTGACTTACTCCAGTTCCTTCTCAATGGTTCACCAATGCAGATTTGCCATGTGCTCTGTACCCTTGTTATAGGGCATGGACTCATCAGCCAGATGTCCTTACCCTACCTGAGACTTAATATGTGCCATCCTCTCCTAGGAATCTAGAACTCAACAAGTGACTCTGGAAAGTCATTTCCTCCTGCCCTGTTTCTCCAGGGAGATGAATAGCTAAGAAGAGAGATGATTATCTATTTTCTTCTTGAAAAATCTCAAAAAACAGAATCTAAACTACTTCCATTTAACATCAGTTCTTTGTTGCCATATGTCCAAATAAATAGGTTTATCATCAAAGGACACTATCCTTGACTCAAAATTATCCACCCAACAAATTTTTACCTATGTAATCCTTTAAGAAACAATTCTCCCTGCTTTCCCCATGATATTTGATCCTTAAAATGCATTTTATTTTAATCCATTCTTAGGATTCCAAGTCTTATACTTGCATTTGGTTCATTCAAAATGGATTTACTTTTTTATAATTCCCCATTCTAAGGACATAGATCATCTTTTCATTTACATCATGGGGGTTAACACACAAGGAAATTACTATGCAAATATAACCCAATCTCAGTGGGTCCAAATCAAGTCAATCACCCTTCTAGTGGGCCTATGTCACCCTATTCCCTACATGTTTGTGACTAAGATAAAATATGAATATTCCAAATAAAATACAAAGTTTAGTTATTGATAATATAGGTTAGTTGAACTAACTGTTAGTTGAAGAGGTTGTTGTAATTAGGTCATAAAAGAGTTAGTGCATTTATAACACTTTTGTTTTTCATTGAATTATCTCATGTGGATGTGACACAGCTTTATTCTAAATAATGATCCAACATTCTTCGGTATTTACAAGATTTTATATTAGCTCAGCCTATTTTTAAGATTTACTAATTAATGGGGATTTTATTTAGATTGTGAGCCTTAAAATTATGTACAACTATCTCTCTCTCTGAACTCTGTCTCTCTCTCTATCTACCTCCCCCTACTCTTCCTATTCTTTCTCATTTCTTTTTTTTTCTGTTCCTACTCTCTACATATACATGTGTATAGGCAATTGTATAATGCTCCCTTTTTGTAATTAGGCAAAATGTTTCTCACTTTCACACACTCTTCTTCATGTGTTATATTCAAAAGCCAGTGCTCCTTAAAGAAACAGGCATTGGAGAGTACCAGCAAATGCACATATTTATAATATACATATAAGTTAACATACATATAAATATGTATGCATATATATGTATGTGTGTTCTGAGGAAAGCCTAGGAATCATTTACCAAAGTCATTCTTCGGTAACTCATCACAGTAATGAAATGACCCTGGATTTTTAAAGGCTATTTCAGCAGCATGAAAAAATGTGTTTATGTTTAGCCAATACACATAGCCTGCATTATAGGCCCATTGACAAATCATGTGTCTCTTAATCAAGAACTGGTCTAATTAAGTGGGAAGATCCTCATGACCAGAAGTATATCTATCAGAATTACTTCCCCACCCCCCACCCAAAATAGTAATCTGTGAAATGTGAAGAAGATATGATATGTGTCACTGGAGAGAATAACCAGATCAATTAAACAATGGATATTTCAAAGTATCTGCTTATACATATATTTATAGATATTTCATACTTTTGAGGCAACATATTCTGTAGGGTATCTAACATAGGGGAAATAATTCAAATACCATTTTTTTGCTTATTTGCACCAAGTAACTAATTTTTTCTCAAGTTATTTATTTATTTTTCGTTTTCAATATTTATTTCCACAAGATTTTGAGTTACAAATTTTCTCCCCATCTCTTGCCTACCCCCACCCCAAGATGGCAAAGGTACTGAATACCCTTCCCCCAGTCTGCCCTCTCTTATATCCCCCCACCCAAGAAATCCTATTTCTGATTCTACCTGGGTAAACATGAGCAAATTACATCTCTCTGGGCCTTTGTTTCCTCATCTGTAAAAAGTGCGATCGGACTAGTTGGCTTTAGTGGTTCCTTCCAGCAATATGACTATGAACTTATGATCATCTACCACAAAGCACACCTTGCTGCCTCCATCAGCAACAGAAAACAGGGCCAGATGGGCCCAGTTTAGGTTCTGTCCTCGCTACCATAAGGCTAAATCAGGGGCAAGCCCAAACTGACTCCTCAGATGGCACAGCATCCATCCTGACTGGATGCTTCTTTGTTAGATCCATCAGACACTATGCCTGTCTTCCTCAGCCAGTATTGACTTCCCAGGGCATGGCATCCTCATGGCCCTCCTGAGTGGTATCGAGCAGACAGGAAATCATGTTTATCCACAAATGCTTCCATCATCAGGCCCCAGTCTCTCTAGTGGCGATTTACCACACATCGTTAATATGTTTGTTATATTTTGTTGGCTGAATATGAAAGTTCATCAGGAATGAGGCAAGCAGGGACAGCATATTGAAATGAGCATTACAGATCTATCCCTGCTCCAGTTTATGGCCCTTTCTCAGTACTGCGCAGTAAGTAAAACAAGCTCTGATTGAGTCAGCATCCTCCTGGGCCCTCGTTTGCCTTAGTGCATGGAATATTAATGCTAAATATCTCTGTGTGTGTTAGACAGGGTGGAGGGAATGAGGTGGGCAGATTACCCTGGCTTATGGGTATTATACACGCACCTGCAACTTCCAAAGACACAGTGAGGGGGAAATATCGAGGGGTTCAGCCTCTTATCTCCTTACAGTCTTAAAGATTTTGGAGATGTATTGCCCTAGAGTTTTAATACTCAGCTCCCAAATCCTCCCTTTAAAAGGAACTGTGTTGAATTTAATAAGAAAGAGAAATTAGCACACAGGGTATTGGCACTAGAAAAAAAGGAGATGAAAGAAAAAGAGACATACAGAGAGATAGAGAAAAAAAGGGCCAAAGGGTTTCATTAAAATCCATGACTGCCCTGTGCAATGGATGCAAATGTCTTCACACCTTTTTTTTTCTTTTTTTCCCCTTTGCATCTAACTTCTGCAAAGGGCTCAGCTCCACTCACCAGGGAATTGGGTTCCTGGAATACGACTTTGTAGCTGCTGCTGCTGTCTAAAGGGATTACAGAGCTTTGTAAATCCAAATTAATGCACTGAGAAAATGAATTGCGAAACAAGGTTTCTGTGTCTTCTTCTGGGAGAATCCTGACCAGGCAGAGATATGAGAGAAAAGTTCTGTCCATGCATCCTGAATTGTTTAGATGTTGATGGGAGGGTGAGACATTGCTCAAGGGACTTCCCATGGACGCTTCCCTGAGTCTGACTTTGAATTATCCAGGACATCTCATAATAGTAAAACCAATCACACACTTATTTTTTCTTCCTTTGCGAAAGGGCTGGTATCTTGCTCCTTCCATTTCTCATTGTTAAAGGTGTACTTGGCATTCTGGAGGTGCAAGGCTGCTTTTAGTGTCTAGCAGTATGCAGCTGTGGGCTGTCTGGGCACTGTTCAGATCATTCTGTATTCCAGAGGTGTGCAGCTGTGGTCATTCGGCATTCAAGAGGCATCCTGCAGCTGCAGGTCATTCATTAAGCAAAGGCCTTCACTAAGAGGTGAGAGCTTCAATATGCGCTAGTTGAGGATGGAAGTCAAAGGAAATATTTAAATCCCATCAGGAAAGAGAGAGAGAAAGAGAGAGAGACAGAGAGAGAGAGAGACAGAGAGAGACAGAGAGAGAGAGATGGAGAGAGAGACAGAGACAGAGAGAGACAGAGACAGGGAGACAGAGAGAGACAGAGAGAGACAGAGAGAGAGAGATGGAGAGAGAGACAGAGACAGAGAGAGACAGAGACAGAGAGAGACAGAGACAGAGACAGGGAGACAGAGAGACAAGACAGAGACAGACAGAGACAGAGAAAGAGACACAGAGAAAGATACAGAGAGAGAAACACACAGAGACAGATACAGAGACAGAGAGAGACAGAGATAGAGAGAAACAGAGGGACAGAGAGGGGGAGAGAGAGAGAGAGAAAGAGAAGGAGAGGGAGAGGGAGGGAGGGAGAGAGAGAGAGGGAGAGAGAGAGAGAGAGAGAGAGAGAGAGAGAGAGAGAGAGAGAGAGAGAGAGAGAAACATCAGGGAAAGGGAGAAAACAAGCCTGAATAGAGAGAGAGAGAGAGAAACATCAGGGAAAGGGAGAAAACAAGCCTGAATAGAACCCTACAGAATCATCAGAATCATAGAATGTTAAAGCTGGAAAGGACCTTAAAGAACATGTTATCTAATGTTTTCATTTTATTGTTGTGGAATCTGAGTCCCCAAGAGGGGAAGTGACATATCTAAAGTTACACAAGTTAGAAGACCAGGTTTCTTAAGTCATTTTCAGGGCTCATTCTATAAAATCACAATGAAGTTTTACTATGCTCTTGTTATTGTGGTGGGTCTGAGTCTTCTAATATTGATGATGTACAAGAAAATACATATTCAAGGAAGAAAGAGAAAGGGAAGAACTTTTGAAACTAAGAAATTGGTTTATTGGCTCTGGTTTTCCAAATGAAGTAACTTATGATTATACTGTGTGTGTGTGTGTATGTGTGTGTGTGTGTGTGTGTGTGTATAAAGATCAGCTATAGATATCAATAGATATATACATGCACATACAATTTAGAAATGCCGTATATAACAACTTGTCCAGCCCTCTCATTTTATAGAGGTGAAAATTAAGGCCAAAGAAGTAACTTTCCTAAGGTCACACAAGTGGTAGCTAGCAGAGACAGTATTAATCTCATATATCCTGACTCCAAATCCATTGCTCTTCTCCCCATTTCCTGAACTATAATGTATTTTAATGTAAACTCATGTAGATGATGGTAGAGGAGTTTTGGATTAACAATAGCTACTTAATAGAATTTATCACTTTGTCAATCTAAGACGCATTGGTCTATCAGGAATAGGGGTTGTAATGCCAAGCATGAGCAGCTTTCTAGAGGACTGCTGCCATGAACAACATTCAAGGTTTTCATTAAAGCATAGTGAACTTTCCATTTATTCAGTGACAATTTAAGGCAAAGCATTCACAGAAAATCAAAGTACAGCATTTATCATGTACCAACTCAACTTAATATGAAAATGGCCACGTAGATCTCATCAAAGTGGCCACATAGTTTTAAAAATGTACATTCATTTAGTAACTCAATCATTTAGTAAGTCCTCAATTCAATAACAAAGTACAAAGGTTAAAGTTCTCTTTTAAACAAGGTGCATTAATTTAGTCAATCACAAAGTCCACCCCTTGGTCAAACCATCTCAATCACTTCCATCAAAAAGTCTTCCTTCTTAAACAAAGTACATTCATTTAGTCAATCACAAAGCACAAAGGCCATCCACCCCTAGGTCACTAGATTACAATATCATCAATCAACATTAAGTAGCCAAGGAGAGGTAATTTCATCTTGACCCAAGGCAAATTCTCAGCTTCCATGGTTCCCCTTCCCACAGTTTTGGTTCCTGGGAAGACAAAGATTAACAAAGCCACAATAACATTTATTCACTTTGCTGGCATCCTCATCAATTCACTTTCTGTCTATGAAATCAACCTAGACCCAACAACAAGGTCTGAGGCCTCTATCAACAAATGAATCTGACAAAGTAACATCAAAACAGACAGAAAAATATTGGCGCCACAGTCATGCTTCCTCAGTTCTTACCAGCTCCAGGTGGCCCTCAGAAGTCCTGGGCAGCTCTAGCTGGCAGTTCTCTCTCAGCATTCTAGTTCCCAGCAGTTCTCTCTCTCTCTCTGCCTCCACTATGCTACTCCCAGAAGTTCTACTGACCTCTCTCAGCTTCGGCTTTTCCCTATACACAGCACCCATTCTTCCCTGTTCAGCCCCCTCCCATCATGTCAAGAAGTCCATCCCACTGTGGGATTCACAAGCTCTGGGTTAGCTTGATAATGCAAGGGGATCTTCAAATTCCATTGCCATTACAGGAGTATTCATGAGAAAGTTGATATAGTCACTGATATGGTTCAGATTCATCTTCTCTGGGTTTGACTAATGGCTGGTAACCAATGGCATAAGGAATGAGGTTGAGATTTGTGTAGATGGCACCTGACCAACTCTCTCTTCCCGATTATTTATCCCACCCTGGGGAATTTAAATTTCCATACTTGAATCACTACATAGACAAGTGTCTACTTCTACTAGGGAGGAAATGATTTTAAGTTTCCATATGGGTAATAGAAACCCAGCAAATTAGAACTAGAAAAGACTACAAAATACATAATCTACCATACCCTATAATAATGATATATTGTAAAACATATTCAATTCTTCACATATAAATTTATCCCACAATAACTCTGGATATCCTCATCCAAAATCACTTATGAGATAAGTTTCCTGGAACAAGGCTAACTCACTCCTTTAGGGCTCTCAGGAAAACCCTGAAGATTCAGGGTGAGATCTTCTCTAATGGTATGGGCTCAAGCCCCAATTCTGGTATAATCTCTCTAATACCAATTACCAGTGATTAGTGTCCTTTTGTCATCCAAATAATAAATATCAATTATAATTTCATCCAAAACAGCTCCCCTAAAATTACTAATTATTCTTATATTTCCCAATCCAATGGCCTTTTCTCAATTCTCATTCTCCTTGATCTCTTTACAGGCTTTTTCAGTGTTGATCACTCTTTCCTCTTTGAAAGTTCTTCCGATGTTTTAGAATACTAGTCTCCTGGTTTTCTCCTATCTATTTAACCTCTTAAATCATTCTTCTTTGTTAGATTATCTTTGACATCATGCCCTTTAAATCATAGGTGTCCCTCAGGGTCCTTTTCTCCCTCTAAACTATTTCATTAGGTGATCTCATAAGTTCTCATGGATTTAATTACCACTATATATCTTAAACTCAATATATCAAAAATGGAACTTGTCATCTTTCCTCCTAAACCTTGCTCCAGTCTTACATTCCTTATTACTATATAGGGCAATATCATCTTCCCAATTTCTTAAGCTTCCAATTTAGAAGTTATTGTGGATTCCTCATTCTCCTGTTGTTAAGGCATATTGATTTCACCTTTGCAACATCTCTTGCCTACTCCCCCTTCTCTTCTCTGACACTGACACCACCCTCATCACCTTATGTATGGAATATTGCAATAGCCTGCTGGTAAGTCTGCCTGCTTCAAGTGTCCCCCACCTCCAATCCATGCTCCATTCCACCACCAAAGTGATTTTCCTAATATGCAATTCTGATCATGTTACTCCACCAAAAACAAATAAAAACTTCAGTGGTTTCCTATTGCCCAAGAGAGCAAATACAAAATACTCAGTTTGCCATTCAACACCATTTATAACCTAAGCCCCTCCTAACTTTTCCAAATTCTTACATCTTACTCTCCAAAATATACTCTTCACTCTAGAAACACTGTCCTCCTGACTATTTTGCAAACAAGACACTACATTCCTCAACTCTGGGTGTTCTTTCTGGCTATTCCTTAAGTTTAGAATTCCCTCTCTCCTCTGCCCTACCTCCCTGTCTTCCTTTCAGTCCCAAATAAAACCTCACTATCTCTAGGAAGCCTTCCCCAATATCTCAGAATTTCAGTGCCTTACCTCTGTCAATTATTTCCAATACACACATACACACAAATGTGTGCATGTGTGTGTGTGTGTGTGTGTGTGTATACTTGAATACATATATATATATATACACACACACACACACACACACATAAACACACATTTGCAAGTTGTCTCTCTTATTACATTATAAGCTCCTTGAGGGAAGGAACCTTGTTTTGTTACTTTTTATATCCTTAGCATTTAGCACAGCATCTGGCACATAGGCACTTAGTAAATTTTGACTGATTGATTGATATAAAGGGCTATTTACCCTTACTTCTAATGATGTCCTCTTCTTTTAAAGTGCAGTTCAGGACACATCTTCTGCATGAGGCTTTTATTATTCCCTTCAACTGCTAGTGTCCTCCCTTCCAACCTACTTGTATTTAACTACTTTGCAAAACTGTGATTTTTTAATTTAGTATTTCACTGTGTATATTTTATATGTGTTTACTATTTCCTTTATTAGACTGTCAATTCATTGCCACAACTGATTCTTTTATTTTTTGTATGTGCTAGCACATAGCATGGTTTCTGAAATATAAAAAAGTGCTTAATAAATACTTGCTTATTGACTTAACATATGGCAATAACAGAAGTTACAAAAATACCTACCCAATGCCTGGGGAAACATACTCCCCCATACCTCTTTGGCCCCTCCAGAAATGGGTTGAAATTTTAAGTAGTGTCTTCAAAGCATTTGCCCTTCTGAATTTGGATTAACCAATGCACAAGTCCCTCTTACTTGTAGGACTTGGCATCTTGGTAGTGAAGTCAAAGCCACTGCTAAACTATGCCCCAGTCACTTCTCAGGCCTCTGATGGTGAACTACAATCTCTATCTTGAGATTTGGTTACTCAGCTTCATTCACTCTTTTTGAATTTAAGAAATTTGAAATCTATTCAGATATTCCTTTACCCAAGTTCAGGAGAGAATAGATACAAGAGAGATAGAAGTAATGGCAAGCTCATGAGCTCATGAGGCACATGATAGTGTGCATATAACACTACCTGGCCTCACTTTCCCCTTCAGTAATATATGACTTCTATAAGTGCAAAGGACTTATTTTTCCTTTGCATTCTCTGTACACAGCTCAGTATCTAACACATAGAAGATGCTTTTAAAAATGTCTGTGGAATTGAACTGTGTGGCAGAAAAATATATATTAAAGTTATAATGGAGGATCATTTCATAAATATATCAAGGAACAATTCAGAGAATAGGTAGCATTAGGGTTTAGCTTTAAAACATAGGGAGGAATTACAAAAATAAAATGGCAGAGCAAGGGTTTTTGAAAGGTAGTGTGAGCAAAGGAGTGGAGACAGAAAAAATGTCTGTTCTATGAGCAGAGACAAAAATAGGGGAATGCCAGACAGAGAAGGAGGGAGGGAGGGAGGAAAGGAGAGAGAGAGAGAGAGAGAGAGAGAGAGAGAGAGAGAGAGAGAGAGAGGGAGGGAGGGAACAAACAACAAGGAGAAAACAAATAAAGACTCAGGCCATGAGCTGATAAAGCAACATAGAAGATTATAAAGAGAGAAGGAAGAATGATTAAAATCATTAAAAATATCACTTTTTTGCATTAAAGCATATTAAAAATAATGCATGAAGGGACATAAAGTAATACTACCTACTGAAGGAGGGACTCTTGTGGACATCCTATATAACAGAAAACAATATCAAGAAATTTGAGAATGGTCCAAAAGATGAATAAAATTTTTAAAAGAAGAAATTAGGGATGAATTCATTAGAGAAATGAGAACTCTCAATACAGAACAACAACAACAAAAACCATAAACAGCAGAATAGCAAAAAAAAATACATCTTGGAGAATCTCTCTAAAAGAGTTGTCAGAGACAAAGAAACAGAGAGAGAATACCTGATTTACAAAACAAAATTTTCTAGGTATACAATTTCTCAGAAGGAAACAAGACGACAACATTAAAATGAATATATAAATTCAATATGAGCAAAAAAGACTGTTTTTTGAAGATAGGATATACCTAGATAATTAAGGGTCATCAGTCCTATGGTTCAATACATGAAAAAAAGCCATCCTGAATTTAAGGGAACAATATAAGAAAACTATAGTGAATATCTAGATATAATAATAAAAGGTTGAAATAAACATTCATAGATCACCACCAGAAAAAAATGATATTCTTCAAACTCAAAGATATATAGTAGTTAATTTGAAAAAAAAAAAACAAACAAAACAAAAAAATAAACAGCAAACAAAACATTTTCAAGTGGCAAGGAGAGAGACCTTTTTTGGGAATTCAGAATATTTCTGTACTTACAGGAATATTCTGAATTCCCAAAAAATTACCAGAGAGATTGTAATATATTTTGAAAAACTAAGGAATACAAAATAAGTTTGTTTGTTTGTTTGTTTGTTTTTTCATTTTAAACA
>WOXC01001627.1:0-22500 GCA_011680675.1 Gymnobelideus leadbeateri | reverse complement strand
CACACAGACACACACACACATATATATATATATATATATATATATATGTATGAAAAAAGAAAGTAGTTCAGCAAAACTAATCAGCATATAAACTGAGTCTGATAGTTTGTGATTTTTTTTTTAACACCTACACCATCTATACTATGCAAAGAAGAGAGGCAGGGTCATTTTCTCCTTTGATTAATCATTAAGATTAGACACATTTTTTTCTTTCCATTTATATTCAATAAGTATATATTAAGTACCTACTGTGTGCTAGGTGAGAAGCAATGTGACAAAATGGATAGGAAACTGTCCTCAGAATCAGAAAGACCTGGATCCAAGTCTTACCTATGAAACACAACCCTGGGGCCATCTCCAGCCATCCTGATCTATATCTTGCCATTGAATCTGAATGACTCTGGATGAGAGAGTGAGGCTGGTGATTTTGCACAGCTCTGCCTCACTTAAATCCAATTCACTTGCAAGTCAAGTCATCACCTTCCTGATGTCATTGATCCTCATTGAGAATGAAGGACAACCAGCAACAATAGGCCCTGTGATTTTGGGTAAACCTCCTGGTGCCACAACAACTTTCAAAGACTAAGTAATAGACCTGTATTAGAAAAGGAAGAGCCCTAATCAGGAGTTCCTTTTATGAATGAAATCATAGGTCTGATTATTTTAATCAAACAAACAATAGATTCTAGGTTCAAAGGACACAGAACCAAAATGAAAAACAGTCCTTGTCCTCATTTATTGGAAAAGATACAGTATGTAAGCTGAAAATATAATTTGAGAGAATAGAGAATAACATTTAGGAGGATCAGAAGGAAGGTTTCTTTCAGAGATAGCCTGAGTTGAATTTTTTAGGAGGCTAAGCTTTTTAGTACATAGAGGAAAGAAGGGAAGAGACTTTAAAAAATAATAGAGAAAAGAGATGGAAATGTAGGTTTGGGGAACATCAAGTAGACCATTTATATGAAAAAGAATGTGGAAAGGGATTCTTGTATGAAATATTTCTGGAACATGGCTAGAGCCAAATGGTAAATTTGTTTAATAGTAATATAGTTACTATTAAAATTATAATGGGGGCGGCTAGGTGGCGCAGTGAGTAGAGTGCCGGCCCTGGAGTCAGAAGGACCTGAGTTTGGATCCGGCCTCAGACACTTAAGGCACACAAACAAAAACAACCTAGCTGTGTGACCTTGGGCAAGTTACTTAACCCCAATTGCCCTCCAAAAAAGCAAAAAAAAAATTATAATGGTAATATAAAATTATCATTACTATTAAAAAGCTCTAAATATAAAATAACAATTTTATTCTAAAAGAAAGCAGTAGCTACCAAAGATTCTTGAGCAGGCCAGATTTTTTGTTGTTGGGTCATTTCAGTCATGTCAAACTTTTTGTGACCCCATTTTTGGGATTTTCTTGGCAAAGATATTGGAATACTTTGCCATTTCCTTCTGCAGCTCATTTTACAGATGAGGAAACTAAGGCAAACTCCTCCAAACTTTCCCAGGGTCACACAGCTGGTGTCTGAAACCAGATTTGAACTCACAAAGATTAGTATTCCTGATTCCAAACCCAGTATTCTATTCAATGTACTGCCTAGCTGCTCAGGTTATATTAGTACTTTAGAAAGTTGTCTTGGCAGCTATATGTAGGATAGATAATAGAAGGGAGAGACTGGAAGTGAGGAAAATAGTTAGGAGGTTATTGCCACAGACTATTAACAGGGGATGATTGATGACCTGAAGAAGGGTAGTGACTGTGTGAGATGTGAGAGATGTGGAGGCAGGATGGACATGAACTGACAAGTGATTTCATAAAGGAGCAAAGAAGGGGAAGGAGGAAGAATGAACCCCAGATTGTGAGACTGGATGTTGATAAAGTCAATGGTTGCACTAGGAAGCTAATCCAGTTATGGTAATTAGACTTGAGAAATTTCTTCCTTGGTTCCAGTCTGATATTTGATGGAGAATTATCCTCCAGAACTTATTCTTATTTGTTTTTGAAACCTAGAATTGTTTTGGAAAAAAGAAAAACAAATATCACAAAGAGATCAACTTTAGCCCTGCCAACCAAAGTTCATCCCATCCAAATATCTCAAACACTTTCTTTTTGAGGCCAGTCACCAAGTTATTATACATTTTGATTTTCTTTTAGGTCCCTTGGCAAATGAAATGACAAGGTGAAAATATGGACATGACATTTAAAATATGACTTCTGCAAAAAAGCTTGAGAATATGACCATATTCTCAATGAAAATGATATCTTTTTTTCCTTTTCTTCCTCTTCTAGCTGTGTATAAATGAGAACTGCCCAGAAATACCCACATTTTTTATAATAGACTGATGGGGCAGTTACTTTGGTCAATCACTTTTAGTATCCAACAGTGAGATTCACCCTTAAGCTCTGTAGAGAAAGCAACCATTGACAATAACAGCCTTCTCATCAAAGATAGCACCTGAAGACCTACAAAAGAAAGTTCTCACCACCAAAGTCCTTGGTATTGCCAAATAGTTCAACATCAGATATGAAAATGATTTTATGAATGGGAATGATACTAAAGGAGACTCATTATCATTAGCACTCCAATTGTACTTTAAGGACCATTTGGCCTTTCCATTTGCACTGTAACAGAACCTTTCTTCCTAGATACATTTTCCCCTAATTTGAATACAAGCTCCTTGAGACTAGGGACTATCCAACATTTAGTGCAGAATTTAGCTCAGATAATTAATTTAATAAATTATCTTCTCTTCATTTAATAATCTATTGTTTGAAGCCTAGCTGGAGCCTTTATTCTGCCCTTCCCCCAGAGAGCATTCATGGATATGTTCTCCTTGTTTCCTATGGATCACATGGGAGCTCTGGCAGACTGGTTCCCTACCAAGTATGACTCATAACTTAGAGTCTGCTGATTGGTTTCTGAACTGGAAGAATGATGACACAGGGATGTTACACCTATTAAAAAAAAGAGTCAGTGTTTCTGGCTGACTTTCTCTGATGCAACCACTTTTGACTTCAGAGATACTGAAAGTACCAGCATTCACAGGTCTTCTGATACCTTCTGATTTTTCATGTCAAGATTTCTGCTCAGTCATCTATTTAGGGAAGAAGACACAAAAGAGAGGGGAAAACAATCACGTTTACCTTTTCCCTTCCACATAACCAACACAGCTAGTTGAGTCCACACTCCTCATGGGAAACAGAAGCCCCCATCACCATTATGTCAAGGTAGAGAAGGATGATCTTCTCTGTCCCTGCTGGAATTGCATCTTGTCTCCTGGGAGTGATGTATCCAGGAGAACCCTGGCCAGCAACTATCTCTTTTTCAAATACATGTGACACAGCTGTGTTATATATTTGTAAAGATCAGCAACTAATTAGGGGACTTTCAGAAATGAGTTATACATAGCCAAAAACTCCCCTCCTTACTCCCTATCCCTACCCCAGCCCCACTCCTAAGACCCATATGTTCTACCAGAAGCAGGAAGATAATATGTGCACATGTTCTGTGTCAAGGAAGCAGTTAAAGAGACCCAGTACAATTCACTTATTCATCACATATTCTCAAGGAGCCCAAGATCATAGAGCTGGGATGGATGTTAGTGTCCAACTATTCCGAAGTCCTCATTTTGACAATAAGAAACATGCGCAAGGCCCTCTGAAATTAAATGAATTGCTAGTGCCACACAATCAATAAAAGGGCAGAACTGGGACTAGAACTACATCTTCTGATTCCAAATCCAAGATACGAAGACAAATAAATAAAATATTGTTTTCACTTGAAAAAATGTAAATGTAATGAAAAAGTAATTTAGGCATGTGTTTGAAGTTGGAGGCATCAGATTTAAGAAATAAAAATTAAATTGAAAGGATGTCATGAATAAATCAAATTACTTCCTAATAGATGAACAGAAAAAAGGAGAAATTGGGCTATTAAAGCCAGCCAATATATGGGTCACCAGTTTGTTAACTAGTCAGGCCAAATGATGACTAAAGGGTGTGCTGGGAGATAAGTGTGAGATAGTGGCATGAGACCAATACTGATATATTTCTTCCCCTTCAAATCTCCCTGGACATTCTTTTATAATTCTCCTATTAACTTTCTACCCTATTTATTTTTTGTGCATATCTACAGATCAGAGAGTCTGTCTTTTTAAAACTTTATTTCCCCATAATCTAACACAGGACTTTTCTTGGCATAGCAGGTGCTTAATTAATGTTTGTCAAATTGAAATTAGACCTTGAGCAAGTAATTTAAAATCTCTAGGCATCAGTTTTCTCATCTGTAAAGTGAGAGGTTCAAGTTAAATGAAATGATGTCTAAAGTCTTTTCCAAGTGTCACGGTCTCCATTTGTTAAAGGAGAAAGGTGAGACCATGAGAGGTTAAGTAAATGACCAACAGTCCCATGGAGGGTAAGTAGTAAAGCTATGACCAAATCTAGTGTTCTTTCTCACGTTATACTCTCTAAACCTTACTGATCATATCATATCTGAAAAGTCTGAGTAACAGAAAAAAAGATATTTGCAGTAAATCTATTCTAAAACCAAATCCAAAATGAACCCACAATACGTATCATCTTTAACTACAGTTCAGATGCTCCCACTGCCCAAGCTACTTGTTAATGGTAAATTTGGGACCTTTGGACAGCATATCTACATTTTTTATCCCTTGTCCTTCATTTTCAATGATGACATCATGGGTGATGTCTTAACTTGTGTGGGAATTGGATTTAAGTGAGACAGAGTTACACAAAGTCATCAGCCTCATTCTCTCTTCCAGTCATCAAAGTCTAAAGACAAAACTCACAATGACTGATGATTATCTGGAATGCAATAAATGACCTTAACGTTTTGATGACTGGAGTAAGCATCCCCCTAACTCACCAATGGATTTAAAGTCTATTGGCTACACTCAACCCCGTTTAGCCCTTCTGCCCAGATGGTTCACCAGGGTTTCGTTGCTGTGTAAAATATTGCATTACTTCTGGGAAAAATATGGAAATGTAGGTCAAGTAATTGCATATTTTTAATTATTAAACAAATGCTTTATTAACTTCTGTTTTACATCATTCATTTCTGCCAGATTTTGAGTTACAATCATTTTCCCCCCATTATTCCCCTACCCAATCTCCCAGAATAGCAGTCCCACAAGATATCGCTTCCTCCAATCTGCTCTCTCCCATACCTTCTCCCATACCACCTTCAACTTTTCCATTAGAGGAAGGTGAATCTTTGTGTCCCAATGCCTGCACATCTTATCTCCCAATTATAAGCAAAAGAGTATTAATAATAGTATTTATATATATTTGAAACATTTAATGTTAAGACCTCGAATTTCAGATCCATTTCCTTCCTCCCTTGTCACCCATTCCCTCTGGGGAGATAAGTAATTCAGTATATGTTGTACATGTCTAGCTATGCAAAACATTATCATAGAAGATATATTGTACAAGGCTGCTTATAATTCCCTCCCACTCATCCCACCCCCCACCTGGTCCATTCCCTACATGATCCTGTCCCTCTTCTATAGTGGGTACTTCCAACCACCCCTCCCCCCAAGGATGCCCTCCCATCCATCTTCCCTCCTCTCATCCCCCTTCCCCCTATTCTGCTGCAGGTTGAGATATCCCATTTAGTATGTATGTCATTCTCTCCCTGAACCAAATTCAATGAGAATGTGGTTTTGCCTTTTTGCCTTCCTATTCTCCCCCTCCCTTACAACCACTTCCCCTTGCTTCTTCTACATGAGATAGTTTACCCTACCCTGTCTCTCCCCATCTCCTCTTGCCACTTTCCTCTCTCACCTCATAATTTCATCCCTTGAGTATTCTCCCTTCCCAACAAATTCAACCTATGCCCTCTATCCATATATAACTGTAACCATATACACACACATTCACATATGTATTCATATGACCACACACCCTTCTTCCGTTATTTTCATAGTGAGAAAGATATCATCAGTCACAGTTATTGCTTTTCCATATAGGAATGTAAATAGTTCAACTTTGATAAGTTCCTTTCGATTTCTTTTCCCTCATTACCTTCTCAGGCATCTCTTCCTTCTTGTGTCTGGATGTCAAATTTTCTATTCAACTCTGGTTTTTTCCTCAAGAATGCTTGAAGGTCCTCTATTCCACTGAATAACCATATTTTCCCCTGAAACAAAATACTCAGTTTTGCTGGGTAGGTGACCCTTGGGTTCATTCCCAGTTCTTTTGCCCTCTGGAATATCATATTCCATGCCCTTCGATCCCTCAGTGTAGAAGCTGCCAGGTCCTGGGCTATTCTGATTGTGTTTCCACAATATAGAAATTGTTTCTTGCTGGCTGCTTGTAGTATTTTCTCCTTGATCTGGGGATTCTGGAACCTGGCTATAATATTCCTGGGAGTTTTCTTTTTGGGATCTTTTTCGGGAGGTGATCAGTGAATTCTTTCAACCTCTATTTTGCCCTCTGGATCTAAAACATCAGGGCAGTTTTCCTTGAGAATTCCTTGAAGGGTGGTTTCTAGGTTCTTTCTTTGATCATGGCTTTCGGGTAGACCAATAATTTTTAAATTGTGTCTCCTGGATCTATTTTCCAGGTCAGTGGTTTTTCCCATGAGATATTTCACATTGCCTTCTACTCTTTCATTTGTTTTGATCTGCTTAACAGCATCTTGATTTCTCATAAAGTCATTAGCTTCCATTTGCTCCAGTCTAACTCTGAAGGAATGAATCTCCTCAGTGAACTTTTGAGATTCTTTTTCCATCTGGTAAATTTGACTTTTTTTTTTTTAAACAAATACTTTATTAACTTCTGTTTTACATCATTCATTTCCGCCAGATTTTGAGTTACAATCATTTTCCCCCCATTATTCCCCTACCCAACCTCCCAAAATAGCAGTCCCACAAGATATCGCTTCCTCCAATCTGCTCTCTCCCATACCTTCTCCCATACCCCCATCGACTTTTCCATTAGAGGAAGATGAATCTTTGTGTCCCAATGCCTGCACATCTTATCTCCCAATTATAGGCAAAAGAGTATTAATAATAGTATTTATATATATATTTGAAACATTTAATGTTATCGACCTTGAATTTCAGATCCATTTCCTTCCTCCCTTGTCACCCATTCCCTCTTGGGAGATAAGTAATTCAGTATATGTTGTACATGTCTAGCTATGCAAAACATTATCATAGTAGATATATTGTACAAGGCTGCTTATAATTCCCTCCCACTCATCCCACCCCCCACCTGGTCCATTCCCTACATGATCCTGTCCCTCTTCTATAGTGGGTACTTCCAACCTCCCTCACCCCAAGGATGCCCTCCCATCCATCATCCCTCCTCTCATCCCCTTCCCCCTATCCTGCTGCAGGTTGAGATATCCCATTTAGTATGTATGTCATTTTTCCCTGAACCAAATTCAATGAGAATGTGGTTTTGCCTTTTAGCCTTCCTTATTCTCCCCCTCCCTTGCAACCACTTCCCCTTGCTTCTTCCACATGAGATAGTTTACCCTACCCTGTCTCTCCCCATCTCCTCTTGCCACTTTCCTCTCTCACCTCATAATTTCATCCCTTGAGTATTCTCCCTTCCCAACAAATTCAACCTATGCCCTCTATCCATATATAAATGTAACCATATACACACACATTCACATATGTATTCATATGACCACACCCCTTCTTCCATTATTTTCATAGTGAGAAAGATATCATCAGTCACAGTTATTGCTTTTCCATATAGGAATGTAAATAGTTCAACTTTGATAAGTTCCTTTTGATTTCTTTTCCCTGATTACCTTCTCAGGCATCTCTTGCTTCTTGTGTCTGGATGTCAAATTTTCTATTCAATTCTGGTTTTTTCCTCAAGAATGCTTGAAAGTCCTCTATTCCACTGAATGACCATATTTTCCCCTGAAACAAAATACTCAGTTTTGCTGGGTAGGTGACCCTTGGGTTCATTCCCAGTTCTTTTGCCCTCTGGAATATCATATTCCATGCCCTTCTATCCCTCAGTGTAGAAGCTGCCAGGTCCTGGGCTATTCTGATTGTGTTTCCACAATATTGAAATTGTTTCTTCCTGGCTGCTTGTAGTATTTTCTCCTTGATCTGGGGATTCTGGAACCTGGCTATAATATTTCTGGGAGTTTTCTTTTTGGGATCTTTTTCAGGAGGTGATCTGTGGATTCTTTCAACCTCTATTTTGCCCTCTGGATCTAAAACATCAGGGCAGTTTTCCTTGAGAATTTCTTGAAGGGTGATTTCTAGGTTCTTTCCTTGATCATGGCTTTCAGGTAGTCCAATAATTTTTAAATTGTCTCTCCTGGATCTATTCTCCAGGTCAGTGGTTTTTCCCATGAGATATTTCACATTGCCTTCTAATCTTTCCTTTGTTTGGATCTGCTTAACAGCATCTTGATTTCTCATAAAGTCATTAGCTTCCATTTGCTCCAGTCTAACTCTGAAGGAATGAATCTCCTCAGTGAACTTTTGAGATTCTTTTTCTATCTGGCAAATTTGACTTTTTAAGGCATTCTTCTCCTCATTGCCCTTTTGGGCCTCCTTTGGCATTTGAGTTAGTCTATTTTTTAAGGTGTTGTTTTTCTCAATCAGGCTGTGGACCCTCATTTCATACTTTTCCTGCATCCTTCTCATTTCTCTTTCCAATTTTTCCTCCACTTCTCTTATTTGATTTTTAAAGTCCTTCTTAAGGTCCTCTATGGCCTGCAACCCACTCATGTTTTCCCCTGGGGCTTTTGGAGCAGCATTTCTGACCTCACAGTTCTTTTCTGGCTCTATGCCCCCAAAATAGGAGTCTAGGGTTGCATTTTTCTGTTTCCTTTGACTTGGCATGTTGCCACTTAATTTCTTGACTTTTGGGCTAGTTGCCACACTATGGTTTTAAGGCCAGCTAGAGGAATTTTCATCCCGAATGTGTGGGGGGCAACTTCCGTTTCTGGCAAGCTGTAAACCCACCCACGACTTCCACCCTAGATCACAATCCAGATCCAGGGAGGTTAAAGCAAGAGCGATTACCCCCCAAGACTGATCGCTGGATCTCCTGATGGTTCTGCAGGCCAGGAGCTGGAGCTGCCTCTGAAAACTACCAAATTGCATGTCTCCTCAGCAGCTTCTAGCCCCCAGGGGAGGGAGCCGATGCATTCCCCAAATACAGGTCCCAAAGTCCATAGGACACTAACCTCTTACTTTGTCCTAGGCATGTCTATGTTGATAATTCTGGAGTCGCCACAGCTACTGGTGTTCTGGGGTTCCTCCACCTGGCTGCTGGCCCTGCTGCCCTTGGGCTAAGACCTCGGCTCATGGGGACCTCGGCTCGGCTTCCGGCGTGCACTGCTGCCTCCCAGACAGCTGTGCTGGTCCTTCCTGCAGGGCTGCTGGGCTGTTCTCAGTGGGAGGTTAGCTTCTCTGTGTTATTCTGTGGGTGCTGGAGCTCCAGAAGTTGTTCAGAGTCCCCTTTTACATAGCTTGGGGGGGATCTGGGGGCAAAGTGGCCTGGATGAGCTGTTTCTACTCTGCCATCTTGGCTCCGCCCTCAGTAATTGCATATTTAAGCTACAACTTCTTGTAACCCCAGAAGAGAGCTGGGTGACCAAAGGTGGGTATACAGCCCTGAAAAGGGCTTGATAAGCCCTTATACCAGAGGTTCTAGTTCTCCATGAATGCCCCATATACCCTATGACACCCATGAAAGTGGCTTCTTTAAGATGCTGGTCTGAACAGCAATTCAACACATTTAAAACAGAACTCCTCTTTTCCTTCCAATCCAGTACTCTGATTAACTTACCTTGCTTACTATTTCACTTATACAGCTCAGTTTCATCCTCAACTCCTCATTCTACCTAATTCCACATATCCTAATAAGGTACCAGATCTTGCCATTTCTACCTACATAACATTTCTTGCAACTGATCTCTTTCTCTTTTTTACACAGTCATTTCAGGCTCTCATTACTTCTAGTGTAGATTGTTTCGATGGAGTCCTATTTGGTCTCCTTGCCTCAAATCTCTCCCCATTTCAGTCCGACCTCAACACTGGCAATCAAAGTGATTTGCTGCAAGATCAGATTTCACCATGTCATTTCTCAACTCAATAAATTCCAATGGTTCCCTCTTTCCTCTAGATTAAAATGTAAAATCCTCTTTAGCTTTTACAACCCTTCACAGCCTGTCTCCAGCCTAACTTTTCAAGCTAATTGTGCATGCTTCACTTTGCCATCCAACCAAACTGACCTTCCCCTCTGTTCCTCACACAAAGAATTCTAGTTTTGTTTCTTTGCTTTTATACTGGCTGTCCCTTATGCCTGTAATTCATTCCCTTTTCATCTCTACCCCATAGAATCTCTTTCTTCCTTCAAGACACAGCTCAAACACCACTTTTTTATGATTTTTCTGATCTCCCCAACTCCTAGTTTCTTTCTCACTACCTAACTTATATTTATTTACTTTCCATTTGTGTGTTTGTTATCTTTATATGCCTTCTTTATATATTTGTATATGTATTCCTTGTTTCTCCAATAGGAGTTCCTTGGTAGTAGAGATTGTTTCATTCTTTTTTTTTTATATCTATATTTTCCCTTAAAAGTAAACATGAGTTTTTTTTATTAATTCATCCATTTATTTATTTTTGTGGGGGGAGGGAACAACAATAACAAAAATACAACATTCCAACAACTCTTAAAGATCAGGAAAATATAATCCTTAAATACTTAGGACAGTTTAAATTCTGACAGATGTTACTCTGCATAGCCAAGTCTGTAAGTTTTCTTTTGTCCACTCAGCTGCAAAGCCTCATCAATCTGCAAAGGAGACCAGCAGCACAGCATAGCAATTGAATATTTATAGCAGTTACCACAGTGATTGGCACATAGTAGGTGCTAAATAGATGTTTATTGACAGATTGATTTTTCTCACCTGGTTCTATTCCTATCTGTCATACTATTCCATCTCAAACTCCTTTGTGGCTCCTCATATATGTACCAATCCTCTATCTATAAAAATATATATAATGCCATATTATGCATTGTAATACATAATGTTATACCATATAGCATATTATAATATCCCCTACTTCCCAAGACTTTTTCAGGAACGCCCCCCTCTTTTTTATACTCTCTTGGTGATCTCATCAGTTCCTATGTGTTCACTATCAATTCTGGAATAAAATATTAATTTCTCTGGCATTTAAAGCCCTAAGTTCACTTTAGCCCATGTTTCCAAACAATTCATGTTTCTCCCTCTCATGTATTCTGTAGACCACTCAGAGTTCCATTCCCTGTATATAACATTCTGTCTGCCACCTTTACACATTATATCAGACTCTTCCCCTATGTCTGGAATCTTCTCCCTCCTCACTTTTTGCTTTTAGAACTGATAGCTTCTTTAACTGTTCAGCTCAGGTACAGGGACTGTTATATGAGGGTCTACTACTTCTAGAGAGTGGTATTTGAATGCTCAAATAATAAAGATCAACTCATCAAGATTGTGAGTCTGGCACCTTTGTGAAAAATTCAAGGTCCTCTCTTTGGGGTTGTCATACTAAGACCTTGCTCTGGTAAGAATAGCATGCCCCTGTGTGCACTGAGGCTGGCTGAAACATTTATATTGGAAATTGCCTCAATAAAAGGGAGTCCTTTTTCTAGCATTACAGAATGCCACTTAGAAGGGACCCAGAGTCCCATCCCATTGTAGGATCTTAGGTTTAAAGTTAGAAGGGAACTTTAAGGCCACTGAGTCCCATCCCTTTCATTTCACAGATAAGGAAACAGTCTGAGAGAAGTTAAGTGAATTCTCCAGTCATACAGTCATTATATGAGGCAGAATTTCAACCAAAGTCCTCCAGACTGTAAATCTATAATTCTATGCCTTTGTCCTTCTAGAAGTCTCTAATCAGTTCCAACTTCCTTATTTTGAAGAGGGAGAAACTGAGTTTCAGCAAAGGCAAGTAACTTGCTCAAAGTAACACATAGTAAGAGAGAAAATTTCAATCTAGGACCTATGACTTCAGAGCTAGTATATCCCCACTATATCACAGTGCCTCTGTTCATCATTAGGACTATAAGAGACTGGGGATGAGGGCTCTAATTCCCATGAGATCAGATAAATGTTTATTTTATTTCTTTGTTTTTTTTTTTTATTCTATTCCCTTTACTTTGTAGAGATGCAGGGAGAGTATTGCTCTGGAGTCCAAGAGGATCCCAGGGTCTTCGTGTCAGCTGATAGTCATTCAGAGGATACACTGACTTCTGGATTTTGCTTGATGAGTTCATGCCTCTGGTCCGCTTTTTCCTCAGTACTTTTCAATCAGGTTCCCTTGACAGACCACTCCGATTCTTGTCCAATGTTGTGACTCAGAACTCTTAACTTGGTGCCCCACCCACTTGGCCCTGATACTAAGGAATCAGCAGGTAAGAATACCAGACTCAGGGGAGACCTCATGTAGGGGAACTCTCCTGTTTAGGACTATAAATGACATCAGAAAATTTCCATTAGGGCATTTAGATGATTAACAGTTACTGACTCAAGGATTTTTGTTATTTGTTTTGCTTACAAGAATCTTCTTTTGTACCACCATGAACTGTGAGCTTTGAAGTGTTGAATTGCTGCCAATGTCCTGGGTAATCTCATTTTTGTTTTGGTTTTTAGATGTACTGGTTGTTAAAAGAAGGAAGGCTATTTGCTTTGCCATAACAACGATGGATCACACAATCACAGACTTTAAAGGTGGACATTTAGTCCAACCCATATAGTTCCAGTTCAATCCAAAAAATAACCCTCACTGGAAACAAATGGAATGGGAGCAAATGGAAGCAAAATATAAGGACCCCAGATTTATAGCTAATTAAAATTAAGTAATAAAAATAGCTTAAAATTTCTATTTTTCTAAAATTTAAAAGCTGCTAATTGTTAATTAAGTCAAAATAGTCTTTGGGCAAATAGGCCAACAGCTCCTGAAAGGCAGGACATAATTTTATCCCTTTTCTGGTATTCTCACAGAGTCTCTTTAGGCATGATATAGCTTCCTACTCGTCTCTTTGGCCAGTTCTGATACCATTATTTTTCAGTGTGTTGGGTTTGTCCTTGGCTCCCAGTGAAGTCCCTGCCATAAGCTGCTCAGTATACTTCTAGGACACTTATGGGAAATTTGAAATCTGACATCTTAAGTGAACAAATTCTAGAAGGTGGGGAAGGGAAGAGATAGAAGCTATTCTATAACCAACCCTCTCCATGTAATTCTATTTTAGGGGTTTAACTAGAACTATTCTCCTGGTTTGGCTAGTCAGAGACACTTGAATATTAGTTTCTGAAATAGTTTAATATTTTATACAAGATCCACAGGACATGACTCAGTTCCTTCAACCATTTCTAATATGCCTCCAGGGCAGCATTACTCCATTTCATCCAATGGCTTTAATTCTTTAGAAATTTATCAAGACTTCATGAACCTAATATAAAGCCTTGATTAAATAGGGAATTGAAAACTTTATGCTTCTGATTGATTAATTCAATCAATAAATCCCCGCCCTCTATAGGGATTCAGGTCTGGATAAGGAACACCTCTTTAACAATCAAAGCAGAGCAAGCAAAACAAGCCATACTGAATCTTACACTAATAAAAATTTAAAAAAAAATTAAGAAATATGGTGAGCCCAATCAAGAATATTGAATATCTCTTATTTGTATCTTTATTTCTTTAATATTATAGCTGTGCTTATGGTAGTTTTGGGCATTTATTTTTTTTTTTGTACAAATTCTATTTGATTTGCACCAAATCTTAAGAATCTATTGAACGATTCAATAAATCTATAGCACATGCAATACCAAGAGTTTTATCTTTTGAAACAACACAGCCACTTAATTTTTTTTTCAAATGCTTTATTAACTTCTGGTTTACATCATTCATTTCAGTCAGATTTTGAGTTACAATTTTCCCCCCATTTATCCCATACCCACCACCCAGAATAACAATCCCACAGGATATCCCTTCATCCAATATGCTCTCTCCCATCTTTTCACCCATACCCCCTTTGACTTTTCCAGTAGGGCAAGGTGAATCCTCTCTCTCCAATGCCTGCACATCTTATCTCCCAATTATATGCAAATAAGTATTAATATATTTTTAAAAAATTGATTTTAAAAGGAATATAAGCAACTCAGTATTTGCTGTACATGTGTAGCTATGCAAAACATTACCATAGTAGATATATTGTAAACTGCTGACTATATTTCCCTCCCTCCCATCCTACCTCCTATCTGGTTCACTCCCCCTACCTTGATCCAGTCCCTTTTCAAACCTGGGTGCTTCCAACTTCCCTCCCCACCCAGCCTGCCCTCCCCTCCACCACCTTCTCCCATCCCCCTTCCCCCCACACTCCTGTAAGGTGGGAAACCCTATTTAGTATGCATGTCATTCTCTCCCTGGTCCAAATTCAATGAGAATAAGGTTTTGCCTTTTTGTCTTCCTGTTCCTCTCCTCCCCTGCAACCACCTTCCCTTGCCTCCTCTACAGGAGACAGTTCACCCCATTATCTCTCCCCATTCCCCCTCATCACATTCCTCTCTCACCTCTTAACCTCACCTTTTAAGTATCATGCCTTCCTATTAAATTCGACCTGTGCCCTCTATCTATGTATATCTGAAAACATATATACACACATTCACATATGTATTCATATGCCCATATACCCTTCTTCAATTATTTTAATACTGAGAAACGTTTAATCAGTTGCAATTATTGTTTTTCCCTGTAGGAATGTAAATAGTTCAACTCTGATAAGTTCATAGTGATTTCTTTTCCCTGATTACCTTCTCAAGCATCTCTTGCTTCTTGTATCTGAATGTCAAATTTTCTATTCAACTCTGGTTTTTTTCCTCAAGAATGCTTGAAAGTGCTCTATTCCACTGAATGACCATATTTCCCCCTGAAACGAGATACTCAGTTTTGTTGGGTAGGCGACCCTTGGCTTCAATCCCAGCTCTTTTGCCCTCTGGAATATCATATTCCATGCCCTTCAATTCCTCAGTGTAGAAGCTGCCATATCCTGTGCTGTCCTGATTGTGTTTACACAATATTTAAATTGTTTCTCCCTGGCTGATTGTAATATTCTCTCCTTGATCTGGGAATTCTGGAACCTGGCTACAATATTCCTAGGAGTTTTCTTTTTTGGGATCTTTTTCAGGAAGTGATTGGCGGATTCTTTCAACCTCTATTTTGCCTTCTGGGTCTAAAACATCAGGGCAATTTTTCTTAAGAATTTCTTGAAGGATGATTTCTAGATTCTTTCTTTGATCATGGTTTTCCGGTAGTCCAATAATTTTTAGATTGTCTCTCCTGGATCTATTTTCCAGGTCAGTGGTTTTTTCCCATGAGATATTGCACATTGCCTTCTATTCTTTCATTTGTTTGGATCTGCTTAATAGCATCTTGATTTCTCATAAAGTCACTAGCTTCCATTTGCTCCAGTCTAATTGTGAAGGAATGAATCTCCTCAGTGAGCTTTTGAGATTCTTTTTCCATCTGGCAAATTCAGCTTTTTAAGGCATTCTTCTCCTCATTGCCTTTTTGAGCCTCTTTTGCCATTTGAGTTAGTCTGTTTTTTGAGGTGTTATTTTCCTCAGTCAGGCTGTTAACTCTCATTTAATACTTTTCTTGCATCTTTGTCATTTTGCTTCCCAATTTTTCCTCCACTTCTCTTATTTGGTTTCTAAAATCCTTCTTAAGTTCCTCTATGGCCTGTAACCAGCTTGTAGTTTCATTTGGAGCTTTTGGTGCAGGATTTCTGAGCTTACAGTTCTCTTCCTGTTCCATGCTTTGATCCTCTTTGCCCCCGAAATAGGAGTCTAATGTTGAATTTTTCTCTTTATTTTGTTTCCTTTGCCTAGGCATGTTGCCACTCAATTATGTGACTTTTGGGCTTGTTGCCACAGTAGGACTTTGCCAACAGCTAGGGGAGCTTCCTTATAAGGGGCAAATGTTGAGGTTTTCTCAACTGCCTGAGGTATTAGTTGGGTGGCCTCTGTGAAGCCTCCACACACTCTGGCAAGCTGGTCACACACCCCAAGACCTCCACCCCAGACCACAATCCAGATCCAAGAAGGGTAAAGGAAGAGTGATTACCTCTCAAACTGATTCCTGGATCTTCTCACAGTTCGAAGTCCAGGAGGTGAAACTGCAACATGGCAAGGTGGTGCAAGCTATGCCAGCTCCTCAGTGTCTTCTGGCCCCCAGGGGAAGAAGCTGTCTGTGCTCTCCCAATCAGTCCTAAAGTCCATAGGGCACTGACCTCTCACTTTGTCCTAGGCATCTATGTGTTGATAATTTTGGAAATGCCACAGCTGCTGGTGTTCTGGGGTCCCTTCAGCTGGCTGCTGGTCTGGCTGCTCTGGACCTAAAACCTCAGACTCCTGTGGGCCTGGAATAGGCCCCCAGAGTGCTGGGCTGGCCATTCACTCAGAGCTGCTAGCTATGAATAAATGCCATTTAACAAGCAATTATTGAATGCCACTGTATCAGGTACTATAGGGATGAAATAACATAAAACCTATGGTCTCACATGGAGACTTTTGCGTTCAAATCATGGTCATGCAACATCCATACATTACTTTGGTCTGCTGGATTAAAGGTAGCTTCCTTGAACAAACCTCTAGTTCATCTTTTTGATTATTGTTTATTTTTGTTTTGGTTTCCTATGTGTAAGCTAAATAGATACATTACTTTTTTTTTTTTTTGCTTTTCAGAGAGCAACTGGGGTTAAGTGACTTGTCCAAGGTCACATGGCTAGTTTTTGTGCTAAGTGTCTGAGGCCAGATTTGAACTCAGGTCTTCCTAACTCCAAGGCCAGTGCTCTATTCACTGCACCACCTAGCCACCCCTAGATACATTACTTCTTACATATGCATTTTTGAAAACAAAAAGTTTAGATATGTGTATTTTATAGATTTGTTTGTGTGTATGTATATTGAAGTCACAAATATGAATATATAAGGAAAAAATCTCAAGAAGAAAAATATGGGGCTATGAATTACTTAAAATTTAGATTTGTTTGAAAAAATTTTAACACATGTATGGATGTATGGATGTTTTTTTTATGTATATATATGACAGCAGGGTAGCTAGGTGGTGTAGTAGAGCACTGGACCTATAGTCAGGTAGACTTGAATTCAAATCCAGCCTTAGATACTTCTTGTGTGACCTTGAACAGGTCACTTAACTTCAGTTTCCTCAACTATAAAATTGGATAATAGTCCTCACCTCTCAGGGTTGCTGTGAGGATCAAATGAGAAAGCATTTGTAAAGCAGTAGGCATAGTGTCAGACACATAGTAGCTGATATATAAAAGCTTGTTCTCTCCACCTTCCCCTTACCCTTGTTGTCACAAGAAAAACTGTCACTTGTTATTGAATCTTCTGTTGACAAATTTCTTCAAAATTAACTAGGCTAGAGCCTTGAAGGGCAAACACATGGCTCATCCCTAGGTCCAGTCCATACACAGAACCTTTTAACCTTGATAAAGGTTTGCAGGAATTGATTGTCTGCCAGAGTCACTTTTCAAATACCAGCAGGAGAGGCATAGGACTTAACTGAAGGAGATAATCTTTATATATGCCTTAGAAGTGATGAGGAAACAACATTTTTTATCTATTGTGGGTTAAAAATTAGGAAGAAAGAACACATTTAATAGGTATATGACCCTGGGCAAGTCACCTACCGTAGATTGTCTCCAATTTTTTTTAAAGGAAAAAATACATACTGGGTATAGTGACAGGAACTGCACATTATATTGATAGATTGATCAAATAATTCCCAAACCTCCAAATATACATAATTTAAAAAAAAAACAGTATTTGACATTCTTTCCCAGGAATAAATGGCATAAGCTGAGGTTTGGACTGGGCGGGGGGAGAGTAGGGGTGTGTGTGTGTGTGATGCGTTTTTTTCCCCTTTTATTGATGAATATGAAATGAGACCCAGAGGCATATATCTAGAAATCTCCCCCAATCATAGACTATACCACCTGTAGTATTTGAAAGGGAGGGATGGAAGGTGGTGGAGGCCTAACTTCCCAAGTGAATATTGATTTGTGCACCTCACAACAAAGCAGGCTGCATGCTTACAGTGCCAGCCAAATGTTGCAGTTTGGAAACAGAGGGGCCTTGTCCAAGTGTATTATGCATAAGTTCGTGCCTGCCAGCCTGCCTCTAGCCACCTGTGTTTTTCCTATTATGTTTTTATTCCCCTGAAATACATTCATTCAGGAATTTGTTTTCTTTGGGAATGAGCTGACAGCACCCTCCATAAAAGCAGGTGCCAGTCTGGAAGGGTCCAAGAAGCAAGCATACAGAAGAAGCCTCCAGTCCATTACTGTCGATACCGAGAGATGGAACTAAACCCTGGGACAGTCATGAATAGCAGGTCATACAGTCATTCTAAAAGACAAATGAGCTTCAGCTTCCCTCCTGACTGCCTCCAACTCCCATCCTCAATCTATGATCCTAGAGTAAAAGGTCAAGGGATAATCCTGCACCTGCAGTCTGAGAGGGGGCCCAGCTCCCAGGAAGCCTTCTCAGAAGTGATACTAATTGTGACTAAGCCCAGGCACACTTTTACAGAGGGGCAGGTGGAAAGCCTGCCTGCTTTGAAGAACCATGTCATAATCCAATCTTTTGGATTCTTTGCATAGACTTATAAGTTACATAGGCCAGACCTTCACTTAAAGGTTAGTCTTAAAGGGATGATCATTAGCAATTCTTTTTGCTGGATGGGACAAAGTGAGGGAAAACAGTGTCTACTGAGGCTGCAGTGAGAGGCAGAATAAAGTCAGGGAGCATGATTTATTCAGAGGGTCTTGAACTCCACCTCAAGGGCTCTTCACTGATTGTGATATTGTGTACCCTGCCATCTGTACTTGGAGTCAGGTTAACAACTACTTTGGAGACCCAGAAACCCCTCTGGGGAGTTCTCTTTGTGGACATCCATCTGCCTACTTAAGACTTTTATAAGTGGATAGGGCCAGTGTGGAAATGGAAAGAAAGAGAGCAAATAAAGTGCAATCATCCAGCTATGGACATAATAGTTTGGGATTTTAGACAAAGAAGAGATCCTTTGTGTATCCTCTCTCCCATATTTCTGCTCTCTCACTTCTAACCTGCTTTTTGACATTGGTGTCCTTGTCAAGGACTATTAGCATATCAGAATGATGCCTATTAAAATTTGCTTTCACCTTGCAAAGTGGTCGATTTTGTGCATTTGGCATTTTATTCCCAATGCCAATAATGATCCCATTAAAATCATACTTAGAAAGTAAAAACAATAAACTCTCAATAAGTTTTGAATGTAAGTATCTAACAGAGGGTTTAAGTTTTGTTTGTTTTGAGGGAGACTTTCCACACCTGAGATTTCATTAGTCTAGGTAATTCTTAATGTAAGATGTTTTTATTTTAATTTTAATAGTATTTTATTTTTTCCCAATCACATGTCAAGACAATTTTTAGCATTCATTTTGTGTTCTGAATTTTTTCTTCCTCTGTACCTCCCCTCTTCTGAAAATGGTAGGCAATTTGATACAGGTTATACATGTGCTATCATGTAAAACACATTTCCATTAGTCACAATTGTGAAAGAAAAAGCAGATCAAAAGAAAAAAAAACAAAAAAGAATAAAGTAAGTGAAAAAAGTATGCTTCAATCTGCATTTGGATTCCATCAGTTCTTTATCTAGATGTGGAGAGCATTTTTCTTCTTGAGTCCTTTGGACTTGTCCTGAATCGTTGAGTTGCTAAGAAGAGCTGAGTCATTCATACTCAGTTGTCACACAGTGTTGTTGAGTACTGTGTGCAATGTTTTCCTGGTTCTGCTCATTTCACTTTCCATCAGTACCTACAAGTCTTTCCAGATTTTTCTGTAATCTTCCTGTTCATCATTTCTTATTGAACAATAGTGTTTCATTACACTTATATACCACAACTTTCCCTAATTGACAGTCATCCCCTAAATTTCTAATATTTTGCCACCACAAAAAGAGCTGCTATAAATATATTTGTATATACAAGTCCTTTTCCCACTTTTATGATCTCTTTTGGATACAGACTTAATAATGGTATTGTTGGATCCAAGGGTATAAAAAGTTTGGTTACCCTTTGGACATAGTTCCAAATTGCTTTCCAGAACAGTTAGATCATTTCACAACTCCAGCAAAAGTGCCTAAGTGTCCCAGTTTTCCTTCATCCTCTCCACCATTTATCATTTTTCTTTTTTATTGTCATAGTAAGCAATCTGATAGGTATGAGGTGATACCTCAGTTATTTTAATTTGCATTTATCTAATCGGAAGTGATTTAGAGCCCTTCTACATATAACCATAGATAGCTTTGATTATCTGAAAATTGCCTGTTCATATCCTTTGACCATTTATCAATTGGGGAATATTTTATATTCTTATAGATTTGATTCAGTTCTCTGTGTATTTTAGAAATGAGGCCTTTACCACAGACACTTGCTGTAAAGTTTGTTTTCCAATAGTTTTGTTTGTGTCAAAGCTTTTTAATTTAATATAATCAAAATCATCTCTTTTACATTTTGAAATCCTCTCTATCTGTTGTTTGGTCATGAATTCTTTCTTTCTTCCTAGATCTGACAGGTAGACTATCCCTTGATCTTCCAATTTGCTTATGGTATGAACCTTTATGTCTAAATCATACACTCATTTTGAGATTATTTTGGTATAAGATGTGAGATGTTGATCTATGCCTATGTTGGCCCTGTTTTTTCCCAGTTTTCCCAGAAGTTTTTGTCAAGTAGTGAATTCTTATCCCAAAGGCTGGGTGAGATTTTGGATTTTATCAGATATTAGGTTACTGTGATCATTTACTACTATGTCTTATATACCTAATCTATTCCACTGATCCACCACTCTATTTCTTAAACGGTACCAGTTATTTTTCATGATTATTACTTTATAATATAGTTTGAGATCTGGTATTGTTAGGCCACCTTCCTTTGTATTTTTTTTTTTTTTGGTGCTGTTGCTAATTCCATTGATATGTATGAACTTTTGTTCTTCCAGATGAATGTTGTTATTTTTTCTAGCTCTCTAAAATAATTTTTGGCATTTTGATTGATATGACACTGAATAAGTAAATCAACTTAGGTAGAATTGTCATTTCTGTTATATTGGCTCAGCCTACCCATGAGTAATTGATATTTTCCAATTGTTTAGATCTAACTTTATTTGTGTGAAAAGTGTTTTGTAACTGCATTCATATAACTCCTGGATTTGTCTTGGCAGCTAGAATCTCAAGTATTTTATATTGTTTACAGTTATTTTAAATGGAATTTCTTTTTCTATCTCTTGCTACTGGACTTTGTTGGTTATGTTATGTCCAACTTACCCTACATATACCCTATATGTATGTAGGTGCTTTGGGTTTTTTGTTTTGTTTTGTTTTGTTTTGTTTTGTTTTGCCTGTCTTCCACATTAGAATGTGAGCTCCTTGATGACAGATTTTTTTCTTTTTTTTGTATCTTAATACAGTGCCTGGCACATTTACTAAGTGCTGACTGGCCATACCTCAAATATGTATTAAAGAAAGGACTACTAATGCAGGTATAATCTATTAATATGTTGTTCCTTATTAGCCCTTAAGTATTATCAGGAAGTTAATGGTGCTCATTGTGTTATATATACACTCTGTGAGAGTGCATATATACATAATGCCTGGCATATAGGAAGAGCTTAATTATACACACACATAAACATATACTACATACTGCTTATATATAAATGTATCTTATAGCTAAATTGAAAATATAGGTAGAAAACTGTAGCAGCAAGCACCCCAATATCCCCAGGGTGGCTGCCAACACAGGTTCTTAGATCTGCTTTTCTAAAGCAAAGCAACTCAAAATGGGTTAACAAGCTTACTTTAATCAATCAAACATATATTACCTAGTTCAGGGGAAAAAGGTCAGCACCCGAACTTCAGAGTATACAGACAGATCAAACAGACAGGCTTCCAAACTGTCCAACCAATATCAATACCAAAATCACAGTTACCAGAGAGGGAAGCCATCAACATCTGGGTTTTCAAAGCCAGGGGGCTCTCAACGGCTGACTGGAGTATCATCTGGTCAAATCACACAATACTTCTCAAAGTGAGCCCCAAAGCAAAGCCTCCCCCATCAGGGTTTATATAGCCTTCTCCTGGCTCAGAGAATGTAACAACCTTCTTGACCCACTTCCCAATCACAAAGTATCAAGGTGTGGGCCTTCCAGAAAAACAAGCCTCCCACCACAGGCTCCAGGGGCACTTAACCTAGGGGCAGGGAAGATCTTTAAATTTGCATTTCCATTACAAAAACCTATACCAGGAACTAATCATTACAAGTTGAATTATTATTTCTGTTAGCAAATCTTTTTTTTTTTAAATTTATTTATTAGTTTAGTTTCAGTTAACAAGATTCAATTCCATAGTTCCTTGATTTTCAAATTTCCTTTACTTCCCT
>WOXC01001626.1:0-310619 GCA_011680675.1 Gymnobelideus leadbeateri | reverse complement strand
AGAAGGCAAGCAATTCTATATAGGTTATACATGTGTTGTCATGCAAAACATATTCATAATAGTCATATCATGAAAACATAGACAAGGGGGAAAAATCTCAAGAAAAATAAGGAAAGTAATTTTAAAAGTATGTATCAATCTGTTTCAGACACTGAGTTCTTTCTCTGGAGATGGATAGCATTTTTCATCTTAAGTCCTTCAGAGTTGTCTTAGATCATTGTATTGCTGAGAATAGATGTCATTCATAGCTGATCATCTTACAATATTGCTGTCACTTTGTACATAGTACATTTTACTTTGCATCAGCTCATGCAAGTCTTTCCAGGTTTTCCTGAGAACATTCGGCTTATCATTTCGTATAGTACAGTAGTATTCTATCATAATCATATACAACAATTTGTTCAGCCATTCCCCAATTAATAGGCATCCCCTCAACTTCTAATTCTTTACCCCTAGAAAAGAGTTGCTATAAATATTTTTGTACATATAGGCCCTTTGCCTTTTTAAATTTTTATCTCTTTTGGGATACAGACCTAGTAGTGGTGGTATTTCTAGGTCAAAGAGTATGCATGGTTTTATAGCCTTTTGGGCATAGTTCCAAAATGTTCTACAGAATGGTTGAATCAATTCACGTCTCCACCAACAGTGCATTGAAGTGTCATTTTTCCCACATTCCCTCCAACATTTGTCATTTACATTTTTGGTCCTATTAACCAATCTAATAGGTGGTATCTAAAATTGTTTTAATCTGCATTTCTTCTAATCAATAGTAATTTAGAGTATTTTTTTCATATAGTATGAGTGCAAGTAGGGTGATATTTTTGTTGTTGTTTCTTAGAGTTTAGTTTCCCAGGCTCAAGCTAAATTGTAAATATCTGAAGCATCAATCTCCTTTGAACCCTACTAATTCACAGCTGTCCAATTAGATGCTGGGTCACAAGGCTTTGGTGCCTTCTGACTTTAAGCCTATTAGTCAAAGGTATACATACATACATACATACACATACACATACACATATACATATATATATATTCTGAGTTGAGATATCACAGCTGTCCAATTAGGTTCTGGGTCATGAGCCTTTCAATTATTGATTATTTTACCCAGACAAGAGCGTCCCCATGTAAAACTGGAGGAGGACAACCTGTGCTGGAGTTGGGGTGGTGTGGGCCAGAGACAGAAGATGGGGGCAGGGGCCCCTGGAGCCTACTGTGCCTGGACCCAGGCAGGAGCAGGGAAAGCTTGGAGTGGAGTAATCCCTTCCCCTATGAGGTGGGACATGGAACAGGAATGGAGAGCTGCCTGCTTGTGAGCCAGGAGTGGTTGGCCCCTGGACCTGCAGGAGAAAGAACCCCAGAATTTGGGACTCAGCCCCAAGTCACAATATAGTCTTTGCAGCAGAGCCAGAGCAGTGAGCATGCTTTCCTGCCATGCCCCCTGGGATGGATTGGGATCCAGGGCATAAAGTTGTTCATGGTGGGGTGAGGGGAAGTGCCATAACCCCCAGGGACCCAACTTGTTGACTTTGTTACCCAGTTGCCCCTCAGCAGGGGCTGAAGCAATGTTGGGACTTAAACTCTTTGGCTCATTAGAGCATTGTGGACCTGAGAGTGCCAGGTGGGATCCTGCAATGGCAGTATGGGGAGAAGGAGACACCTCCAAGAGGACTTTACTTGAACACTCTGTTATGTACTTTTGTGTCTGTTTAATGTCACGAGGCCACCCTGGTAATAAGCTGTTAAATTTTTATGAATTGTGAATCTTTTAATTTCTTTTTAATAGTATCTTGATTTCTCATAAAGTCATTAGCTTCCATTTTCTCCAATCTAATTCTGAAGGAATGATTCTCCTCGGTGAGCTTTTGAAATTCTTTTTCCGTCTGGCAAATTTGACTTTTTAAAGCATTCTTCTCTTCATTGGCTTTTTGGGCCAATTTTGCCATTTGAGTTCATCTATTTTTTTTTTTTTTTTAAAGCAATTGGGGTTAAGTAACTTGCTCAAGGTTACACGGCTAGTCATTTGATTTATGCGTGGGTGCTCATTTTCTGAGGCCGGATCTGATCTCGGGTCATCCAAACTCCGAGGCCGGCGCTCTTACTCACTGCGCCACCTAGCCGCCCCTTTAGGGCAATTGGGGTTAAGTAACTTGCCCAAGGTCACACGGCTAGGTTTTTTTTTTTTGTTTGTGCGGATTAAGTGTCGGAGGCCGGCTCCGAACTCAGGTCCTTCTGATTCCAGGGCCGGCGCTCTATTCACTGCGCCACCTAGCCGCCCCGAGTTCATCTATTTTTAAGGTGTTATTTTCTTCAATCAGTTTGTTGACTCTCTTTTCATGATTTTCTTGCATCATTCTAATTTCTCTTCACAATTTTTTCTCCACTTCTCTTACTTGATTTTCAAAATCCTTCTTGAGCTCTTCCATGGCCTGTAACCAATTCATATTTTTCTTGGAAGCTTTTGATGCAGGAGTTCTGACTTTGTTGTCTTCCTCCTGTTCCATGCTTTGATCCTTTTTGTCCCCAAAAAGGAATCTAAAGTTGGATTGCTATACTTGCTTTGCTTCCTTTGCTTGCTCATATTGCCACTAAATTACTTGACTTTTGAGCTCTTTGCCACAGTAGAACTCTGCTTCCAGAGGGGAGAGCTTTGTCCCAAATCGTTGGGGTTTTCATAGCTACTGGAGCTATTAGGAGGGCACCATCTCTGCAGCTCTCACAAACTCTGGCTCGCTGGTCATTCACCTCAGGACCACCACCCAAGATGGCAATCCAGATCCAGGCAGGTTAAAGCAAGAATGATTATCCTCTGAATATTCACTTGGCCCCTATGATCTGCAGGGCAGGAGCCCTGAACGAGTCAGATGGAGGCAGCTGCAGGGCCAGTGCACGTTCACCACTCCTAGCTCTGGGGGCAGGGACTGGACCCATTCTATATCCTCCCCTCTAGTTCTAACAGAGTACTTCACTGACCTCTCCCTTTTTTTTGGCATTTATGGGTTGATAATTCTGGAAACCACCACTGCTGCTGGTGATCTAATCTCCTGAAGTCCACCCCAGACACTGCTGGTTGTGGCTACCTGGGGCTAAAACCATGGGCTCACATGGGGCTGGGCTCAGCTCCCAGCACACTGAGATGAACCTTTCCTGTCCACCTGCCAGGCTGCCTTAAGTGGGAGATTTGTGTTTCTCTGTCACTTTGTGTATTCTGTCACTCTAAAATTTGTTTAGAATTATATTTCATAGGTATTTGAGGTGGTTATGGGGGGAGCCCATAGTTTTCCTGCTTCTATGCTGCCATCTTGGCTCCGCCACCAATCCTTTAGTTTCTTGACTCAAGGTTTAGTTTTGAATAGAGTGCTTATACTGTGTGATCTGACTCCTAAAATATATCACAACAGCAGCATTCAAGTATGCTGCCTTGATTGGTGGTACATATGACTTTAGATAGCTTTGATTACTTCATCTGAAAACTGATAGTATCTTTTGATCATTTATCAATTGGAGAATGGCTCTCATTTTTACAAATTTGACAATTCTTATATGTTTGAAAAATGAGGCCTTCATCAGAGAAATTTGCTTCAATTTTTTTTCACAGTTACCATTGTTAACTGTATTTCCTTCCATCCTATTTCCCCCTCTATTCTATTCTCTCCCTTCTTTCACCCTGTTTCTCCTCAAAATGGTTTGCTTCTGACTACTCCCTCCCCCAAACTGTCTTCCCTATCATCCCCCCCCCACCTTCTCTTATCCCCTCCGCCCTCATATTTTCCTATAGTAGATTTCTGTGTATTGTGTATGTTATTCCCTCTTTGAGCCAATTCTGATAAGAGTAAGGTTCACTCATTCCCCCCTTCACATCTCCCCTCATTCCTTCCCCAAGCAAAAGCTTTTTCTTGCCTCTTTCATGTGAGATAATTAACCTCATTCTACCTCTCCCTTTCTCTTTCTCCCAGTACAGTCCTCTCTCTCACCCCTTAATTTTATTTTTTAGATAGCATTCCTTCATATTAACTCACATCTGTGCCCTCTATCTATAGATGCTTCTTCTAAATACCCTAATAATGAGAAAAGTCTTATCAGTTACAAATATCTTCCCATGTAGGAATGTAAACAGGTTAAACTTATTAAGTTCCTTATGATTTCCCTTTCCTGTTTGCTTTTTGTGCTTCTCTTTTTCTGTTCAACTCAGGTCTTTTCATCAAGAATAGCTGAAAGTCCTCTTTCTCACTGCATATCCATTTTTACCCCTGAAAGAGTATACTTTTGCTGGGTAGGTGATTCTTGGCTGCAATCCTAGCTTCTTTGACCTCCAAGCCCTACAGTCCTTTAATGTAAAAGCTGCTATAAATCTTGTGTTATCTTGACTGTGGCTGCACAATACTTGAATTGTTTCTTTCTGGCTGCTTGCAGCATTTTCTTCTAGACCTGGGAAATCTGAAATTTGGCTATAATATTCCTGGTAGTTCTTCCTTTTGGATCTCTTTCAGGAGGTAATCGGTGGAGTCTTTCCATTTCTATTTTATCCTCTGGTTCTAGAACATCAGGGAAGGTTTCCTTGATAATTTGTTGAAAGTTGATGTCTAGGCTCTTTTTTTATCACAGCTTTCAGTTAGTCCAATAATTTTTAATTTCTTTTTCCAGGTCAGTTGTTTTTCTAATGAGATATTTTACATTGTCTTCTTTTTTTCATTCTTTTGATTTTGTTTATCATTTCCTGATTTCTCATTAGCTTCCATTTACTCCATTCTAATTTTTAAGGAATTATTTTCTTCAGTGAGCTTTTGGACCTTTTCCATTTGGCCATTTTGACTTTTTAAGGCATTCTTCTTCTCATTGGCTTTTTGGACTTCTTTTACCATTTGGCCTAGTATGTTTTTTAAGGTTTTATTTTCCTCGGTATTTTTTTATGTCTCCTTTATCAAGCCGTTGACTTGTTTTTTATGATTTTCTTGCATTACTCTTATTTCTCTTCCCAATTTTTCCTTTACCTCTTTTACTTGATTGTCAAAATCCTTTTTGATCTCTTCCATGGCCTGAGACCAATTCAATATTTTTGGAGGCTTTGAATGTAGAAACTTTGACTTTGTTGCCTTTTTCTGTGTGTGTTTTGATCTTCCTTGCCACCATAGTAACTTTCTATCGTCAAAGGTTTTTTCCCCATTGTTTGCTCATTTTCCCAACTTATTAGTTGACTTGTAAGTCTGTTAAAGTAGGGCTCTGCTTCCAGGGTGGAGGGCACCCTGTTTCACGTTTCAGGGTGTTTGTGAAGCTATTTTCAGAGATACTTCTAGGGACTTGTAAGTTTTCAGTTCTTCCAAGGTGGCATAACCTAAGGAAACGTGTTTACTACTCTCCTGGCTGTGCTCTTGTCGGTGAGAGACTGCAAGCATTCGTTTCTGCCCCGGTACTGTAAGAAGGGCTCCTCCTTTTCTGTGGCTGAAATTTCTGTTATATTAGTGCTCCTCCTCACCCTGGGACTGCTAGTTCCAAGTATTGGCAAAGCAATAGAGTACTGCTTCAGTGTTAGCAAAAAAACAAAAAACAAAAAAACCTCTATTATCTCATTCTGACCAGTTGTTCAACCCCATTACTGTCTGTGTCCTGAGAGCTCCAGAAGCTACCATTGCCCCTGCTAATTCAATCACTCCCAAAGCCTGTTCCTGGTTTGCTGGGGCTGGTCTGTGCTACAGCAGCCTGTGATTGACCATGCACTTATTTTAACCTGGCGCAACAGACCTTTCCTGCTAACCTTTCAAGTTGTCTTGGTCTGGAAATTTGTTTCACTCTACCTTTTTGTGGGTTGTGTTACACTAGAATTTTTTTAAGCAATTGGGGTTAAGTAACTTGCTCAAGGTTACATGGCCAGTCATTATTTATGCGTGGGTGCTCATTTTCTGAGGCCGGATTCGATCTCGGGTCATCCCAACTCCGAGGCCAGCACTCTTACTCACTGTGCCACCTGGGCCGCCCCTTACACTAGAATTTTTTAAGAATCATTTTTAAAGGTATTTGGAGGGATTTGGGCGGGAGAGCTCAGGGAAATCCCTGCCTTTACTCCATGATCTTGGCTCCACCTCTCCTATGAGATATTTTACTAAAGCAACCGTAGCAAAGTTCATAGCAAGCCTATTTGTATCAGAGAAGATAGAAGTTTAGACCTGGAAGAATGAAAGGTAGATGGAGAGGCAGGATTAAAAATAAGATAGAAATGTTCTGTAGAACTAAGTTACCCCCTTTGGAAGTAACTTCAAAACCTACCCAGAACTCAATCCCTAAAGAACTTAACTGGAAATGTCATTTCTCTCTCTTGGGAGGAATGGTCCCTGTGGAGATGTATTATATAGGTACCTGCTTGACATTTATCACTTTGTCAAGGATTCACATACAAGACCTTAAATGGAATGCTAGATAAGACTATGACTATGGATTGCCATTTGATCTCATGAGGAAAACACATTTTTTCAGATCTCTGTGATTTTTTTATTTTTTTGCTTTATTAAATGTGTTCAAATATTATAAGTAGTTTTATCTCCTTTTAGCCCAACAGTACATTATACGAATAAGTGAAAGTATCCTTGACCTGCGGGATAAGTTTGATGATGCTCTCCAAGTGAACACTACTGACCTGATCCCTAAGGAGGCCAATACCCAGGAGTTCTTTGCATTTGAGCCAAAAGGCATCAATCTGGTAAATGGCACCAATATCTACATTGCCATCCAGGCTGTTGATGATGAAAACCTGAAGTCCAAATTATCCAACATTGCACAAGTATCTATATTTATACCTCCAGAGGAGACCCCTTGTGGCAGCAGTCATATCTTTAAAATAGTGTGGGAGTGGCTGGGTGAGCTGCAACTGACAATACCCAAGTAAGGAGCCATATGAATAGAGACCTAAAGCTCAGAGTTTGCGAGATGAGTTCAAAATCCAGTTTCTCCTCTGGATTCTCCCACCTCATTCATTTCCCTTTTGGTTATAAATTGTTTATCAGATATATTTCTGATTTGTCTCTAGGAAGGAAACATTGACATGTGGATGATTAAACAAAAAATATGTGGATGTGGATGTGAAAGAACTATTTAGCCAAGTATAACAATTATCAGATTTTTATTTACTATCCTGTACACTGACAAATAAAGGCAACTCTCATTTAATACTTTTTTAAAATGTGTTTTGAATATTTGGATGAGAGCTAAGACAATTTTGAATGGCAGTCAAACTTGCTCCTAGAGAAAATATGGGAAAGCATGTCTCCCTCCCCGTGTTGCAGAAGTCGGGGGTTGTGGGCATAGAATATGGCATCTATAATAGGATGTGATCCGTTTGCTGATTAGTTTTGCTGACCTGCTTTTTACAACCTCCTCTTCAAAACAATCTTCATTATAAAGGATGGATTGCAGGGTAAGGCAGAAGGAGGGATATTTTCAGAAACAAAAAATGTGGTGAGCCAAAGAGGCCTGAGCCAGGACTTCAGATAATGACCCTGATATCAGTGGACCTGAACAACAAAGACCTCTTCGAGATGCGACTTTTCACTAAGTCAGCTCCGGAGTTCTTTTGATATGGGTTACACTTATAAGGATGGTATTTGAGTTCTGAGGCTAAGAGGCTCTGCCCCAAAACTTTGGTTGTCCAAAACATTTGCAGGAAGTCAGTTCTTATGCAGATGTTCTTGATGATGCGGCCTTGGCCATTAGGCTTTGAGGCCAGCTCTCAAGAGCATCCTTTCTGATATAACTGACTGAGATAAGAGATAACTGCCCAAGACTCTATGGTACCTAGGAAACAATGGGCCTTATTACCATGCTACTTCCAGGATACAACAGACTAAGATAATGATTTCTCTTCCTTCCCGTCCTTTGTCTCTTTTCTCTATAAAAACCTTTCCCTGAGTATCAATAAATGGAGTTCATGGTTCTTCCTTGAGCTACCCACATGGCCTGGTCGTTTCTTATTCACATCTCCGAATCATGCTAAGTGCTGGACACTGAGCAGCCCACGGCAAAAAAATAGAAAAATTAAAAGACTACAATAGAAATAAGGCAAAACACTTCAAAAGTAAAGAGAAAGGATAAAAATATTAAATAGTTGCTAATCTGGCAGAGAATAAACTTTTAACTTCTCACTTTGGTTAGTCAACAACAGCTGTGCCCAGAAGTTAATCTACCCCCACAGGACAGAATCTCAGGGCTAGAACAGATGTCCTTTAGTGCAATCCTTACCCAAGCAGGAATCTCCTCCAATAGAACATGAATTCAATGAATACAAATTAAGTTTCATATGACATGGAAGACCCAGTGAGTTGTCTAAGAGCCTCCACTGAAAGAACTCTAGAGATGGAAAACCCAAGCTTCCAAGACAGGCCATGTCACTTTTGGACAGTTCTAATTTTTAGAAAAGTTTTCTTTTTGTAAAGCTGAAGGCTGCCTCTTATATGCTGTTCGTAGGACTGCCCTCTTAGGGAAAATGAGCCAAGTCAGACTCTTATTCCACATTAAAGACCTTCACAGACTTGAAGGTCATGGTTTAGTGGGAAAAGTGCTGGCTTTGGAGTAAGAAAGCCTATGGGACCTTTAGCCTATCATTCTAACCTCTCTGGTCCCCAATTTCTTCATCTGTGAAGTAAAGTGGTTATACTCTAAGGTCCCTTTTAGTGTTAGGGTTATGGTCCTATACACCCCTAAAAGTTTTCTTTTCCAAGCTAACTGCTCCCATTTCCCTGAAGTGGTCTTCAAAGGGCAGAGTTTCTAGTCCCCAAACCTTCTTCTAGACTTTCTCCAGCTTACCAATGTCTTTCCTCAAATGTAGCCCCAAGAGCTGAACACAATTCTCCAGAGATGGTCTGGCCAGGACAGAGTGATTGTTTCCACAGTGGCACTATCACCTTGGGGTGTAGGGGGGTGTTCAAAAGAACTAGCATCTCTAATGTGGGGGCTTGCTGACACCTTTTCAGAGCTACTCATTCACCTTTGGTGTCCAACCAGTCTCCCAACTCTAACCTGTACTTTCAAGAAGCTGTATCATACTCTGTGGTAAAACCATCTCAGCAAAGGGGCTAAACCAGGTTGAGGGTAAGCAATAGACCTCAGACCTCTTGGTGAGTTAGGGAGATGTCTGCCCCAAGCACGTGGGTGAAAAGAGCCACTCTCAGAGTCAGGAGGGTCTGAGGTCAAATCCTGTCTAGGACACAATATGGTCTTGTGATGGACAAGTCACTGACAATTCTCTAAGACCATAAAATGCAGAGAAGGGGCCAACCTGCCTGTATAGGAGTATCTAAGCTAGATATCCCTGCCTATCAATACAGTATACACTAATAAATAACCATTAATATCCTATTAAGTCAGTAGACTTTGGGGTTAGACCTAGTTTTAACTGGCCATAGGTACTTACTCAAGTCAGAATTTCTCTGGGTTTCAATTTGCTTAATAGAAAAATAATAAGCTGAACTAAATTATCTCTAAGTTCTCTTCTGGCTTTAAAATATCATCCCAATGATTCTGTTTCTAACATGAAGGACCTCGAGCCATGACTCATAATCCAGGAAAGAGGTCCAAGGGATGGAGTGATTGCCTCTTTCATCAGTCTTATGTGTGTGGATAAGATTCATCAGCCGAGACACTAAAAACAAAGCCCAAATCTATACGAAACATGGATGTATCCTCTCATAGGATACTATTATATATAGTTTTGTCATTTCATTTAACTTCTCTTTCACCATTGTTTACAATGAAAATGTACTAAATGCACCTAAATGGACTAAAATGTACTAAAAATGTACTAAACTGCAGAGGTTGCACAGTGCAAGACTGAGGATGATGATGTCCTCATTCAGTTGAATGAGATTGCTAATGAACACATGACTGGATTGAACTTTCCAAACAATAGGTCATCATTATCTCATAGATTTGGAGGCAGAATGGAGAGAGCTGGCCTCAGAACCCAGAAGAGCCTGAGTTCAAATCTCACCATTGGCATATACTGGCTCTGGGACCCTGGGCAAGTCATTGAACCACTCAGTGCCCTGGACAACACCTGAAGTTTCCAAGCGGCAGAGTAGGTGCCAACCTGCATTAGTAGAGAGTGTTTCTTTAATCCAGTGAAGGGTTAATTTTTACCTCTTATGACGATATTGTCCACGGCCTATACATTTCCCCTTGTGACCCTGGTATGACCCCACCATTTGTGTGTCCCTATAGATTCAGGGGCTAGCCACCCCTGGACTTTTTTGAACTCTGGGAGGACTGGCTATCCACCCAGAGTTTCCTTAGTGAGTAAAGACCTTGGCCGCAGATGTTGGGATGTTTACCGAGCATGTTCCCATCCTTGTTGACTAGTCTGCTTCCCCAGCTTATCCTAAACAACTTCTGAGTCCTTGCCTCCTTCTTCTGACTTGCTGGTCCTTTTCTAACTCACTTGGCACAAAGCCTTCTTTGTCTAAACTCCTTAAAAGTTAGTTAGTGAAACACCCAATTCAGAATTTCACCCATGGAGAGGACGCTCTGCCTGGGACTCCCCCATCGGAACTCATAGGTTGAAACCCAAGATTCCCCAGCCACTGTGAAAAAGTGAAGAGTTGGTACTCCCCCGATTGGTGATGTTTTCTCTTTCATTTTCTTCGATGCTTATAGTGATACTTTTAATCTTACTAAGCTTATTAGCCTTATCATGTTGCCTATATTGCATATGTAAGAAATATTCTTTACCATTCTTTTTCCTATAATAAACTCCTTTTTATTATTAGTTTTGGTGAACACGTGTCATTTTGTGGGATTGAATCCAATCCTAATTAGGCAAAATTAATCCTTAACCACACATCTAGGAGCTCCCTGTGCCAATCACAGGTTCAGATTTTGTCCCTATCCTAATTTTAGAGAAACTGTACTATTGTTGTTGTTATTGAAGTGTTAACCTGAGAAGAAACACTTGTATCAGAAAGAAGTTCTATTTTGTCCCTAATTTGTCCTCATTAATTTTGAAAGATTTCAGAAGATGCTTTGGCCCCCAGAGCTGACAAAGTCCTTAAATCCTGAAGTAAGGCCTAATTCCTGTTAATGGAGCTGAACAGCACACAGAATTCTGACAGTCTTTGAAAAGCAGTGATCCTTTCTACTCTCTTTCATGCTTGCATAACTCCAGTTCAACTTAAGAATTCTGGGCTTAAACAGTAGACTATAATATGACATATAATACATTTACCAAGGTACCATCATCCATTAATTATATTTTATTCTCAGCTAAAACACAAAGAGTAATGAATTGGGGTGATTTCTGGCAAGTCATGCCAAGTCTATTAAACATTAATTAAATACAACTACTATGTACCAGACATTGTGATAAGTGCTGGGAATATATAGAAGGAGAACAAAAGAGTCCATGGCCTCTGGGAGCTTACATTCTATTGGGGAAGACAATAGATAAAAGGAAACTGAAATATTGTGGGGGAAGGAATGAAGGGAGAGGGGATCTGTCCCAGAACATGATGGGAAAAGTCTAGAAAGTAGTAAGTAGAGCCAGGAGAGGAATGAAGCATGGTTGGCCTAGAAACTTTTCTTAAAGTGGTAGTTCTGAGAACTGATCAATCAAAGAAGGGACCACAGGGAGAAGAGCATAATTCCAGGATGAAGAGGCTGCCACAGCATGGCAGAGAAAGTCTGGAGAGTCAAGAGAGGATTCTGGACAGGCATGAACACTTGTCCCAATGAATATTTCTCACTAGGTTGGTTAGTCTTCCTTTGAAGATGCCAAAACACTTCCTATGTCTATTTTCCATGTTTTTCACAAAATGTGGTTTCCAAATATAGAAAACAATTTGTTCTTCACCCATACATTTACTTATATGGCTAAGTTATGGGTCACTGACTTTAGGTCAACTTGAAAGACTCACCAAAGACAGCCCATAGTCTAAACAACCTAGAACCTCTAAGTGTGCTACTTTAAGAACACATAGGAAAAAAGTTCTGTTCCTTTAAGTCATTCTTTTCCTCAAGTAAAGAAAACATCTGTATCCATCCCATGAGATAATTTGGTACAAACATCTGCTTTACTGCCCCATTTTGTGCTTCCATTGTGAAGACTCAAAAGTCTATTCTAGTATATAGCATTTTATTTGGGAAGAGGGCTCCCTTCTCGTCTGGGTTGGCTATGCTTCCAGAACATTTTGTGTGTGTATATGTGTGTATGAGGATTGTTATAGGTGAAACACCTACATCATTTGTAGCAAATAAGAGAGGAAAGAGAAAATATTCAGAAGAGAGTAGTCAATGATATCATATATTTGTGAGAAGTCAAAAAGGATGAACACAGAAAATATCGTATTTCACAATTAAGAGACCACTGGCAACTTTGAAGAAAGCAGTTTCAGTTGAAGGAACCATCAAAGATAAGATTAAAAACTCAAGAGACTGGAAGGATAATGATGTCCTAGAAAAATATCGTTGTTCATCCTTCATTTTCAAAGAGGACCAATGAATGGCATCACATGTGTGAATTGGATTTAAGTGAAGCAGAGCTGCACAAAGTTGGCAGCTTCATTCCAGAGTCACTGAAGTCCAGTGACAGGACAAAAGTCAAGTCAACTGGAGACAGCCTTGAATACAGTGGATGACTTTGGCATCTTCTTTCTTTTGTTTATTTGCTTTAGGTGGCACAGTGAATAGAGTACCAGAACTGGAGTCAGGGAGACTCATCTTCCTGAGTTCAGATCTGGCCCCACACACCCACCAGCAGTGTGACTCTGGCCAAGTCACACAACCTCACCTGCCTCAGTTTCCTCATCTGCAAAACGATTTGGAGACAGAAATGGCAAACCACTCCAGTATCTATTCTATGAAAACCCCAAATGGGGTCACAAAGAGTTGAACATGAAGGAAACAACAACAGCAGATGTTAATTGACTAAGTAACCTCTGCTTCTACTAATGGAATCAATAAAGAAACTGTAAAATAAGAGACCCAGAAGTTGTGCTGAAACCCTCAGGCCCTGGCCTAAGATCTTGGCATCTTCAGCGTCTGACCAAGCTCTAAGCACTCCACAGAGCCTGCTTCGGCTGCCTTTACGGCCATTGAAACAAGTGGTTCTCATCTGCCTATTCTGCCTGGAGAAGTCTTAACATGCCTAGGGCAGACATCCCCCTGACTCACTAATGAATTTGAGGCCTGCTGGTCCTCAACCTGGTTTAGCTCGTCCGCTGAGTATGACCACTGTACATGTTGCAGCTTCCTGGAGCCACAGGTGAGAGATGGGTGGCAGGTGGATTCAAAAGGTGGCTAAGCAGCCTGAAAAGGGATTGGGAGCCCTCATGCCAGAGGTGTTAGTTCTCCCTGAACACCCCTGCATCCCTTTGGCATGTACAGAGACAGCAGTGAGTGTATTCTCTCAAGTCTCTAGCTGCCCTTTTTGCTTTGTCTTTCTTTCCCTGAACCAAGGAGACCAAGGAGAGCTGCTGAGATGGATATGTCCAGTTTTAGTGGCCACCACATGAAGTTGCAAGCTCCTGAGCCTGCTGCTAGCTGCTGTAATGCCATGCACAAGCAGCTTTCCAGAAGAATGCTACTGTGAACAGCTTTTAAGATTCTGATTACACAATATACTGAACACCCTATTTATTCCATAACAAATCAAAGCAAGACATTCACAGAAAATCAAGGTACAGTATTCACAATACAACTTATCACAGCACAACAGCTTACCACTAAAATGGCCACATAGTTTTCACCAAAGCGGTCACAATATTTAGAACAAAGAACAATCACCTCAAAGTACAATAGTCAAAGTCTTCCACTAAGGGGCAAAGTCTTAAGTAAACTCAGTCAGTCACTTATTCAGCAATCAATTACTAAGTACCATACACAAACCTTCCACCCCTAGGTCATTAGTAAACTATAATTCCATAATTACTCAGTACCCAAGGAGAGGTCTTTTCATCTTGACTTGGGGCCTGTTCTCAGATTCTCTGCATCCCCCTTCCATGGTCCCAGATTCTACCTAGATTCACCAGACTGTCACCTGGGTTCAATGGCAGACAGCTCCCAGTTCCTTGACCAGCTCTCTGGGCAGGTCCTGCTCCACCCTGAGGTTCACAGGGTCTGGTCCATATCAGATCCTTCACAATTTCTGCTCCAGGGAATTCCAGGCTCAACCAAGCCACAAACAGACAAAGTCTCAGTATCACAGTCATGCTTCCTCAGTCATCTGGACTCCTGGCTCCAGGCTCCTGGCTCTGGGCTCTGGGCTCCTGCATCCAGGCTCCTAGAAGAAGAAGCTCCACCACCACAAGTTCTCAGGAAACTCTGGCTCAGTTTTCCATTCTTCTATAGCTGCTCTGCCACCAGATGCTGGTCCCAAGATATTCTGTCTGTGCCTCTCTGGGACGTTTCCTTATATACACAGCATTAACTTCCTGTTTCAGCTAACCCCTCTTCCTGCTAAGTCAGTAACAGGAGACCTCATACCTTCTGTTTCCCCAACAGAGGCTTGGTCAGATACTAAGTGCTAAGTACCTGCTACCTTTGCCAACACAAATTGATCTTCAAATTCACATTAAATTACCATTACAGATGCCTAGCAGGAGACAGTCTCCAAAACATCTTCTCAGAAGGGATGACCACCACGAGGAGGATGCTATAATGGAATGGATTAAGAAAGTCCAAGCCAGAACTCCAAGGTTCTGTGAATCATCCGCATTCATCTCAAAACTTTTTTCAACAGGATGTCAACTTAATAGAGGAATAAAAGGTGGAAAGAGAATCTATTTTATAACACATGCCATGAGGTTTCCTCATGTAAATGTTCATAATGGAACACATTGAACAGGGGTAAAACTTCCATTAAACAGTCAACTTCAACTCAACTCAAGAACACCTCCAAAAAACCAGATTTTTCTTGTACTCTGTTTGAAAAAGGGTCAAAGAGGACCAGCTCATATAGAGAATAGAGCACCTCAAACAATTTCCATGGTATTTGCTGGGATCAGTATGCTTGAACTCCTTTGAAATCTACAGCCACTCAACTCAGAACCAGGGAGTCATGGAGGACACCTCTGGGAATGACCAAAAATAGCTGACCAAGGCATGTGGACTTTACTTAGGCTTCAGAGACTATTGACTTAGAAGAGCAAACAAATTAAAATAAGAACTTATCTACCTTGGTTATTCATTTTTGCCTTCAGGATTTGTTGTTGTTGTTATTATTTTAGTTGCTGTTCCTTTGTTTTGGGATGTTTGTTTCAGTGCTGGGACTATAGCAATCACTTCATTTCAGGAGAAACATTGATTCTGCAAGGCTCAATTATCAGTGCAGAAACTCCCTTTTTATCCACTAACTACCTTACTAGGTACTTTTTAGAGTTGCTCAGAGGGGTTAGGTGACTTGCTCATGATTATGCTTGAATGCATTAGAATCCAGATCCAGGATTTATAATCCAAGGTGTAAAACTCTTTAGCAACCCAAGAGCAAGGATTTCTCACCTTTGTATCCTCACTGTCTAGGACCATGCCTCTCATACAGGTGCTTCACAGAGATCTGTTGAATGGAACAGCTCCCCCTTTCTTTGCTGAGCCAATGCAGACTCTACCCAAAGGTAAGACACACAAATGACCTATTAGGGGCAAAAATGTGTTTGCAACTATCCTAGGGTCTTTTTTTGAATATGGAGCCAACAAGGCAGGCTCTAGGACTTTTTTAATGCTAACATTTATTTAAACAAGGATACAAAACGAAAGCAAGGATACTAGGGGCCAGGGAGGGAAGAATTCATGATCTCTTCCTAAGCCAGAATGTATTCCCTGGTATCCCTCAGTTCAACCAGTGCCACATGGTCAGTATCCTAATACCAGAGGTGGGATCTCATTAAGACTGGGAAACCCCTGGGGAAAGGAGGTTCACATAGGAGTCTTTTGTGGGTTTATATCCCTTGTCTTGGGGCCAACCCTGAACATCTGGATGTAGCTGTTGTCCTTGTCCCATTATCAGGCATATTTTGTGGTTTAAGCTATTAAGGGAGCCTTCCTAGATAATATATATGTGTGTGTGTGTGTGTGTGTGTGTGTGTGTGTGTGTGTGTGTATACACATATATATATTATACGTGTGTGTGTGTGTGTGTAATACATTCTAAGCCAAAGGGTCACTGAGGACTGTCTCCTAGAGTAACCCCATTCCTAGTCCTTTTCATAGAAAGCCACTTAACTACTGTCAGCCTCATTCTTCTCAACCACAAAATGGGGATAACAGCAGGGTTATTGTGAGAATAAGATATATTTTTTATAAAATGCTATGCAAACCTGAAAATTACCATATAAATCTAGCTATGCATAATATCTGAATTACTGACAGCAACACTATTAGGATGAGATCTGCTATCCTATTTTTTCTTTTTATAATATCTAATGGCTTGGATGTTTGGTGGGCCTGTTGTACCTTTGAATAAGAATCCCTAAAGGGTAAGCAGCATTCATCAAGAAACACTTTAAACTGTAGGCTTTTCCTGCCTCAAAAATAAAATATAATAAGCAAATTTAAAAAATAAGCAATCTAAACTGAACTGTGGCATGCTGGAACTGAAGAAGAGACATTAGGAGTCATGTTCTCTGGCCTGCTTAGTTACTCCATGAGGAAAATGAAGCTGAGAGGAGTGTTGGGCTTTAGCATCTCGAAACCCCTGGATGCATTCAATGCTCAACCCAAGTGCCCCTCCTTCAAGAGGCCTGTCCTGAATCCCCCAGTCATTGATTGGGGGTATATATCTGTTTTCTATATCCAATACTTATCTGTGAACATAGTCTCCCCCTAGTAAAATGTGCTTGAAGTTACAGGTTGTCTCACTTTTAAATTTGTTCCTGCAGAACCTAGTATATGAATCTCAAAGTAGTCATCTAATAAATGCTCACTGATTAATACTTAGATACCAAAAAGTTATTAGTCAATGAGTCTAGAGTGAGGAATAACAGATAGTTCCCTTCTTTAGCTCCTCACAAGCTCATAGATCACAGGCTCATGGATTGATTTAGAATGCGAGGGAGAGAGGTCATTTAGGGCAACCCTCTCACTTTATACAGGAGAAAATTAAGGCCCAAGAGGTTAAAATTGTCCAAAGTCACCCACGTTAAGATCTGAAACCAAATTCTTAGAAATGTAGCTTCTTTCCCCTGTACTATACATTTTGAGAGCGTATAGCAAAGGGGTGCGTGCCCAGGATCAAAGGGTCAGTGTTCCTTTGCTGGGGGAGCAAGGCCTTTGGGATCTCAGGCCTATCTTTCTGTCCCCATGTAATGGAAATGCAGATTTAAAGATCTTCCCTGCCCCTAGGCCCTTTGATTGGCTTAAGAGACTTTGATTGGCTTTAAGAGACTCTGAAAACCTTCCTTGATTTGAAAATATGCTCTGCCTCCTAATAGGTTGAATGTGGTCACATGGAGCCTGTGGTGGGAGGCTTGGTTTTCAGGAATGACCACACCTTGATGCTGTGTGATTGGGCAGTGGATCAAAAGGGTGGTTACATTCTCTGAGCCAGGAGAAGGGTATATAAACCTTTAGGAGAGGCTTTGCTTTGGGGCTCACTTTGAGAAGTGTTGTGTGATTTGACCAGATGAGACTCTGGGAAGCCGTTGTTGAGAGCCCCCCGGCTTTGAAAACCCAGATGTTGATGCTTCCCTCTCTGGTAACTGTGATTTGGTTGGACAGTTTGGAAGCCTGTCTGTTTGATCTGTAAGTTCTGTAACTCAGAAGTTTGGTGTGCTGACCTTTTTCCCCTGAACTAGGTAATGTGTGTTTGTTTGATTAAAGTAAGCTTGTTAACCCATTTTGAGTTGCTTTCCCTTTGAAAAGCAGATCTAAGAACCTATATTGGCAGCTACCCTGGGGATATTGGGGTGCTTGCTGCTATACCCCATCAGCTCTGGCTGGGCTCACTGTCTTATCAAGGCCTCCAGGGGGAGCTAAGAAGACATTCTATGGTGAGGCCATTCTTGGTGAGCTTATTCTTACTAATTTAAAAGATGACTTATTTAAAACAGAAGTTTGGGGACTGAGGGAGGTCTGGAAGGGATCCGTACCTGTGGTTTTGCTAGTGTGGAGAAATGCTAGTGTGGAAACTCCCTCTACTACTCCGGTTTGGCAACTCAGAAGCATAGATTTAGAACTGGGAGGTACCTGAGGCCATCTTGTCAAACCTCTTCATTTTACAGATGAGGAAACTGAGGCCCAGAGAGGTCAAATGATTTGCCCAAGGCCACTCAGACACTTAATACCAGAGTCAGAATCTGTACTCAGGTCCTCAGAGTCAGATCCCACATACCACACTGTACTTATAGTCTGAGAGGAATAGTGTGAGGCACTGACAGGTTTGGTGCCTACCAAGGGGGCCAGCCTGTATCAGAGGCAGCATCTGAACCCAGATCTCAGCTCTGAGGTCAGGCTTCTATTCACTATGTAATACTGCCTGAGTCTCAGGAGAGCAGCAGGGAACCTTGACTTCGAGCTGGCAGAGAGAGGTTAGAGATAAAGCAACTCCTCTTTCTTTGGGAACAGGTGGGGAAGATAGGTGGCCACTGTGGGCCTCAACTGGTAAGCCGAACTCTTTCTTCCTGGGGTCCAAATGGCCCCTAAAGAGTTTGTCTCACTCTCTTTTCCTGCATTTTGAGGACCCAGAGTCAGATGGCTGTTTATTGCTCTGATTTCTTCTTCCTCTTCTCCAAAAACAACAGTTCTCAGTTGCTTCTTTTATTTATTTTTATTCTTTCTCAATCACATGTAAACAAAAACTTTAACACACAGTTTAAAAATGTTTCTCTCTCCTTCCTTTCCTTCCCTCCTCCTCCTTGGGAAGGCAAGAAATTTTATACAGATTATACATGTGCAGTGATGCAAAACATGTTACAAAAGAAATGTAGACTGAAAGAGAAAACAGACAAGAATAATAAAGTTTTTAAAAGTAGAATTCAATCTACATTCAGGCTCCACCAGCTTTGTCTTCGATTTCTTCCTCTTTCCCTCTTCTGCACCAGTACCCAATTTCCTCTTTCTTAATAACAATTATTACAGTAGCTACTATGTACACAGCAAGTTAATGTTTTCAGAGTATGTTTCATGGTCTCCACTGGCCACCTGGTTGTCCCTCTCATTTTAAAGCTGCACGTGCTTGGCAGGGCTTCACTGGCGAGAGCAAGATGAGGATACAATCCTATACACCTGTGTCAGGAAGATATCCCCATCTTTTTCCTATTTCCTTTCTTTTCATGCTGCTTTTTAACTCCAGATGCTGTTAGCACAGGGTCTAGGGAATGGACTGACTCAGTTGCATTTTCGTTACAATAATGTATGAATTCATACATGTAAGGGGTTATCATTGTTTATTGTTCATTTTCAAAGAGGACCAATGACTTTATGGAGTGTTGACTTGGCTTGCTTGTGAATTGGATTTAAGTGAGGCAGAGTTGCACAAAACTGTCAGGCTCGCTCTCCCAGAGTCCAGGGCAGGACAAAAGTCAAAACAACTGGCAGTGGCCCAGGATGCAGCAGATGCCTTTGGCATCTTCCGTATCTGACAAAGATCTAAGTGCCTGCTTCAGCCACATCATGGCCATTTGAACAAATTATTCTCATCTGCCTATTCTGCTGAGGAAAGTCTTCACACGCTTGAGTGTAACAACAAGCACCAGGATGTTATCATTGGTGGCAATGTACTTCAGGTATACCCAGGATGGCTAGCACAGGTTCTTTGATCTCTTTAAAGAGGTCAACAATCTTACTTTAATTACACATACATATGAATATATATATATTCATATATGCATATAAAATTGCTGAACTTCAGAAAATACAAACAGAAATTACAAGCAGACAAAAAATACAGAGAAATTAACACAATTCAACAAACTAACAGACAGGACTTCTAGCTGTCTGACCATTACATACATACATAATTACCAGAGAGAGAAGCATCAACATCTGGGTTTTCAAAGTTGACGAACTCAATGGTTACCCAGAGTCTCATCTGGCCAAATCACACAGCTCTTCCCATAAGTGAACCCCAAACCAAAACCTCACCTCAGAGTATATATACCTTTCTTCTGGGTCAAAGGACATCACAACCTTTGTGAACCAAGGCCTAATTACAAAATAACAAAAGGTATAGGCCTTTCTGAAAAACAAGCCTTCCCCCCAATCAAGTCCCTCCCATTGGGTTCCACTTGAGGCCCATTAAGGAGCAGGGAAGATCTTCAAATTCCCTTACCATTACAATAGCCTTAAGAAAGAAATTAATGTATATTTCATTTGTGGCTTGCGCCATTTTCAGGATCTTACTGGCTACCTACAGAAAGTTCTTGCAGCAGTAGCTAGTGGAAGAAGTTGAAGAACAGGACCCTGAACCCCATCCATCTGGATGAGCAATGGTTAAATGACTTGTACAAAGTCATATTGTGAGTCAGTGACTAATCTAAGATTGGAGTTCAGTCCTAAGGCCTCCAGGTCCAGGGCTCTTACTTGTTCTGGTGGGCAGAGGCTGACAGTGAAGACAGAGGAGAGAAGGAACAGCAGTGAATGATGAAACTGCAGGGCAAAGCTAGGCTGATAATAGGTTGGCAAGCACCAAGAAGGGAAGGTCAGAATGTATGCTTTGACATGAAATTTAAAAGTCTGGCTGATTCACCCAAGGATATGTGACTCCTCTTCAAGCAAAGAAGTCCAATGTCCTCCACTACCTCCTGACCAGTTAGACTAATTCCTCTAACTCTATTTTCTTCCCTCCTTTTTTCTATGTCCATGATTCTTTTTATGACCCTGTTTTAGTGCTGAGAGGGACCTTTTGCCCCATACCTTCCACCTGCATCAGAGCACAGGGTGGAATTAATGATAATAAAAATAATGATTCATGCATGTCTATGGAATGAATAATAGTACCTACCTCATGGGTTTCCTACCTCATGGTGAGGAATCAATAAGATAAGAGGAGTAAGGGATATGGCAGAAGTGATAGCTATTTAATGGAGACTCTTGAACATTCTTGTGTCTTGGGCCTCTTTGGCAATCTGGTTTAAAAAAAAACCTAAGGACTCATCACAATCATCATTTTAAATAATTTAAGGAAAATAAAGATGCCATTTATTTTTCCACCTAAATTTATGGACTCCCTGAAATCCATCCATAGACCACAGGTTAAGAATCTCTATACTACATAGATATGAATTATCATTGCTGTTATAATTATGATTGTTAATATTATTACCAGTTCTCTTTCCCATTTTATCAAAATTATTTAACACTGCATTATCATAAGCATTTTACACTGTAATTTAATTTCCCAAGTTAATGTCCACATTAGAGGTCACTAGTCACTATTCTCTTACCAAACCTGTAAAGTGACATATTTACAATAAACTCTTGGGATTTGAAAAAAATCTTCATGAATTTAAAATTTATCACCATCTTTATTTTAACAATGATAATAAATCTCCACCAAAGTCTCATTCCTATTTCTCATCCATAGAGGAGCACTTAAAGTACATTGCCAGGACAGTTTAAGCTGTGGCAGGTTCCACCAAGCTGGAAAGGCTTCAAGTTAGGACAACCGGTGGACTCAATGTCTTGTTTATTGAGAACTAGCCTCAGGTTCATTTATTAGCTAGCTCCAAGCTGACAAAATTTCTGACCACTGGCAACTCACAGAGACCACTTCCAAAGGCAAGATCTCTTAACCTTTTTTTTTAATGACGAAACTCTGCCTATCACACATATAAATATATAGGTATACAAAGGAAACAAACTATACTGAAATACAGTTATTAAAAAACTTTTTTTAAAAATTAAAAAATATTTCAAAAAAATTTCATGGACCCTCAAGTTAAGAACCTCCAAATAAAGAGGTTTGTGAAACCTGTGGAAAGAGTACCCACACTTAAGAAAACACAAATGCTTCAAACACTGAAGTAATTATAATTTTACATTCATAACATTCCTACCTAAAGAACACATCCTTATACCTATGTCCTTAAGAACAATGTTTTGCTTTCTGGCAAACATATAAAAGGACACACACTCAAGCACACACACGTATGTGTGTGTGTGTGTGTGTGTGTGTGTGTGTGTGTGTGTGTGTGTATAAGAGAGAGAAATTGGATCTGGTGTTTCATTGAAAAAAAAAGAACCAGATGAGGAAATTCCCTCTGATAATGTAGGCCAGCACCTTCTCTATAACTTACAATCTTAAAGAGCTGCCTACCACTGAAATGTGAGATGACTTCTTTGTTTCACAAAGGTCACATGTATCAAAGTCGGTACTTGAACCTAGGTCTTCCTAGCTCCTTGGTCAGCTCCTTACCAACTATTTGCTTTATACTATGTCCCTCCATGATGGTCATAAGCAAGCATTTTTAAGTGCTATTGAGGTGAGTTGTTTCTGACCAGATAATGATAATAAAGTTGTAGTCTATTAGAAACAAGGTCAAAGTCCTGTGCAAGTTCCTGGTAATAAACTTTTAGGATATATATATATATATATATATATATATATATATATATATATATATATATACATAAAGCAGCAGGAGACAAGTCTCCTAGATTGGCCTTTTCCCGAAGAATTGGACATAAACAGTCAGTCATGGTATTATTTAAAATATCTTTTTTAACCTTGACCCTGTCCCTGCTTCAGGGAGCAAGCACATCCCTCATTAAGCTGAATAACAATGGCTATGAAGATGTGGTTATTGCAATTGACCCAGATGTGCAAGAGGATACAGAACTCATTCAGCAAATCAAGGTAGGAGAGGTGTTAAATGTTTGCTTTTCAGTTTTATTTGCATTTTGAAATGGGTCTGTACATGTAAGGGGGAGAATCTTTATTGCTGACTTTTTTATTTGAAAAGATTCTTGATATTTCATTGACTTGCAAGCTCCATTATTAATTGACAGTAGGTGGCAAGCAAGAAAACTAACACAACCTTTTAAACTTTTTTCTATTGATGCCTTTTGTATTTATATTACAAAAAGTTAAAGAATAAGGAAGGAGGTCTTTTCTCAAAAGTAACTAAGTGTTACTAATGACAAATTTTTAGTTCCTAATGGTGCAGATTACACTAACATGCCAGATAACATAGATGGAACATTCCCTACCACCAAGAAATACCACTGTCTTTGTATTCCATATTCCCAGTTTGGGAATATCATAACCCACAGAAGCCTTCTGCCTTGTAGTCCTTTGTTGCCTGCTAGAGTTCAGGGAGTAGCATAGCTTCAGGGGAACAGGGCAAAGGGATTTCTGTTGCCCTGACCTGCCAGATGCCAGTTATTGGAGCACTGCTCTCTACCCCCTCAGAAGTACTGGAATTACTCATTGTGAACATTTTATAGTTACTTATCTGAGTTATTTCAGAGTGGAGGTTGTTAGTTTTCTGCCTTTGTATCCTCTGTGCCTAACACAGTGTCTGGCACAGGACAGATGCTTCAGAAATGCCTGTCACCTAATATAGGCATTTGAGATGTTTATATCACAACCGACATTTGTATGCCATATTAAGGTGGTACAGTGACTAGAGCACCAGGACCAAAATCAGGAGGACCTGAGTTCAAATCTGGTGTCAGATACTTCCTAGCTGTGTGACTCTGGGCAAGTCACTTCACCCTCTTTGCCTTACCTTCCTCATTTGTAAAATGAGCTGGAGAAGAAAATGGCAATCCACTCCAGTATCTTTGATAAGAAAACCCAAAAAGGGGCCACAAAGAGTGGGATACAACTGAACAAGGCCATTCAAGCATCAATCTTCCATTTTATAAATATGAAAGCAGGACCAGAAAGATTAAGTGACTTCCTGTAATCACACAGCTAGCTAAGCATGAGCCAGAACCTGAATGCCAAGTCCAGCATTACTGCATTTACAGGGACCCCTCTCACGAGCCCATGGTTTTTATAGGAATTCCTAACCTTATTTGTGCCTTGAACCCCTTTGGTCATCTGCGAAGTCCCAGAACCCCTTCTCAGACTAATGTTTTTAATGCATTAAAAAAAATACAGAGGATTATAAAGGAAGCCAAAGGCTAGCACAAAGTACAAAGGCTAGTACAAATAAGGATATGAATTTTTTTCTCATCTAAGTCCAAAGACTCCCCGAAATCTCTCTGTGGACTCCAGCTTAAGAATCCCTGTTCTAGAGAAAACCTGCAAATATCAGGATAAGGGAACACAGGACATTGACCTTGCTTACAAAAGTATAGGGGGCTGAAAACAAGCCCAAAAAAAGAATGGGGACTGAAGAGCACATTCTGACTCCTGACAGAAAGATTTAATATTTTAAGAATCCTGGTTTGTTGTGGCCTCAGATTCATTCTAACTAAAAACAGTCTAATGGCTCCAGAACAAAGGAGATTGTCAAGAAGGAAAGAATTTTATGCATCCTCCAGCACTGCCCTCTCCCATGGAAGAGGAGAGGGGAAGAGGGAGTTAAGACCCAGGCATCCAGCAGAGGGAGAATAACTCCAGGAGGAATGGCTAGGCCCAGATTCTCTCACCAACTATTGGCTTCACTGGAGGAATTTATCCTAAGGTGGCAGTTATAGGTATAAGTGATTGTTCCAATGTTGGTGATTTGATGGGTTTGCCTTCCTCTATCTTCTGAGAATGATTTCTGCAGAGCAGAAGCCTTCTGCATTCCCATAATTCATATTGCATCTTGTGCTCTGGGAAATTGCACACTTCACACACACACACACACACACACACACACACACACACACTCTGCCACCCTGGATGGTCCTTTAAGTACATCTCTATGCCTCCCTCCCTTCAGAAAATGGACTGCTTGGGGAGGCTGTGACAGGTGACAGACCCTCATGAAAACACTAGGCTGCGCAGAGAAATGGTTGGGCTGGGATTTAAGGCCTGGTCTGTGGGGTCACACGCCCACTTGAATCCCTCAGCCTCCTCCTACACAGGCTCCTGAAGCCAATACTGCTTTTTACTCAGATTCATTTCAATTTGGTCAGTCAGCGTTGATAAGTACCTGTTTCAGCCACACACTGTGCTGAGTGCTGGGGACACAAAGAAAGGTAAATGACAGTTCCTGCTCTCCAGGATCTCACAGCCTAATGACAATATGCAAGCAATTACATACAAATAAACCACAGGAAGCAGAAATCGGAGATAATCAGCTAAAGGAAGGCACCAGAAGGTAGTGTGAGTGGGGAAAGCTTACTGTAGCAGGCTCTGGGTTTTCAGCTGGAACTTGAAGAAAGCCAGGGAGCCAGGAGGCAGAGATGAGGCATCGTGGGTAGCCACGGGAAATGGAGACCTAGGAGACAGAGGGTTTGGTTTTGGGAAGAGTAAGGAAGCTGGCATCACTGGATCCCAGAGTACTTGGCTGGGTGTAAGGCTTAAGAAGACTGGAAAGGCAGGTGCGGGTGGTGGGGGGGAAGTTAAGAAGGGCTTTGATGCCACCCAGAGGATTTTCTATTGGATCCTATAAGCGACAGGAGTCTCTGGAGTGTCCGATAAGTGGGTGAGATGGGGAAGATCGGGCAGCAGAATGGAAGATGAGCTGGAGTGGGGGAGACTTGTGGCAACGTTCACTATACATTTATCAAGCCAACTGTTGGGTTCAATTTAACAAGACTTACTGAGCTCCTGTGACACAGAAGGAACTTCAATGGGCACTGGGTAAACAAAGTCAGGAATGGAAAATAGCTTCCATTTCACTGGAATCAAGAAACATACAAGCACATAACAAGATTTGAGGAGAGAGCACAAGTCACAATGAGAGACCAGGAAGATTCCCGTGAGAGGCGGCGCCAAAAGGAGTCTTGGACTAAAGAAATCCAAGGACACCGAGAAGCAGCCGAGGCTCCTTCTGGGCAGGCGGGATGGCCGGCCTCTGCTGGGAGGGACAGGCTGGGCCACAGACTGTGAAGGGTGGAAATGAAAAGCAGAGGAGATTGTATTTAAGCCCAGACTCACTGAGACTGGAGACTGGACTTGGCAATGGCAGCCTGATGGCTGGCCTGCCTGCCCGGCTCTCCCTTCATTCCAAACCACCCTCCCCCAGGCTGTCCAGGCCCTCTTCCTAAAACAGGAGTCTGACACGCCACCGCCACCGCCCTCCACGAGGTTCAGCGCTCCCCTCCAGGACCAAGTACACATGCTCTGCCTGGAATTCAAAGCCCTTCACAACCTAACTCCTTCCCACTGCTCCAGTCTTCTTGTACCATATCCGGCCTCAATGCACTCTGTGATGCAGGGACATCTGCTTCTCACCAGACACTCCATCCCCTAACTCTGGCCCTTTCTCTGGCTGTTTCCCATGCCTGGAACTTCCACCGAAAGCCTCTCTTGATCTCTCTTCACTCTAGGATTATTTCCTCTGCTGATTATTTCCCAGCAGGACTAGTTACTCTCTCCTGGCTGAGCCCACCCCTCACCTCCTCGAATTTAGCATATTGCCCCTTTTTAATTCTTTGCACATATGGCACTCCCGCCCCTCCCCCACCTCCCACTAGACTACAAACTCCCAAATGGCTGGGTCTGCCTTGTACCCATCTTTTTGTTAGGAAACTTAAAAGCTGTTTTAACTGAGTTTAACTGAACTGTATCCTGTTGACAAGGCAGTCCCTTAGTGCTGCTAAGAATGTGGAGGAACTATGTTAGGTGCCACTAGGACAGGTATCACACCTTGGAAGGTCTGGAACTGACTTATAAAGCTACTAAGTTTCATGATGAAGGCTGGAGAAGCTTTAGCAAAGACTCTTAAAGCATCCCAGTTAGTCTGTCCTCACTGAAAAGCTGGCTAGGGGCAATTTGCCCTTATTTCACAGATGAGAAAATGGTTAAATGTCTTGTTCAAAATTGCAGGATTATTTATGAGGACATCAGGACTGCAGACCTAACTCTTGAACCCAGAACCTGACTGCCACCCCAGTACATCTTCCACCCTACTGTACTATCTTAGCCTCATTAAAGACAATCTATATAGCAAAAGGTCCACAAATGTAAACGATAACTGTAGTAGCTACAACAAAATGAATTCTTGATTAAATCGAGTCTGTCACATAGCCCATCAACTCAGAAGCACTTGTAAGTACCTGCCCTGTGCTAGGTACTAAGGATACAAATACAAGGAATGAAACAATCCATCTCCACTTAGACTGATGAGAGGTTAAAGGGCACACCATTGGTGGGAAGCCCATGTGTTCTATCCATCCCCCTCGGGAGCTCTAGAGAAAGACTCTCTCATGTTGGGGGATGTCCCAAGAGAATTTGGGGGATGGCATAGAAGAAGGGCTCACATAATGAAAAGGTGTGAATGGGGTCTATCAGCAGGGGGAGAGAATCCCACCTCAAAAAGATCAGATCCAGTAAATATGGAAATCACCACAACAAAGTTCCAATCTCACTTGTGATACAACACTGGAATTCTGATGTGTTTTAAAGAAATGTAACCTCAAGTACAATTTTTAACAAAACCCTTACATCATCATGGTACACCCTTGATTCTATATATGACTATAGGCCTATGTGAGTATGTGTTTAGCATAAAGAGATACAAAGTGGGGAATGCTTGGATTGGAGTGCTTCCTGGTGTACCTAATTAGGGTCCATGAAGAGGAACGTGTATACTCTAGTATCTTCCTAAAAAGGACCAGGGCACTAAAGAGGTGATAGTGTATGTCAGACTGAACAGTACAAGCATGGCCATATTTCTCCATTTTCACTTGATTAAAATGCTATAGACTTTTTTATTATCAATCTTCTTTGTGAAGCTAAATGATTGTTGTTTATACTTCTGTCAGCTGTCAGAATTCCTGATGGAGTTTTTCTTTCCATATAGAACATGGTATCAGAGGCTTCAACTTACCTGTATCAGGCCACAGAAAGAAGATTTTACTTCAAAGGAGTGTCCATCTTGATTCCTTCAACATGGCAGACAAACCCAGACTATGAGAAACCAAAACTCAAGACCTACAAAAATGTAAGATCATTAAACTCTCATTTTTATTAAGCATTATTTTCATTTAAAAAACATTTTTATTAATCATTAGGTCACATGTGGCACACCTTTTTTAATCCAAATATCACAAGCTTTGTTTATGATGTTCTATATAACAAAAATCTTTCTTAAAAAAACATTTCTAGGCAGATATCATCATTGAAGTCCCTAATCCCCCAGGCAATAATGTTCCACGAACTGACCAGTTTGGCCAATGTGGAGACATGGGAGAGAGAATTCATTTAACTCCTGACATCATATTGGGGAAAATGTTGGATGAGTATGGACGACCAGGTACAGTAAACAATGAAAGTCTAGTATTGTGTCATAATATCTGTAGCATATTTCATAACTTAGGTTTCAATATATATATATATATATATATATATATTATATGGTTCTCTTGATTTAAAAATACAGATTAGACAAAAAGATTGCAAACGCATTCCTCCTTTTCATCTGAAAAGGTATAGCAGTATTTACTTCTCTTTTGGAAATGTATTTGTTTTAGACCAGCGGTCTCTAAAGGTTTTTGACTGCCCTCCCCATCACTAAAAACTCATTTTGAGCATAACCCTCAACATGTAGATATGTTCTTAATTGCAAATTTTTACTGTAGAAGTTATTATGTATACTTAAAAATTTACATTAAAAAGACATTTCTGAAGGATGAGAAAAATTAATCAACATTTGATCCTAGAATGAATAGGGAGACACTGGCGTTTGGGGAGTGTGACATGGCCACACCCCCACTTTAGGAAGATCACTTTGAGAGCTTGTGGAGGATCAGTTGGAGTGGAGAGAGGTCAAAGGCTATGTGGGGGACTAATCAGAAGACTATTAAGAGTCTAGATATGAGGTGATAGGGGTCTGAATCAGAGTGTCAGCAGTGTTAATAGAGAGAAGAGGACAGATGTGGAGATAGAACTGACAATATACAACAACTGACTACATACATGGATGTGGTGGTGTCTCTAAGAAAGAACAGGAAAGCTTAAAAGACAAGTTGGTTTGGGAGAAAAGCTAATGTAATGAAGATAATCAAGCCAAAACATGATCGACCCATCCCCACTCATCCTATGTGGGCTCTGTGCTAGCCCAAAAGGAAAGGGGGGAGGTGGGACTCTTCCTCTTTAGACACTGCCCCCAAATGAGGGGATGGGGCTCTTGCTCACTAGATATACCCCCAAACGGAGGGGGAAGGGCTCTTCCTTACTATGCCCTATCCCCAAATGCAGAGGAATTAGGATATGGGCACAATTTTTCCAATGATATCTGGACAGCTGATGTGGGTCTCCTAGTTAGGTAAGTCTATAATTGTTTAGAGGGTTGATATCTTGGCTCCCCAGGGGTCTGGGCCTCTACCCTAGGGACCACTCCTCTGGAGAACATACCCAATTATAGTATTTTATCACAGCAAACCTTAGTGAATCAGTGGAACACCCAATATGAACATAAGAATCTAAATTTTCTCCATAAAGGATTCAGGGATCTAAGCATAACTGGTTATTAAAATGATATGAGTCAGATAGAACTAACTTTATTTTTATTTTCAATAAATTCAACAAATATTACTAAGTAGCTACGATGTGTGAGGTGCTGAGGAAAGTTTAGAAGAATCAGAGATAAAAATAAGACATACTCTACTCTCAGGTAGCCCACAATTTACTTGAAGGATACATTATAGATACAGAGAATTAAAAAATAGAGCAAAGAGGGAATGAGAGAGATCAACCAAGGAGCTCTAGGACTACTGGAAAAAAGGCTGAGTGTGGACTAATAAGCTTTGGGATCAAGGATGACTTTCCAGAAAAGGTGGTGCTAAAATTTAATTTTGAGTGAAGATAAGGATTTTGAAAGACATATAAGAAGAGTTCATACTAGGAATGGGGCAAGGCTTGGACAAATATCCAAAGACAGGACATTGCATGTTCAACTCTGGGAACAGCAAATTATTCAATTTTACTAGAATATAAAGGGCACAAAGGGAAGTAATAGAAAAGCAGTAAGTTGGAGTCAGAATCTGGAAGGCTGTAAAGATCAGATTCAGTGGCCTACATTTCATCCTAGTGTACTAGGGAGCCAAGGAAGTTTTTTAAGCAGGGGAGTTACATGGTCAGATTTAGGATCATGGGATCATAGATTTAGAGCTGAAAGGAGCCTTAGAGGTAATCCAATCCAATCATTTCATTTGGCGCATGAGGAATCTGAGGCCCAGAGACATTAAGTGATATGTCCAAGGTTACATAAACAGCTGGTTTTGAGCCAATATTCATTCTACTACAACACATTGCTAGTCAATATGTCCCTAGAAAAGTGTATTATCTAATAATGATGAGGGGGAGAAAGGGGAGGGGGAGAAGATTAGCAGCCAGGGAAAGAGGCTTCATGGTAGAGAGAGTGCTTGAACTACACCTTAAGGAAGATAAAGATTTTGAAAATCATAAGGGACTACTAGTATGAATTGTAATAAATGTGCTAGGGATAAACAAAGAAATACCCAAGGGATAGAAAACACAGACACATGCAGCATGTGCTGAGTGTAGAAAAACAGAGGGATAGGGGCATTGGTACCTATACAACGTCAAGAAATCCATTCAAAAATATATTTCTCCCCGAGAATGTTGGTTAGGCTCCCTCTGACAGATTCATGTGAGGAGAATATGGACTAGAGATACATAAGCTGAACAGACATGGATGAAATGAAATCTGTACCACTAATGACTATAATTGAATTAAAGAGATCAAAGATCCATCCAATTAATTAAGAGTAAGAAAGGGAGAAAGGAAGGAAGGAAGGAAGGAAGGAAGGAAGGAAGGAAGGAAGGAAGGAAGGAAGGAAGGAAGGAAGGAACAGGACAGATGGATTATGTGCCAGGCACTATGCTAAGTGTTTTACAAATATCATTTCATTTGCTCCTGACAACAACCTTGAGAGGTAGGTACTATTAGGATTGTCATTTTATAGTTGAGGAAAATGAGGCAAAGGTTAAAAGACTTGCCCAGAGTCACACAGCTAGTAAGAGTGTGAGACCAGATTTGAACTTATATCTTTCTGACTCCAGGCACAGCACTCTATATACTGCACCACCTCGATATTTTGAATAGTACACTGTAGCTATGAAAAATAAAATTTCAGGAGAAGGGCCTCAGTGTACTGGGTACTTTATCTACAATTGATCTGTAGAAGACCACGAATAAAAATTTCCCAGGAGGGGCGGCTAGGTGGTGCAGTGAATAGAGCACCAGCCCTGGAGTCAGGAGGCTCTGAGTTCAAATTTGGCCTCGGACACTTAACACACTTACTAGCCATGTGACTTTGGGCAAGTCACTTAACCCCAATTGCCCTCCAAAAAGCAAAAAAAAAAAAAAAAGAATTTCTCAGGAGATGAAAACAATAACTAGGGTGCAATTTGCTCTGATGAAGGGAATACCCACATAGACCTGAGGAAATATCCACAGAACCTTTGAATTGTAGAAGTAATTATATTTTTGCATTTTAAATATATTCCCACAGGTAAAATTTTAGTTCATGAATGGGCCCATTTTCGGTGGGGAGTGTTTGAGGAGTACAATGAAGAAGAACGTTTCTACCAATCTGATGGAAAAAACGTACCAGTAAGGTATGACTGTCTTCTGTTAATTTTTTTGTGAACCACATCAGATTGAAATCATCTTCTCTCAAGTTAATTTTTTAAAATATTTCAGTTATCAAGATTGTTTTTCTTTTCATCTATGGATGACAACAACGGCACGTGTACCATTAATTTCACAATATCCTTCTTTATATAATATGTGACAGGCTCCTACCCTAGTATACTTCAAAGCAGAGGCAGTTATATCAAAGCACAAAAACTGTTTCTGAATCTGAGGCATAAAATCACAGACCAACTCTTTGGTGCTGCAATATACATCTAGAACACAGAGAGATTTGCAAATATGGCCTCAAATACAAGCCATCCCTAGAGAGATAGACCTAGCACACATCCTTGCTGCCTCCTCAGGACAGCAGCAATACACACTGATTGACAGGGACAGAAAACGTCCCCAAATGCTGGAATACCACACCCTCACTGCACTGAGGGACCTACCTGGTCCTTTTCCTCTTTCTCCTCATACACAGTCTATGTCCTCAGGGATTTTAGGAAATGGTTTTAGGAAGCACAAGCAGCATTCTATAATTTCTTGGTGTTTAAATACAGAGGGTAACTACAGCTATCAGGGAGGGAAAACGCCAGCATCCTTCCTTGTGTAGGCTACAACTGCTCAAACCTACATTGCTCTCCCTGTTGGGTTAACAAAAGATTTAGCATCAGTCAATCCACAAGCACCTTCACAGACTTTATTTCCTCTACATTCTTGGCTGGGCCACAGAGCTCTGAGAGATGCGTTATGGAGCACTTTTGATCTAATGAATGATTGAAACAAGTCAAAAAAAACCTAATTGTATTCTTAGGAATACAAATAAATACAGATAAACACTTGAGCACCACAAATTAGTGGTGATAACAACACTGAGTTACTATAGTTGCTGAGAATGAAGAAGATTCCCTCTTAATTCCCATGAAAACAATAAGGAGTCTGGAGCCCATCCCTGTGAGCAGCACAGTCAGGGACACCAGTGAAGCAGACCTGGTACTCTCTGCAGACAGGCCAGCATTGAAATATTCCAAAAAGACGACCTGAAATTCCCTGCAGGAGTTCTCTGACAAACAAAAATTGTTCTTCCTTGCTGCCTGAGATTTTGCTGCCTAAATGGGTTGCTTGATACATACCCTCTATAATGAAGAAATTATTAATGTGATAACATCAGGAATACACATAGATTGGGGTGGTTTTAAATGAGTTTATGTTCTTCAAATCTGATCCTAATATGTTTTCAGATGTTCTGAAGCCATCACTGGTATAAATAGGGTACATTCATGTTCGGGGGGCAGCTGTTCGATCAGATCATGCAGAACAAATCCCCAAACAGGAAAACTTAATGAAGACTGTTTATTCATACCTGACAAAGCTCAGACTGAGAAAGCCTCCATCATGTTCATGCAAAGCATTGATTCTGTAAGTATTTAGAATTTTAGATTGCTGGTTCTGAAGTTTGTAAACAGAAGGCATAGTGTCTATTTTAACCCTAACAACAGTATTTATTAGTATTAAAGTCTGCAAAACGCTTTGCCTCTACCTCTACCTTCTTATTTGATGCTTAGAATGACCTCATTGGCCATAAATGTCATTCCTATTATCACACATGAGAAAACAGACCTGGAGAAATGGTGTGAAAGGTGCTAGCTCTGCTAGCTGCTAGCTCAGCACTCTTTGCATTACATCCTCTATCAGAACATCTGCCCAGATGACCTGAGGCACATCCCATGGGCTGGGCAGCCCATAGTGAGCCATTACACCACTAAAAAGAAGGCTGAAGATACAAAAAGAGAACAGAAAGGAACACCACCTTCACTAGGCCCATCCTCTCATAAGGCAACTGTGCCACACATGTATTCTAGACCAATCTCTTTGAGTTTGGGATCTTGAAATTACTCTAAATACCCCTTAAGTCCCTAAAATAAAAAATCGAATTAGGGGCTCTGAGGGGGAGTGCTTTCTTGGAAGGAAGGTGGGGTGGAGGTGTCAGGATATTCTCGACAGCTCTTTTTTATTGTTTAAGTTTCTGTTTTATATATATATATATATATATATATATATATATATTTTATATACATATATATATATGTTCCTAAATTGGTTCCTTTTGTTCCAGCTTACATGCTTTTGAGAGGTAAACTTGGTCAAATTATCTACCTTGGTGTTAAATACAAAAAGCAGTAAGGTTAAGTGAGGTTAAGTGACTGGTGTCACACAATAGCAAGTGACAGAGGCAACATTCAAACTCAGGACCTCTGCACAGAAGCCCAGCACTCTCTCTGAGTACAAGGTCTCTCTTCTGGCGCCTCCTGCTGACTTTGCAGTTCACTGCAACCATGAGGCCACCTAGGGGGCGCCATAGTACACAAAGCACTGGGCCTAGAGTTAGGAAGACTCCCCTGTGTGAGTTCAAATCTGGCCTCAGATACTCCCTAGCTGTGTGACCCTGGGCAAGTCACTTCACCCTGTTTGCCTCAATTTCCTCATCTGTAAAATAAGCTGGGGAAGGAAATGGCAAGCCACTCCAGCATCTTTGTCAATATAACCCCAAATGGGGCCAGGAAGAGTCAGACATGACTGAATGGCTAAATAACACATGCACTTGGATGTTTTTCTCATTGAGGCACCAAAGTAGTGTAGCAGATTAAGTGCTGGGCCTGAAGTCAGAAAGCCCTGAGTTCGAATCAAGCTTCAGATACTTTGTAGTCATGTGACCCTGAGCAAGTCATTTGCTCCCTACCTGCCTGAGTTTCCTGATATATAGAAAGGGAATGATAATAGTGCTTACGTCCGGAGGCTGTTCTGAGGATCACACCAAATAACAATTATAAGGTGCTTGATAAAGGCTCCCTCTTTATTCTCCCAAACACAAGCCCCATTCTGCACCTGTGGTCTCTGAACCCAAGCACAAGCCTCCACTTCTCGCCTCGTGCGCTCTCCCTCCCTCCCTCTTCCTGCCTGTGAGGTTGGGGATGGCGATACTGCCATGCCATGTGCTGGCTATCCCACCCCATGTGGCAACATTGGAGTATCAGACACAGGTACTCTCTGTGCCTTCATCCAAGTCACTGATTAAAAACATAATAGAGCAACCGGCAGTGAATAGAGCACCGGCCCTGGAGTTGGGGACCTGAGTTCAAATCCAGCCTCAGACACTTGACAAACTAGCTGTATGACCTTGGGCAAGTCACTTAACCCCAATTGCCTGGCCTTTCCCCCTCCAAAAAAAAAGACCCCCCCCAAAAAAAAAAAAAAATATATATATATATATATATATATATATAAAATAGAACAAGACCAATCCCTGTGGGATTCCACTCAATATGGCCTGCCATGTCGATACCTTTGTGTTATGACATGAATCACCACTTCTGGAATCAGTCAACTAGGGCTAAACCAAATTAGCTATATTGTTGTTCTTTCTACATTTCTTCAACGTGTTCCCAAAGAAACTTAGTCAAACATTTTGCTGAAGTCCAGCTGCCTGAGATGTTTCTGTGATCTGTCTAGTGAGCTGGTAACAAATGGAATCAAGGTCAGTCTAACATGACTTGTTCTTCAGGAGCCCCTTCGAGCTTTCACTCATTTTCTCTTCTCCTTGTAAGTTCTCCCACTCAAATAAAACTCAGAATCCTAGGCATAGAGGAGTCTGGTTGGAAGGGAATCTGGAAATCACCTAGTTCCTTTCTCAACCTGTGGACTGCGGAACAATGTGGGCAAAGGTATGCTAGTAAATGTTTAAAAACAGACTCTGAAAAAAATACATGCAAGGTACATTTTTTTTAATTTTTAAACAAATGCTTTATTAACTTCTGTTTTACATCATTCATTTCCGCCAGATTTTGAGTTACAATCATTTTCCCCCCATTATTCCCCTACCCAACCTCCCAGAATAGCAGTCCCACAAGATATCACTTGCTCCAATCTGCTCTCTCCCATACCTTCTCCCATACCCCCATCGACTTTTCCATTAGAGGAAGGTGAATCTTTGTGTCCCAATGCCTGCACATCTTATCTCCCTATTACAAGCAAAAGAGTATTAATAATAGTATTTATATATATTTGAAACATTTAATGTTAAGACCTCGGATTTCAGATCCATTTCCTTCCTCCCTTGTCACCCATTCCCTCTGGGGAGATAAGTAATTCAGTATATGTTGTACATGTCTAGCTATGCAAAACATTATCATAGTAGATATATTGTACAAGGCTGCTTATAATTCCCTCCCACTCATCCCACCCCCCACCTGGTCCATTCCCTACATGATCCTGTCCCTCTTCTATAGTGGTTACTTCCAACCTCCCCTCCCCCCAAGGATGCCCTCCCATCCATCATCCTTCCTCTCATCCCCCTTCCCCCTATTCTGCTGCAGGTTGAGATATCCCATTTAGTATGTATGTCATTCTCTCCCTGAACCAAATTCAATGAGAATGTGGTTTTGCCTTTTTTGCCTTCCTATTCTCCCCCTCCCTTGCAACCACTTCCCCTTGCTTCTTCTACATGAGATAGTTTACCCTACCCTGTCTCTCCCCATCTCCTCTTGCCACTTTCCTCTCTCACCTCATAATTTCATCCCTTGAGTATTCTCCCTTCCCAACAAATTCAACCTATGCCCTCTATCCATATATAACTGTAACCATATACACACACATTCACATATGTATTCATATGACCACACCCCTTTCTTCCATTATTTTCATAGTGAGAAAGATATCATCAGTCACAGTTATTGCTTTTCCATATAGGAATGTAAATAGTTCAACTTTGATAAGTTCCTTTTGATTTCTTTTCCCTGATTACCTTCTCAGGCATCTCTTCCTTCTTGTGTCTGGATGTCAAATTTTCTATTCAATTCTGGTTTTTTCCTCAAGAAAAGTCCTTGAAAGTCCTCTATTCTACTGAATGACCATATTTTCCCCTGAAACAAAATACTCAGTTTTGCTGAGTAGGTGACCCTTGGGTTCATTCCCAGCTCTTTTGCCCTCTGGAATATCATATTCCATGCCCTTCGATTCCTCAGTGTAGAAGCTGCCAGGTCCTAGGCTATTCTAATTGTGTGTCCACAATATTGAAATTGTTTCTTCCTGCCTGCTTGGAGTATTTTCTCCTTGATCTGGGGATTCTGGAACCTGGCTATAATATTTCTGGGAGTTTTCTTTTTGGGATCTTTTTCAGGAGGTGATTGGTGGATTCTTTCAACCTCTATTTTGCCCTCTGGATCTAAAACATCAGGGCAGTTTTCCTTGAGAATTTCTTGAAGGGTGATTTCTAGGTTCTTTCTTTGATCATGGCTTTCAGGTAGTCCAATAATTTTTAAATTGTCTCTCCTGGATCTATTTTCCAGGTCAGTGGTTTTTCCCATGAGATATTTCACATTGCCTTCTAATCTTTCATTTGTTTGGATTTGCTTAACAGCATCTTGATTTCTCATAAAGTCATTAGCTTCCATTTGCTCCAGTCTAACTCTGAAGGAATTAATCTCCTCAGTGAACTTTTGAGATTCTTTTTCCATCTGGCAAATTTGACTTTTTAAGGCATTCTTCTCCTCATTGCCCTTTTGGGCCTCCTTTGCCATTTGAGTTAGTCTATTTTTTAAGGTGTTGTTTTCCTCAGTCAGGCTGTTGACCCTCATTTCATACTTTTCCTGCTTCCTTCTCATTTCTCTTTCCAATTTTTCCTCCACTTCTCTTATTTGATTTTTAAAGTCCTTCTTAAGGTCCTCTATGGCCTGCAACCCGCTCATGTTTTCCCCTGGGGCTTTTGGAGCAGGACTTCTGACCTCACAGTCCTTTTCCGCTCTATGCCCCCAAAATAGGAGTCTAGGGTTGCATTTTTCTGTTTCCTTTGCCTTGGCATGTTGCCACTTAATTGCGTGACTTTTGGGCTTGTTGCCACACTATGGCTTTAAGGACAGATAGAGGAATTTTCATCCCGAACGTGTGGGGGGCAACTTCCGTTTCTGGCAAGCTGTAAACCCACCCACTACTTCCACCCTAGATCACAATCCAGATCCAGGGAGGTTATAGTAAGAGCGATTACCCCCCAAGACTGATCTCTGGATCTCCCTACAATTTGCAGGCTGGGAGCCGGAAATGCCTCTGAAAACTACAAAATGGCGTGTCTCCTCAGTGGCTTCTAGCCTCCAGGGGAGGGAGCTGACGCATTCCCCAAATACTGGTGCCAAAGTCCATAGGACACTAACCTCTTACTTTGTCCTAGCCATGTCTATGTTGATAATTCTGGAGTCGCCACAGCACCTGGTGTTCTGGGGTTCCTCCAGCTGGCTGCTGGCCCTGCCGCCCTGGGGCTAAAACCTCGGCTCCCGCGGACCTGGGCTTGGCTTGGCTCCCCACGCTCTGCGCGCTGCCAGGTCCCAGACCGCTGTGCTGGTCCTTCCTGCAGGGCTGCTGGGCTGTCCTCAGCGGGAGGTTAGCTTCTCTGTGTCGTTCTGTGGGTGCTGGGGCTCCAGAATTTGTTCAGAGTCCCCTTTTACATAGTTTGGGGGGAATCTGGGGGCAGAGTGGCTTGGACGAGCTGTTTCTACTCCGCCATCTTGCAAGATACATTTTTAAGTGTTATCCACATTGTTAACATTGTCTCCATCACTTTATTAAGTCGAGACCCATGGTGTCAATCTCAAAAAGAAATGAGCTCACAGATCCATACAGAAGGATCAGTTTACCCATATGCTGACTTGGTTTTAAAACATATTAACCATATTTTGTTGATTTGTACTGATTTTGTTGAATATTTCCCTATCTGGGTTCCAAATGCAGGGGCTGCTTCTCTGTCACTCCTAGATACTCAACAAAACAACAAACCTACTCTTTATAGCATTTGCAGATTTCTTAGGTGTAAATTCTTAGATGCTGAAAATTCAACAATTAACTCTTTTTTTCTTTTTTCTTTAGTTTTACTTGTTTGTTTTTAGTTTTCAACATTCATTTTCATAAGATTTTCAGTTACAAATTTTCTCCCAGTCTTTCCCCTATCCCCCACCCCAAAAAAGCAAGCCTACTGAATCCCCCTTTCCCCAATCTGCTCTCTCTTATATCCTCTCCCATCCCATCTCTAACTTTCTAGTAGAGCAAGATGGATTTCTATACCCCAGTGCCTGCATATCTTATTTCCTAGTTGCATGTAAAAACCAATTTTTTTAACATTTGTTTTTAAAACTTTGATTTCCAGATTCTCTCCCTTCTTTACTCCTCACCCACCCCCACTGCGAAAATAAATAATTCAATATAGGTTGTACATGTATAGGTATGCATAATGTTTCCATAGTAGATATATTGTGAAAACCTAACTGTATTTCCCTCCATCCTATCCTGCCCCCTACTTATTCTATTTCTACTTTGACCCTGTCACTTTTTAAAAGTGTGTGCTTTTAACTACCCTCTCCCCCAGTCTGCCCTCCCTTCTGTCATTCCCACTCTTATCCCCTTCCCCCCTACTTTCCTATAGGGTAAGATACCCAATTGATTGTGTATGTTATTCCCTCCTTAAGCCAAATTTAATGAGAGTATGGTTGACCCATTCCCTTTTGCCTTCCTGTTCTTCCCCTCCATTGTAATAGTTTTCTCTTGCCTCTTTTATATGAGATAATTTACCGTATTCTATCTCTCCCTATCTCCTTCTCTCGTTATATTCCTCTCTCACCTCTTAATTTTATTTTTTAGATATCATCCCTTCCTATTCAACTGACCCTGTGCCCTCTATCTATGTATATATGTACACACACACACACACACACGTATATACATACTCACATATGTATTTATACACACATACACCCTCCTATACATACATACATATATGTATGTATGTATACATATATACATATATATTTCCTTCAACTATCCTCATTCTGAGAAAAGTCTCATGAGTTACAATTTTCGTTTTTCCAGTTAGGAATGTAAATAGTTCAGCTTTAATAAGTTCCATATGATTTCTTTTTCCTTTTTACCTTCTCATGCTTCTCTTACTTCTCGTATTTGAATGTCAAATTTTCTGTTCGGCTCTGGTTTTTCATCAAGAATGCTTGAAAGTCCTCTATTTCATTGAATGATTATATATTCCCCTGAAGCATTATACTCAGTTTTGCTGGGTGGGTGATTCTTGGTTTTAATCCTAGGTCCTTTGACCTCTAGAATATCATATTCCAAGCCCTTCAATACCTCATTGTAGAAGCTGCTAGATCTTGTGTTATCCTGATTGTGTTTCAACAATAATAAAATTGTTTCTTCCTGACAACTTGTAATATTTCCTCCTTGACCTGGGAACTAAGCTGTGATTTTACTATAATATTCCTAGGAGTTTTGTTTTGGGGATCTTTTTCAAGAGGCAATTGGTGAATTCTTTCAATTTCTATTTTGCCCTCTGGGTCTAGAATATCAGGGAAATTTTCCTTGAGAATTTTCTTGAAAGATGATTTCTTGATCATGGCTTTTAGGTAGTCCAATAATTTTTAAATTGTCTCTCCTGGATCTATTTCCTAGGTCAGTGGTTTTTCCAATGAGATATTTCATACTGCCTTATATTTTTTCATTTGTTTGGATCTGTTTTATAGTATCTTGATTTTTCATAAAGTCATTAGCTTCTATTTGTTTCAATCTAATTTTGATGGAATTATTCTCTTCAGTGAGTTTTTGAAATTCCTTTTCCATCTGGTCAATTTGACTTTTTAAGGCATTCTTCTCCTCACTGGCTTTTTGGGCCTCTTTTGCCATTTGAGTTAGTCTATTTTTTAAGGTGTTATTTTCTTCAATATTATTATAGGTCTCCTTTAGCAGGCTGATGACTCCTTTTTTTTTTTTTTTTTTTTTTTTTGCTTTTTGGAGGGCAAGTGGGGTTAAGTGACTTGCCCAAAGTCACATGGTTAGTAATGTGTCAAGTGTCTAAGGCTGGATTTGAACTCAGGTTTTCCTGACTCCAGGGCTGGTGCTCTATTCACTGTGCCACCTAGCAACTCCAGTTGACTTGCTTTTCATTATTTTCTTGCATCATTCTCATTTCCTTCCCAATTTTTCCTCCACTTCTCTTGCTTTATTTTCAAAGTCCTTCTTGAGCTCCTCCATGGTCTGTAATCAATTCATATTTTTCTTGGAAGCTTTTGATGCAGGAAGTTTGCCTTTGTTAACTTCTTCTGGTTCTATCTTTCAATCCTTTTTGGACCCAAAAAAGGATTCCATGGTCTGATTGTGCTTCCTCTGCTTGCTCATCTTGCACACTGGCTCTGGCATACTGGCCTTTCTCACCCCAGGACCACCACCCAAGACAGCCACCCAGATTCAAGCAGGTCAAAGCAAGAGCAATTACCCTATGAATGGTTGCCTGATCCCCCTAAGATCTGCAGGCCAAGAGCTCCAGAGGCAGTGATGTGGCACCAGCTGTGGCAGCAGCTGAAGCCGCTGCATCTCTGCCACCTCTTGCCCCAGGAGCAGTGTCCAGACCATGCTCTTCTGTCACCTAGTTCCAACAGAGTTCCCCACTGACCTTTTATTTTGTCTTTATGGGTTGAGAAGTCTGGAAAGTGCCACGGTTGCTGGAGATTCACTCTCCTGAAGTCTACTCCCACTGTCTGGGTCGCTGGTTGAGGCCACCCCTGGGCTCCACACAGCTCACAGGGGACTGTGCTAGGCTCCCAGCTTGGTACAATAGACGCTTCCTGTCAGCCTGACAGGCTGCCTTCATTGGGAGATTTGTTTGTCTCTGTCACTTTGTGGGTTCTATAGCTCTAAAATTTGTTTAGAGTCATATTTTACAGGTATTGGAGGTGGTTGTGGAAGGAGCTCATAGAATTTCCTGCATCTACTCCATCATCTTTGCTCTGCCCCCTAATAATTAGCTCTTGAGAATCCCCTTGGAGTTTGTTCCAGCACATTCGGTCTGTAGTCCCAGAGACCCTTTTTGGTGGGTCTTCCAAATCTAAACTATTTAAGAATAATATAAAGGTACTCTAATTCATAATGTAGCAAATATAAATAGATAAAACAAATACAAACAAAAGTTCTTGGGGGGAAAGATCCTAAATAATTTTTTAGTATAAAAGAATCCGAAGACCTGCTTATCTACTGCAACACCTTCACTTTTGCAGGTGAGGAAATTAAGATTAAATGACTAGGCCAAGACAGAGGCCAGGCAGGACTAGAATCCCATAAGTGTTGAAGAGTTTTTCAAATGAGTTACTTTTCCCCCTAAATCATCATTGGGTTGCTAATTGAATTAATTACATTAATGGTCTACAGAAAGGGTTCTTCACCTTTTTGTGTCATGGACTCCTCAGTACTCTAGTGAAGCTTTTGGATCTCCTCTCAAAATCAAATTTTAAATGGATAAAATAAAATGCTCAGTATGATAAACAAAACCAATTATATTTTAAAAGGCATAAAAAAGTATTTTCAAAATCTAGTTCATAGACCCAGGTTAGGAAACCCTGATTTACATTTTTTTATATTTATTATGCAATTGGTCTTTTTCAGGTAGTTGAATTTTGTACAGAAAAGAACCATAACAAAGAGGCACCAAATGCTCAAAACCAGAAGTGCGACCTCAGGAGCACATGGGAAGTGATTCAAGAGTCAGAAGACTACAATATATCCACTCCTATGACAGCAGAACAGCCACCCCAGCCAAGCTTCTCACTGAAGCAGATTGGTGAAAGGATCCTGTGCTTAGTTCTAGATAAGTCTGGAAGCATGGTGGTAAGCCAAACATGCCCCCTTCTCCTGGAGGTGGGAAGGCTCTGTTTACAACATTTGGTGGATCCACAGAATCTTGGGCTTGTTAGAAACCACATTGGTCTCATGGTTTAAAAGAAGCTAAGAAGCAAGAATCATTCACCCTTCACCAAGTTTAAGACCTCATACTCATATACCCTCTCCTCCTCTTTCTCCAAGAAAGATTCATGGTGAATTACCCCTGAATTAAGAATACATTTTGCTTATCAAAGAGTGACTGAGCTAAGAATTTGTTTCACAGTTAAGTTTCCCAGCCCATGAGAATCTATAGTCCCTATTAACCAAACTACCCAATCAATTTTGTATGATTTCATATTTTCCTCCTTTGTTGATGATTGTACAAAGTCATCAAACATTCTACCAAAAAATGCAGCTCAGATTCCATACATTAAACTACCTGCAACTTCATTAATCTGGGCACTCTCTACTGTGTCCCATCATTCCCCACAGATCAAAATGGCTTAGTAGTCCCAACATGCAAGTTCATTAGTTTCCTTGGTCAAGAATAATTCATTAAGAGACAATTTGGTGTAGTGAATGGAGAGTTGGCCTCTCAGTCAGGAGGATCTGGTTTCAGTTCCCACGTCTAGCATGTGCTGGTTAGGCAATTCTCTGAACCCATAAGTTGCAGAGAAGCTGTCAACCTGTCTTGGTAGGGAGAGTTTCCTCATCTGGGAGTCCCCTGTACCAATGAAATCACAGGTCTAGTCCCTATTCTATATGGTAGCTCATCCCTGGTGATGTGGCTCAAATTCAAAGGCAAAAATATTTCATAGAACTTCCTTTATCTAATAACCATGATCCAGCTTAAAATTCAGTGCTTCAAAATTATCAGAATCTGCTAATTTATTAACAAGGGCCCATCAATTTACAAACAAACCTTTCCACTACTTAAGCTTTGAGAGTTACTGTGGCTGAAACATGCACTGACCCTTTGGTCACCTGGTGAGATGCCTCTCTAAATTTAGGTGGCCTTCTTCTCAGATAACAAACATACAGCCTGTTTCCAAGCTCATCTTCAAATCCCTTCTAGTCTAGAAGAATACTCTAGACTTTGTTTTATTTCCTAGCCTTAGAGAATCCAGTCTCCACCATGGTACCCAGCATCCCTAAGGTCGCATATATGTGTTTAGACCATTCTGCTATAGCTTGCCTGTAGAAGAACCCTTGCCAATTTAATTTGTGTGTTTCTTTCAGACTGAGGACCGGCTAAATCGACTGAATCAAGCCTCCAAACTCTTCCTGCTTCAGATCATCGAAAAGGGGTCCTGGGCTGGGATGATCACATTTGACAGTTCAGCCTCTGTGCAAAGTGAATTAGTACAGATAGAGAATGATGATCAGAGGAATGCCCTCATTGCCAGGCTACCTACTGTTGCTTCAGGAGGAACATCCATCTGCTCTGGACTCAGATCAGCATTTATGGTGAAATCATCTTCCCTCCACTGTCTCTACTGTAGTGGATATTTTAAAAGTGAATTTCTATTCTGACTATCCCTCCCATGCCTACTGTCTAGTATGAATTTGATGCCACTAAAAAGTGAATATATTTACAGGGAGGGGAAAGAATATCAACAAATGGTGATGTAGAGAAATCCTAATTGAATTAAGCCCAACAAATATTAAACACTTAGTGTTGAACTAGGGAAGAAAGGAAGGAAGAAAGTCAGCCTTAGACTCCTGAGAGGCAACAAAGTGCAGCAGACAGAACAACCAACTTGGAGTCAGAATGAGCCAAGTTCAAATTGTTCCTCAGAAACTTACTAGCTGTGTGACCCTGGGAAGGACACTTAATTTGTGCAGGCTTCCATTTCCTCATGTGTAGAATAAGCAGATTGGAGCTGATGACCTTTGAGGTCCTCTCTAGCCCTAAATTTAACCCATATGGGCTATGCAATTAGAAAGGCAAACTGCATGATTTCTAAAAAGGTGCATGGTGTGCAGCATAAGTGTCCAGGGCAATCAGGCAATGCTCTTCAGTCTTGGCTCCATTCTGGCAAAGCCAGACATTTCTGGCTCTGTTGATTTATTTAAACACACTGAGATAAGGAGCTATTAGTCATCCACTTAGGGGGATGTTAAAACACAGCCAAAGACTGATGAATTAATGTTGACTCCCATAATGGAGGGTTTTCCACATTTTATGACAATAATTCTATCTAAAATTTGTTGATCTTGATATGAAATAAAATTATAGGGTTGTCTATGTGATCCTGAGGTCCAACAGCCTCATCTTGGCAATGAGGGAGCTAAAAGAAAAAAATTATAAGTTAGTTGATAGAAATTGGACATACCATGTATGGTATTTCTATAGCAAGTATAGCATATGGTTGTATAGGAAATAATTTGTATATAGGAATGATGGGGAAAAAGACAAGTAGGATGAAGACTAAGAGGGATGGTTTTGCAGATACAAGTTTCCATACATAAGGAACCCAGATTGTCAGGACTTGAGCAGTATAGAAGTAAAGGGCATGAAGTTTAACAGTGAAAGGGGAAAAAGAGAAAGCCTGAGCCTGTACTCAAGGTAAGGTTTATGTGCATGGCATGGGACACCTACTCATGTTCGGAGGAATGGAGGAAAAAATCAATAGAGAAGAAGACTAAAGGTATGTAAGAGGAAAAGCAAGAGGGGTCAATAGAATAAGATCCTGGAAGAAAGGGAAGGCATCAAGGTCACTGTGGAGAGCTTGGCTTTAACATGACAGCACTGCTGTTTCCTCTAATACAGGAGGAAGGAAATGGGTAAGACACCAGAAAACATGCCAGATGGCTTCAACTTTTTCTGCAAAGTAAGGGATGATGCCATGTGCTGGGACTTGAGAGATATGGATGGGCAGCTGGGCCCTCAAAGAGTTAGGGAAATGGTCAGGACAGATGTTGTGAGGGATGTGCTACAGAATCAAGAAAGAACAAATGCAACAAGCACAGCAAAGGCCTGACTGAAGTGTGTGCGGTGTGCGTTCCCAGGGGAACCCCTGTCTCAGGGCTTTCAGACCCAGTTCTCCATTGCTCAGAAACAGGAGCTGAGATGTTGAGTTAATAGTGTTGTTGAGTAATAGGATGGCAACAGTGGAAGATCAAAGAAGCAAGAGATTGCTGAGCCTTGGATAGGGAAGTCAGAGAGGGGTTAAGAGTTAAGAGAGCACAGCACAGAAAAACAACAGGGTTAGGAGTGACTGTGAGTAAGATGAAGAGGTACATGAGATTATGGGCAGACAAAAATCTTCGAGTCTAATGGGTGCTCTTTTTTACATGGAGCAATTTCAAACAATGGCAATATCTGGAGAAAGGCCACTTTTGCAGAAAATCAATGCTTTGGTCTAACAAGTATATTATTTCCTATCACAGAATATTCCCCATAAGAGGCAATGAGGCCTGCTGAACAGTGTTGGCCTCAGTGGTGGGAAAGCTATACTCACACCCTGCTTCTGACCCCATAATGACTGCAAGCAAGTCATACAACCACTCTGAGCCTCAATTTCCTATGAAATGGAGCTAGTCATACCTATAGTTCTAGTAGCTACCTCATAGCAGCGATGAGAAGCCCCAATGAGATCATAGACATAAAGTGCTTTGCAAACTTGAAAGCACCATCTAAATGCCAATCATTATTATGGTCAAATGCCCTGGTCACACAGGGACATAAAGGGTAGCAGCCCTTCTGCTCCACTTGTATCATCCCAATGTCCCAAGAACTCAAGGAAGGTCCCTAGCACATTGGAGAACTCCCTTGTGGTGAACAAGCAGAAGAACATAGACAAGAGTCATACAGGTAGGAAAGGTAATAAGCATTTCTTAAGTACCAGACCTGTTTTTAAGCATTTTACAAATATTATCTTATTTAATCTTCACAATAACCCTAGGAGAAAGGTGGTATTATTATATTTTACAGATGGAGAAACTGAGTCAGACTGAGGTTAAATGACTTGCCCAAGGTCAGACAACTAGGAATGTCAGATTTAAAATTGAGCCTAACTCTCCACTTCCCTACCTAGCTGCCTCATATAGAGAGGATGGGCAGGGATGGATGGGTTGTGATTTGCATCATTGAAGGGGATACTCACATAGATAGAATTGTAGATCCATTGGAATATTAGAATATGTTTCCTGGTAAAGCCAAAGTTGCTTCACATACAGAATACTGAGAAAGACTTGAGCTCAACCTCTGCTACTGGAACATTTCAGCTACAACCCCACACAAGTCACTGAATATCAAAGTATCTTGGACAACTCCCTAAGACTTATCATCTGGTTTAGTGGAGGGAGTTCATACCCCAAGATTTGTATAATATTCCTTGAACTGAATGCTATTAGTCATGCCTTTGTTTCCAAGTATCCGGTCTGACAGTTGATGTAGAGCCTGATTTCCCAAAGCTTCTGTTCTGTTGGAGCACACTCACTACCATGAAGAGATTTAGCCAAATAAAGCCGGTGAGAGGGAGCACAGGAGCACAGTTAGAGCTGGAAGAGACCTCAGAGGCCACCTATGTCTTCTTTTTGAAGATGAGGAAACTGAGACCCACAGAGCCTTAGACTCTTTCCACCATATCATATCTCCTCTAAGGTTCTTAACTTCTTCCTCTTTAGCCCTCCCAGGAGTAACAAAAGAATCAGAAACAATTCCTTGCACATAGTGTGTGTTCATCCTTCTAGTGTCTCATCAGCCTCTGCATGTGCTAGAGCCAGAAAGAATAGATAGCCTGGCTGGGACTGAATACCAGTGTACAGAAGCTGGGTCATTCAGTTTGACTACAACAGCCTTGCTTCCAAATGGTGATATCAGCTGGGACAAATTATCCTGGATTAGATCATGAAAAAAACAAGGACTTGGGCTAAGTTTCTGAAAGCTGTATATTTCATATTTGAAAATCTCAAAACAAGAAGATCTTCCTGGGGTTCCTGGGGTCTTTACTTTATTTTCTTCTTTCATTCCTGGCCAGATCCACTCACTCAGGGTTACCTGGCAACACTAAGTCTACTTAGTCTGGGATGAATCTGTGCTTTCAGGTAATAAGAAAGAAATTCTCAACAGATGGTTCAGAAATCGTCCTTCTGACTGATGGGGAAGACAGGACAATCAGCACATGTTTCGATGAAGTGAAGCAAAGTGGGGCCATTATCCACACAGTTGCTCTGGGACCTTCTGCAGACGAAGACCTGGAGACTCTGAGAGAGATGACAGGTAAAAGATAACCTGGAGAATTGGTTTCTTCAGTAGGAACAAAAGATGATTTCTACATAAGACTCACTTCAAGTTCTGTAAGATCTACAGGTGACCTGGTGTCTTTGAAGGCTGTGGAAGTGGGGTACAAGTTCTGTAAGGTCAGTCAATAAACATTTACGTGCCCTCTATGTGCCAGGTGTGGTACTGAGTGCTGGGGACACAAAGAAAGGCAAAATACAGTCTCTACCTTCAAGAAGCTAACATCCATTTGGTGTGGGGGCAAGATAATACACGAAAAGAAGTTGAAAAGGGGGAAGGGGAGAGAAGGGTATCCAGAGCAGGGGCATGATGGAGTCCAGAGGAGTGAAGCCTGCTGGGAAATGAATAAACAGCTGGCTAGGGCACTGTACTTAAACTGAAGATATAGGAGAAGCTCTCTGTTCTCCCATCTTGGCCCTTCATACACCACCCCTCTCCAATCAGAGAGGGGAAGGACCCCTGGGGCAGGGGAACCTGCTGAATTTTGAGTTCCAGAACTCAAGTGAACTTGGAGGTTGATGAGGTTCTTGGGGCAGGATGGAGATGTTCAGAGGAGTGCATCTGGGTGAGAAATGAATAAAATGACTGGTCTTACAACTGGAGAGGCTTCAAAATAAGTTCAACAAAAGCCTTAGTGTCTGTTATCTGAGGACATGCTGAGCTACATTCAGAGAGAGATTGATCTTTATATTCAGTCTGTGATGATGTTTTCCCCTAAAATAAATCTCAAAAGGTATCTACCCAATGACAGAATTTCAACATCTCAGAGCTAGCTTTTGAGATCCATCAAAGACCAACTAGTCCAACCCATACCCAAGAAAAGAATCATACATATGGTCATGGTTTTGTAGTCTCTTGGGTGTTTTTTAAAGACCATAACAAAAATATTGAATTCAGTTCGAACAAATTCAATAACCATCTATTCCAAGTCCACTATGTTTAAGGCACTGTGCTAGGCACTATAGGTAAACAAGTAGATGGAAAAAGCACAGTCACAGCCATGAAGAACTTAATGGTCGAATATATCTATGGGACTGCTTGCTAATACACAAGTGATCTTTAATCATAGATCTATTCCAACTCTCTCATTTTACAGATGAGGAGACAGAAGCACAGATAGATTTATGTGACAATTCTAATAAGAATATATGTTGAAGGCAGGATTTGAACCCAGGTCTTTCTGACTTTGGATCTAGTGCTTTGTCCATTAACCACAGAAGCCAAAGGTCAAAGAGACAAAGGAACTCATGTGAGGTCACAGGACTATCAGTGGTCGAACCACCACTAGAAGCCAGACTAGGGTTTTCAACCAAACCACGCTTCCCTGGCTAGTGTATTCTTTGATTTCTTGCATCTCTTTTTTTTGTAATAAAGTTTCATCCCCTCCATTGATATCACTGTCATATCCCGATGCTACTAGTGTGACTGCCTTAGCAGTATCCATCTTCCTTTTTCCTCACCATTCTTCTAATATGGGCTGGGAAAGCAAATCAAGTATATCAAATTTTGCTTGAAATAAGAGTAGGTCCTTCATAAAAATCCTATTCTGATTGCTCATTCTGAAGGTCTTAAAGGCTATGCCACTGGGGTTCTATTAAGATGGAAAGGCTTTGGGTAAGGGCTTGTTTATGGGTGATGTGTCCATTGTCCCAGGATCTCTTCTCTTTTCCTAGAATTTAATTATCTGTGTACTTATAGCTTCTGCAGCCTCACTTCCAACTCCAAAGGGGGATGTAAGATCCTTGAGGGTTAGAGACTGTTTCTTTGCAGTAGACAGCTCTTGCCCATAGTATGGACTTAATGAATGTTGGTCTAACTGAACTGAATTGACCAACATTGCTAAAACTGGAGAGACAAGTCACTGGAAGATTGTCCACTAAGCAATGAATTTTTCTGGCCATAGAAACATCTACTAAGGCATTGGAGGGGCTGTAGTCAGCTTTGGTAGAGGGAGTCCCTACATGGTTCACCTGATGGATTCCTGAAGTAGTGAGGCTCCAAGAAGCTCAGTTAGAGTGAAATTCACGAACTGGTTTGGTTTAGATCGTGGATTCTGTGACACTTCTTCAACTCCTCATCAGTGATTTTATCTGTTCCCAAGGCCTTGACTTTGTTCCAGATGAGACTAACAATTGTATAATGTATAGTTTATATACCATAAGACTCAAGATTTTAGATTGACTTCGAGTGAAGCTACATTCTTACTGGCTGTAGAATGACTGCCGTTTATGAAACAATATGAAAATTTATGAAAAACTAACTTTGGTATGACTGTTAATTTGTCACTACTCTGTGACAATTATTTAACTTCTGGTAATATAATCCTACTTTAGGAGGTGTGCAGACAGCTGCTACCGACAATGCCCAGAACAATGGGCTCATAGATGCATTCAGTGCCCTCTCATCAGGAAATGGAATGATCACTCAACGGTCCATCCAGGTCAGTTTCAATTTCTCATTTCCCATGTTTGTGTTACATAGGATCATAGCACTCTAGGATCAGAGATTTAGAGTTTAGAAGGACCTCTGAGGTTCATAGAACTATACATCATAGATATGAAGTTGGAAGGAACTTCAGGGTCATCCAGCTGAAACTACACTTTTTATGGGTGAAAAAGCTGAGTAAAATGTACTTGCCCAAGGTTATGCAGGTCATGAGTAGGTATGATGGGATATGAACATAGGTACTCTGACTCCACAGTCAGCATTCTTTCTACTGCATCACACTGGTTGGAATATTAGATCAATGGGGACTCATGATAAAATAAAAGGTTTCATACACACACACACACACACACATACACACACACACATATACACATACATATATATGTGTGTGTACATATATTTAACTTAACAAATTGTATTAAGCACCTACAATATGTCAGGCACAAATTTGCAAATATGATCTCATTTAATCTTCACAACAACCCTAGAAAGTAGGTACTATTATTAGCCTCATTTTACATAATCAGAAACTGAGGCAGACAGAGGTTAAGTGACTCGCCCAGGATCATATGGCTAATAAATGTTGGAGGTCAAATTTGAATTCGGGTCTCTCTGACTCGAAGTCTAGAGCTCTAACTCCTGTACCACCTGACTGTCTCTAGACTGTAAGCATTTTCACTAGTTGACCAGTCTCGTTTAAATTTTTAAAAGAAGAAGAGCAGACAACATCACAATGCTCATTCACATGATGCCCTAACTGTCCCGTTGATATATGAAACAAGCTCTTTACTTAGCGTGCTTTGAGAAAGTTGTCTAGTCCTGATGGCTCCTTCTAGAGCCTTGGAAGATGAAGAAACTGAACATTATGCATACCACTGTAATGGCCTCTATTTGCATATTTCCATGCCCTACTCCCCTCCCCATGCTGCTCCCTGACCATTAAAGACCACTCAGTCAGTTGTCTCTACTGGATCTCTAGCTATATCATGAGTTCTCCATGATATTTTAGCACCTTGAAAGTCATCTGAATCTAAGCGCAAGGTCACCATTTAAATCTTTTTCAAATATCCATAACAGAGCAATTGCTGTTGCAGTGGATACAATGTTGGGCCTGAGGTAAAAAAGAGCTCCTCTGTGAGTTCAGATCTAGACTCAGACATTACCTCTGTGACCCTGGGCAAGTCAGTTCACCCTGTTTGTCTCAGTTTCCTCATCTGTAAAATGAACTGAGGAAGGAAATGGCAAACCACTCCAGAAGCTTTGTCAAGAAAACTCCAAATGTGGTCATGAAGAGTCAGATTAACTGAAAAGTCTCAACAACAACAAGGATCCATAACAGGCATGAATTATCAAGCAGGGATTAGGAAGATAAAAATGGATGTCAGGGTCAAATTTGTTATTAAAAAAAAAAGAACATATGTCTTTTTTTTTACTATTTTGCTATACCTTATTAAAATTATTGTCAATAATCAATCAACATTGGGCGGAGCCAAGATGGCAGAGGAGAAACAGGACTTCCGAGCAGCTCCAGTTCCCCACTTCCTCAATCCATGTAAAAGGGGACTCTGAACAAACTCTGGTGCTACAAAACCCACAAAATGACACAGAGAAGCTAACCTCCCACTGAGGACAGCCCAGCAGCCCAGCAGGGAGCAGACAGTGCAGAGCTCTGGGAGCCAACCCCAGGCCCACAGGAGTTGGAGGTTTTAGCCCCAGGGAAGGCCTGACCAGCCCTGGGCTGGAGGGACTCCAAAACACCAGCAGCTATGGCCGTTTCCAGAATTATCAACACATAGATGCTAAAGACAAAGTGAGAGGTCAGTGCTGTGTGGACTTTGGGACAAGTAGTGGGGAGAGCTTCAGCCTCTTCCCCCCAGGGCGAGAAGCCACTGAGGAGTGGGGGCACAGCCAGCATCACATTGAGGCTTCAGCTCCTGGCCTGTGGACTATAGGGGGACCCAGCAACCAGTGTGAGGGGTAATTGCTTTAACCTGCTTAGATCTGGATTGTGGTCTCCCGGGGTGTGTGACCAGCTTGCCAGAGCATGTGGGGGCTTCAGAGAGGGCACCCAACTAATACCTCCAGCAGCTGAGAAAACCCCAGTGTTTGGGACAGAAGCTCCCCTGGCTGGTGGCAGAGTCCTACTGTGGCAAAAAGCCCAGGGGTCAAGTGACTGAGTGGCCACATGACCAGGCAAAGGAAGCAAAACAAACAGAATACCCCAACTTTACACTCCTACTTTGGTGACAAAAAGGATCAAAGCATGGAACAGGAGGAAGACAGTGAAGTCAGAACTCCTGCACCAAAAGCTTCCAAGAAAGATACAAGCTGGTTACAGGCCATAGAGGACCGTAAGAAGCAGAGGACCATACAGGCCATAGAGGACCATAAGAGAAGTAGAGGAAAAATTGGGAAGAGAAATGAGAAAGATGCAAGAAAATTATGAAATGAGCATCAACAGCTTGATTGAGGAAAATAACACCTTAAAAAATAGACTAACTCAAATGGCAAAAGAGGCTCAAAAAGGCAATGAGGAGAAGAATGCCTTAAAAAGCCAAATTTGCCAGATGGTAAAAGAATCTCAAAAGCTCTCTGAGGATAATCATTCCTTCAAAATTAGATTGGAGTAAATGGAAGATAATGACTTTATGAGAAATCAAGATACTGTTAAACAGATCCAAACAAATGAAAGAACAGAAAGCAATGTGAAATATCTCATGGGAAAATCACTGACCTGGAAAATACATCCAGGAGAGATAATTTAAAAGTTATTGGACTACCTGAAAGCCATGATCAAAGAGAGAACCTAGAAATCATACTCCAAGAAATTCTCAAGGAAAACTGCCCTGATGTTTTAGATCCAGAGGGCAAAATAGAGGTTGAAGGAATCCACTGATCACCTCCTGAAAAAGATCCCAAAAAGAAAACTCCCAGGAATATTATAGCCAGGTTCCAGAATTCCCAGATCAAGGAGAGAATATTACAAGCAGCCAGGAAGAAACAATTTGAATATTGTGAAAACAAAATCATAAAACACAGGATCTGGGAGCTTCTACACTGAGGGATTGAAGGGCTTGGAATATGATATTCCAGAGGTCAAAGGAGCTGGGATTAAAACCAAGAATCACCTACCCAGCAAAACTGAGTGTCATGTTTCAGGGGAAAATATGGTCATTCAGTGGAAGAGACTTTCAAGCATTCTTTTTTTTTTTTTTTTTGCTTTTTGGAGGGCAATTGGGGTTAAGTAACTTGCCCAAGGTCACACAGCTAGGTTTTTGTTTGTGTGTGCGTTAAGTGTCTGAGGCCAGATCTGAACTCAAGTCCTTCTGACTCCAGGGCCGATGCTCTATTCACTGCACCACCTAGCCGCCCTACTTTTAAGCATTCTTGATGAAAAAACCAGAGTTGAATAGAAAATCTGACATTCAGATACAAGAAGCAAGAGAAGCTTGAGAAGGTAAACAGGGAAAAGAAATCATAAGGAACTTATCAAAGTTGAACTATTTATATTCCTACATGGAAAAACAATAATTGTAACGTATGAAACTTTTCTCAGTATGAAAATAGTTGAAGAAGGGTATATGGGCATATGAATACATGTGTGAATGTGTGTATATATGTTTACAGGTATACATAGCTAGAGGGCACAGGACCATTTTAATAGGAAGGGATGATGCTTAAAGGGTGAAATTGAGAGGTGAGAGAAGAATATGGTGGGAGGAGATGGGGAGAGACAGAATGGCATAAATTATCTCATATAGAAGAGGCAAGGGGAAATGGTTGCAATGGAGGGGAAGAACAGGAAGGCAAAAAGGCAAAACCTTATTCTCATTGAATTTGGCTCAGGGAGAGAATGACATATATACTAAATAGGATATCTCACCCTACAGGAGAGTAGGGGGAAAGAGGATGAGAGGGGGCATGATGGAAGGGAGGGCAGGCTGGGGTGGGGGGAAGTTGGGGACACCCACTTTTGAAAAGGGACAGGATCAAAGTAGAGAGTGGAACGTGTGGGAGGTGGGATAGGAGGGAGGGAAATACAGTCAGTCTTTTACAATGTATCTACTATGGTAATGTTTTTCATAGCTACACATGTACAATATATACTGAATTGCTTATGTCCCCAATAAGGGTGGGTGACAAGGGAGGAAGGAAATGAATCTGGAATTCAAAGTTTTAAATTCAAATGTTTAAAAATATATAAATACTATTATTAGTACTATTTTACATGTAATTGGGAAATAAGATAGACAGGCATTGGGGCATAGGGACTCACCATGCCCTACTGGAAAAGTCAAAGGGAGTATGGGAGAAGATATGGGAGAGAGCAGATTGGAGGAGGGGATATACAGTGGGACCACTATTCTGGGGTGGTGAGTAGGGGGAAAACGGGGGGGGTGGGAATTGTAACTCAAAATCTGGTGGAAATGAATGATGTAAAAACTGGAAGTTAAAGAATTTGGGGAAAAAATAAAAATTTTTTAAAAATAATCAATCAACAAACATTTATTCAGAACTTACTACGTGTCAGGCACTGTCCTAAACATTGGAGTGATACAAATTAAAAATTAAATGGGCCCTGCCTGCAACCAGCTTACATTTTACTCAGGGAAAACAACATGATCAGACATATTTAAATGCAAAACACTTACAGAGTACACAAAATGAAAAGAGGACAGGAAGGCTAGGAAGGAAAGCACTGTTGTGCTCAATAGTGGGCAGCATGTCAGAAAGATGATGGCCAGAGTGAAGCATCTTCATGTTGGCGGCTGACTACAGATAGCAGCTTCCATCATGCAGGACAGCCCAGCCCCGGGGTGGAAGCTCCAAAATGGAGTAGCTTCATTTATCCAGGGCATATTAGATTTAGATGTGATCAGCATTTATTAAGTGTCTGCCATATGCCAGAGATGTTAAAAAGGAAAAATGGACAAGAGACTGTGATGGAAGGTGAGAGAGAAGAAGGAATTGAGGATGACACCAAAGGTGTAAGCCTGGGTGACTGGGAGGAGTGACTAGGTGTAACCCTCCACAGTGACAGGGAAGTTACAAAGACGGGAGGCTTTGGGGGAGAGATAACTAGTTCAATTTTTGACTGAATTTAAGATAACTGTGGAACATCCAATTTGAGATGTCAAATAGGCAGCTGAAGATACAAGTCTGGGGTCAGCAGAAAGATTAGGGCTAAATTATTTGAGAATCATCAGTTAAGAGAGAATGATGGAATCCATAGAAGCTAACAAGATTGCTAAGTGAAACAGTATAGAGGGAGAAGATAAGATCCAGGACAGAGCCCCATACCGCACAATTAGTAGGTACAACCTGGATGAAGATTTGCAAAGGAGACTGAGAAGAAGCAGTCAGGTATGTAGGAGGAGAACCAGAAGAGAACAGTATCATGGAAAACCAAAGAGAAGAAAATAGCAAGAAGCTAACCAGCAGTGTCAGTGGCTAGAGAGAGAGCAGGAAGGCTGAGGATGGAGAGATCATCAGAGGAGGCAGTCAAGGGGGTGGCAATCGTTATGGTAACTTTAGAGAGATAAGTTTCAGTAGAATGCTGATGTTGGAAGTCAGACTGCGGAGCATCAAGAAGAGAGTGAGAGGAAAGGAAAAAGCACCTACTGTAGACAGTCTTCTCAAGGAGCTTGGCTGCAAAGGTGAGAAGAGGTATGGGATGATGGCTAGTGGGGATGGACAGATCAGAAGGAGTTTTTTGAGGATGGAGGAGGTACAGGCATGTTTGTAGTAGAGAAGCAGCTAATGAGACAAGGAGATTAAAGATAAATGAGAGTGTGAGAATGGAGGGGACCAAATGTTGAAGAAGACAGGATAGAATTGGATTTCTCATACATGGAGAAGGTTTTGCCTTGTCAAAGAGAAGGGCTACCTCTTCATGCGAGAAAGTGATAGTGGCAAAAGGCATATAGGAGACAAGAAATGAAATGAAAAACAAGAAAAAAGGGAGCTCTCCGAGAATAACCTTATTTTTTTTCAGTAAAATAGGAGGTAAGATTTTTCAGATTAGAGAATGGGGTAGAGGGAACCATGGGAGGCTTAGGGAGAGATTAAAAGATTTGGAGGAGCCTCTGTGGTGTGTGGGACAATGAATTAATTGGGAGGAATGAAAGGATGACAGGACCAGACTAGGCCAGGCCAGGCCAGACCAATGGGGCAGGGTATGGATCTTGTATGAACAGAGGTTTTTTTTTGTTTGTTTTTTCTTTTTGGATGTTGTTCCCACCCCCCTACTCAGGATGTGAGCTCCTTGCTCAAGATATTCCTTCCACCCAACAAAAATTACTGCCTGTCCTCATTACTGAGAAGTTGATTCAAAAGCAAGGAGTTCAACCAAGATCCTGGCTTAGATGACAGTTTTATTCTCTTCCCACTCACAAAGGAGGGAATTTGATTTAGAAGGGAAGTTGAGTAGAAAATAGAAGGGAGGTGGAGAGAGTGAATGAATGAAACTTGAATATTACCTTAGGCTAAAAATAAGGGATCTCTTTCTAGCCCTGCCTTTCACATCCTTTGTGCCAGGAATATTATTCATGTACATCTGTATAAACCTTGACAACTGTCTCCTCTCTAGACCATCCTACCTCCTAATGGATGTTAACCAGAGGGAGGGAAGGGGCCTCTAATTTGTTATAGGGAACTTCCAGGTAAGGAAACTCCTTCTACCAATGCATTCTGGTTCCTTCTCTGTAATTTATCATCTTTTGCCTGTTGGCATGTCCTTTAGATTATAATATGACTTGTTGATGACTTATTCCTTTGCCCAGTCACTAAATGTTTTCTTACATTTTCTTAACAGCTTGCGAGTGAGGGAGTCACTCTGAAGGATGATGGGGAGTGGATGAATGGCACAGTTATTGTTGACAGCACAGTAGGCAATGACACTCTATTTCTTGTCACATGGACAGTAAAACAACCTGAAATGTTTGTCTCAGATCCCAATGGGACAGCATATAGTACTTTTTCAGTGGATGCAAACTCTAAAATGGCATATCTCCAAATACCAAACACTGCCAAGGTGAGGAACTTTTTCTCTTGTGTTTTCTTAAAATTTTCAGAAAATGGAGCCAAGACCTTAATATCAGTATTCTAACTTTGCAATTATTCTTGAGTGACAATAGGTTTTTCTTTTTTAACTAAAAAAGCTTATCCTCTTGTAGATGTGATGAACTGGCCACAAAAAGCAAAGGCTTAAAAAAATTATACTGTAGCAACAAAGGAACTGTTATAAAGGGTATTAGAAGGGCAAAAACTAGGCTAGAACAGGATGGTAGGCCAGAATATTATATAACCTTTCTTGATTGGTTTGAACATACTTAACGACATCCTATTTTCTCATCCAGAATTTTAGAGTCCATGTTTTCTGACTTCCAAATCTTAGCATTGCTTCTGAGGAGAAAAAACTGTGACAGAGGCATACCTTTCTGGTCACATTATTCATAGAAAAGATTTCAATAGTAATTGGTATTAAGTATACCCCAGGGAAAGCTCTATTCTAAATGGTTTGAAATGATTGTCACAGCTGATAGAGAAGCAAAGTCATGCAAACTCTCTAGCTGATAGTTTTCTTGAACTTCATTTTGTATAAATTAGGTAAGAGGTTGAGATAGATAAAGGATAACAGAGAAGGCAGGCAGGGCTGGTTTTTACACTGTTTTGCTTTAATGAATTTCTATTGGATTTTTCAGGATGGAATTTGGACTTACAGCCTTAAGTCAAGTGCACAAACCCTGACTCTGACAGCAACCTCTCGTGCTGCAAATCCTAATGTACCTCCCATTACAGTGGATTCTAAAATGAATAAAGACGCCAACACCTTCCCTAGTCCAATGATTGTTTATGCAGAAGTTCGCCAAGGATCTTTACCTATTATAGGAGCCACTGTAACAGCCCTCATTGAATCAGCTGATGGAACAACAGCGACTCTGGAACTTCTGGATAATGGTGCAGGTAACTTATCCCCCATACAAACCTCAAAATTGTTTATCTTTTAAGAAAGAAGATACTTTATACATTTTTAATATTTCTTTCCAATTACATGTAAAGACAAATTTTAACATTCAATTTTTATAAAATTTTGAGTTCCAAATTTTCTCCCTCCTTTCCTCCTGTCCAAACTCTCAAAAAGTAAGTCATTTGATATACATTATGTGTGTACAATCATGTAAAACATATTTCTATATCAGTCATGTAGTGAAAGAAGAAAGTTTGCCAAAAAAATTACAATTTGCAAAAGGAAAAAAAACACGAAAAAAATTAAGAAAGTAGAAATTCAGACTCCATTAGTTCTTTGTCTGAATGTGGACAGCATTTTCCCTTATGAGTCTTTTGGAATTGTCTTGGATCACTGTATTGCTGAGAAGAGCGAAGTCAATCACAGCTGATCATCACACTATGTTGCTGTACCATGTACAATGTTCTCCTGTTTCTGCTCACTTCACTTTGTATCAATACATGTAAGTCTTTTCTGAAATCTGCCTGCTCATCATTTTTTTAAATGGCACAATAGTATTCCATTACATTCATACATCAGGACTTGTTCAGTCATTCCCCAATTGATGGGCATCCTCTCAATTTCCAATTCTTTGCCACCATAAAAAGAACTGCTACAAATATTTTTGTACATATACTCCTTTTCCCTTTTTTTGTGATCTCTTTGGGATGTATGCAGTTTGATTGCCCATGGGCATAGTTCAAAATTGTTCTCCAGAATGGTTGGATTTAAATGGAATTACTACTCTATCAACAATGCATTAATGTCCCGATTTTCCCACAGCCTCTTCACCATTTATCATTATCATTTTCCTTTTCTATCATATTAGTCAATTTGATAGGTATAAGGTGGTACCTCAAAGTTGTTTTAATTTATATTTCTCTAATCAATAGTAATTTAGAGAATTTTCATATGACTATAGATAACTTCAATTTCTTCATTTGAAAACTGACTAGTCATATCTTTTGACCATTTATTAATTGGGGAATGACTTTTATTCTTATATATTTGACTCATTTTCTATGTATTTGAGAAACGAGGCCTTTATCAGAGATACTCCCCCCAATCTTCTGATTTCCTTGTAATTTTGGCTGCATTGGTTTTGTTTGTACAAAAACTTTGAAATTTTATTTAATCAAAACTATCCATTTTAATTATCTTGATCCTCTCTGTCCCTTGTTCAGTCATAAATTCTTCCCTTATCCATAAATCTGAAGGGCAAAATTTTCCATGCTCCCCTAATCTCTTTATATCATCCTTTATGTATAAATCACATACCCAATTTGACCTTATCTTAATACATGATGTAAAATGTTGGTCTATAATCTATACCTTATTTCTCCCAAACAGCTTTCCAGTTTTTCCAACAATCTTTGTCAAATGTCAAGTTCTTATCCCAGAAAGTAGGGTCTTTGGGTTAATCAAACACTAAATTACTATTGTCATTTACTACTGTCTTCTGTACTTACTCTATTCCACTGGTCCACCACTCTATTTCTTAGCTAGTATGAGATTCTTTTGACGATTCCTGCTTGGTAATGTGGTTTGGGATCTGGAACAATAAGATCACCTTCCTTCACATTTTTTTTCACTGAATCCCTTCATATTCTTGACCGTTTGTTCTTCCAGATGAATTCTATTATTGGGTTTTTTTGCTAATTCTAAAAAATAATTTTTAGTAATATGGCACTGAATAAGCAAATTAATTTAGGTAGAATTGTCATTTTTATTATATTGCCTTGGCCTACCCATGAGTAATTAGTATTTCTCTAATTGTTTAGATCTGACTTTATTTGTATGAAAAGTGTTTTGTAATTGTGTTCATATATTTCCTGGGATTGTCTAGACAGGTAGACTCCCAAACATTTTATTTTATCTACAGTTATTTTAAATGGAATTACCCTACCTTTTGCTGCTAGATTTTGTTGGTAATATATAGAAATGCTGGTGATTTATGTGAGTTTCTTTAATATCCCATAACATTGCTCAAGCTGCTAATTATTGCAACAACTTTTTTGGTTGATTCTGTAGGATTCTTTAAGGGTACTATAGTATCATCTGCAGAGTGATTATTTTTTCTTCATTTACTATTCTAATTTCTTTCATTTCTTTTTCTTCTTTTATTGCTATAGCTAGCATTTCTAGTTCTATACTAAATAACAGTGGTGATAAGAGGTATTCTTGCCTCACCCCTTAACTTACTAGGAAGGCTACTAACTTATCCCCATTACAGACAATTACTTACTAGTGGTTTTAGATCAACAGAGTTTATCACTTTAAGGAAAACTCCATTTATTTCTATACTTTCCAGTGCTTTTAATAAGAATGAGTATTGTATTTTGTCAAAATCGTTTTCTACATCTATTGAGATAATGATATGATTTGTTCTTTTTCTTACTGATATGATCAGTTATGCTGATAGTTTTCCTAATACTGAACAAGCCCATTCCTGGTATAAATCCCATCTGGTCATAGTATATTATTTTTGGCACATATTGCTATCACCTCCTTGCTAGTATTTTCTTTAAAATGTCTGCGTCAGTATTCACCAGAATTCCTGACAGGAAATCATTAATACTTTTTCATGCTAAAAGGGAAGAGTCAGGCTCATAACTTTTAAATTAAGAAACCTTAACAAAATAAAATTGAAATTAGCAAGATATAGTAGAAAGAGCACTAGTCACTCGCTTTTGAAATGTATAAGCTGTCTTATCTTGGGCAGTCACAATCTCACTGGATCTCAGTTTCTACAAAGTGAGGGGCTGGACTCAAGGACATCAAACGTCCCTTCCAGCTCATGATTCCTGAAAGACCTGCTTTATTATTCCCTTTGAAAGGAAGTCTGGGTCTGTGCAAAAGTTTTCTTCTTTACCCCCTTTCATGAAGAAGGAATCTCTTCATTTCTGACCTCTGCTGCTTGGAATCCCTAGCTTCCTTTACAACACAAATCAGATCCCATCTCCTCCACAACATTTTTCCTGATTTCCCCTAAAAGCTACTTCCCTCTCTATTCCCCTCCCCACCAAATTGCTCGGTATTTACCTTGGGCACACTGTGTACTGACCTTTCCACTACTGAGCTCTTGAGTTATGTCTGACAAGCTAGATGTAATCTCCTTGAGGACAGGGTCTGTTTCCTTCTTGTTAATGTGTCTCTAGCTTATTGAATTGAATGAATATCAGTATCAGGCTTGAGGTTGAGGAAGACTATTTACTTGAAAACATAAGTGGCCCCCTAGTTACCAAAGAACCTCTTAGTTTTAGGGAAAGTATATGACCTATGAATAAATAAGCAATCAGAGCTCTCTCTTAGATCACAGGGTAATCCAGTAACTTGAGTTAGGTGAACCCCTATAGCATAGACTAGAGAGGCCCACAGAAGACCATAATCAGACATGAAACAAATTTAGAAGGTACCTGGTAAAGGGCCAATTCAAAGTCATTTGACTACAGGGAAATACTTTAGAGCAGTAGCTCCCAAATTTTTCCATGATTCCTGGGAGAAAGGACAATCTCACACTGACCAAACATTAGTACCACCCTGCCTCTGTCCCCAGTTCATCCTCTTCAGAGTATGTACTATTTAGATAGCCTTCAACAATGATGTCTCCTCTACTCCTTGAAATGTCTGTATACTATGTGGAAGGGACCCTCTGGGCCTTTTGTGTGGTATCCACATTTAATAAAAATATGTGGATTTGAGAGCCATTTATTAAATTGCTTCTAAGGTAAGGCACGATGGTGGGAAATAGGGATACATTAACAAACAGTAAGCAATCCCTGCCCTCAAGGAACTTATAGTCAAACTGGCTGAATACAACATGTGCACAGAGAGGTAAATGCAAAGTATATACAAGGCAAATACAAAGTACTTTGGGTGTGAAAGAGGATATGGAAGGAACTAACAAATAGGGGGGAATCTGGAAAGTCCTTATGTAGGAGATGGAACCTGAGCTATGCTTTGAAGGCAGTTATGAACTCTAAGAATCAGAGGTGAGGAAGGAGCACATTCTAAAAATGGAAGGCCACTGGCTCACTTAAGCAAAGGCAGAGAAGTGAGGGATTGAAAGATATGTATACAACAGAGCCTGTCAGTCTGACTGGGAAGGAGATCACATGTAAGAGAGTAATAGAAAATAACACTACAAAGGTGGGTGGGTGCCAGATTATGGAGGGATTTAAAAGACTGACAAGACTTCTATAGACATAGCCAGCAGCAGTTGAAGATTTTTGCACAGTAAGATCACATGTTCAGATCTGTTTTAGTATTGCAGAGGTATGAGACTGGAGGTAAGACTAATTAGGAGGCTATTATAATCATCCAAATGCCTGAATCAGAGTAGAGGTTGTGTGAGTGGAGAAAAAGAGATTGATGCAAGAGATGATATAGAGGTGGAACTGACAAGACTTAGCAAATGGTTACAGGGATTCAGAGAGAAGGAAGAGACGGGTTCAAATCCTACCTTGTACACTAACTAGTTCTTTGACCGTGGAAAAGTCACTGAATAAAATTTCATATCCTCATTTGTATAATGGGTACATTAATATTCTTCATCTGAAGTGTGCTGGTAAAGGTTTAGGAACAGGCTTTCTGGGAGGGAAAGGTACATACAACACACTTCTAAGTTTAATCTCTATCACCTTCTTAAATCAATTCAATCCACCAAGCCCCCATTTGTCGGTATTTCCAAGGTATAAACGATCACACTGAAAACTGAACAATCAGCTATCTCTAGTACAAGTTGACTCTAGCACACCACTGCTAAAGTACTTACCTTCCAGGGCTGGTAGGTGATTCCAATGAGATCATGTTTGTAATAAGCTTTGAGAACTCTCAAGAATTTTATAAATATGTGTGTTTGTGTGTAGAAGTGGCACAGAAGTATACACACACACACACACACACACACACTCATACATGCACTCGTGGCAGTGTCTATTACCTTCCAATGTCCACGTGTATTTTTGAGAATTTATATGTTCATTAATTATGACACTGCTTATTAGCTCCTTTATTTTTACACAAAGGTGCTGATGCTTACAAGAATGATGGTGTGTACTCAAGGTATTTCACAGCCTACAAAACAAATGGTCGATACAGCTTAAAAGTGAGAGCCCTGGGAGGAGCAAACACCCAAAGGTCAAGACGCCACGTGAATGGAGCCTTATACATACCAGGCTGGGTAGAGAATGGTAAGGAACCTACCCTAACAAAAATATGGTGCTGTCTTGAAACAAAGGCAAGAGGGGTTTTAATTGAACTTTGACACATCTTGGATCTTAAACTAAAGATTGTTCATACATTATACAACTTGTTGAAAGAGTTGGGCCTATTTAGCCCGGAGGATACAAAATTTATCTGTCAAGTGTTGAAGGGATTTCCCAAAGAAGAGAGATCAGATTTGTTCTATTTGACCGCAGGGGGCAAAACCAAGCTCAGTGGGTACAAGTTGCAAGGAGGAAGATCTAGGCTTGATAGAAGGAAAAACCTCCTAACACTTAGAGCTCTCCCACAGTAAAATGAGCTGCCTCAAAAAGAAGAGTTTCCCCTCACTAGATGGACTCCCCATCACTAAAGAGCTGCATGTTCAGTCTAGATGACTACTCATGTTTGTTGTAGAAGCAGGCTCTTTTCATATAGTATGGACTAGATGGCCATTTGCAACTCTGAGATTCTGCAATTCTCAAATTTAGAGGTTATCTCCCAAGTGCATTTTTTCTTTTTTTTTCTTTTTTCTTTTTTCTTTTTTTTTTTTTTTTTTTTGCTTTTTGGAGGGCAGTTGGGGTTAAGTAACTTCCCCAAGGTCACACGGCTAGGTTTTTGTTTGTGTGGGTCTGAGGCCGGAATAAGAACTCAGGTCCTTCTGACTCCAGGGCCGACGCTCTACTCATTGTGCCACCTAGCCGCCCCCAGTGGAAATGATCTTTTTTCTTTTTTTTTTTTGCCAAGTGCATCTTACTCTAAGTCCAGCATGTCTGTCCTACATAGAAATTTCACAAAAAAACACAAGGAAGCCACAGTGTATATGTAACTGTTGGAAGAATCAGGTTTTTAAGCCTTAAATATCCCATGCTGCTCACAGACACAAATCCTTTGGTAGAAGCAGAAAGGTTAGGGCTAAGTATCACAGCATCTCAGAACTGGAAGAGATCTCTACAGCTTCTAGGCCAACCCATTCCTGGAGCAAGAATCCCCTCCACAATATTCGTTCTCCCCTCCACAATATTTGTTCTCCACCGTCTGTTTGAAGCTCTCTGGTGATGAAGCAATCCACTGAAAAAGTCCATTCTATATTCTAGAATATCTCTAATTGCTTCATTGCAACTTTGGTATTATAGTTTACACTTACCCACATTGATCAAAATCAGACCAGTTCTAGCCACTCCACTCTCATCTACCTACAGAAGATGAGCAGGGTGTTATTAGGTCGAGCTAGCAGAAAAATGGGCAAAGGGAAGATCTGCCCTTTGATGATGGCTTGGCTAATATAAGGTTTCTGAGCAAGAGAAAGTGCATTGTATGGTTATTAATAACATAATAAGTGATACTGAACTGGCCCTAAGGATATCAGCAATCATATTTATTCCTGAGTACACATCAACAAAATAATTATTACAAGCAACTGATTTTAATGAATTTTCATGTCCTTAAAATTCCAAGGGGTTCATCAGCCAAAAGGCTGTCTTGTTTTTCTTCTTCACCTCTGGGCTACCTTGCCTCAGAGCCAATGCAGCTTTCAACAAGAATTCTCTCCTTGGGCAAAAACCACTGGGGGTGGAGGGCATAGTGGAGGTATGATAACACAGTGGACAACAGTCCACCAGTGGATAGAGTTATATCAGGAGAGGTGGTACATTGTCTCCCATAGAGTTCTGTCCCATGGCATTAAGGGAAAAGGGTAGAAGAAGGGCACCATGGTGACTGCACCCTGACAGTGGCAGTCTGGGGCTGATTATGCCACATAGTGGAGATACAAGATATTTAGAAACAGCAGACGATGTGGAGGAAGTCTGCCTTCCCAAAAAGGGAGGACCTCATATGGGGAAGTACAATGTTCCCCTAGATACAAGCATCCTGGATCAACTCTCTGTCCCATACGAGTAACAGCTTTGTTGAAAAGAAAAATGACTGACTATATAAGATGATAAGAAGAGGGTGAGATAATGATTAATAATAATAACAGCTAACATTTATATGGCATTTACTATGTAAAGTGCCTGTACTTTACAAATATTATTTCACTTTAGTCTCACAACAACCCTAGGAAGTAGGTACTATTATTATCCCCATTTTACAGCTGAAGACACTAAGGCAGACAGGTTAAGTGACTTGCCCAGGGTCACACAACTAGTAAATGTCTGAGACCACATGTAAGCTCAGGTGGGCACAATTCCAGCCCCCCCCCCCCCACCAGCTGCCTAGGCTAGGCACTAAGATAACAAACAGAAATACACATTTGTGTGGAACTGACTATCAAGGACAAGGCTATTGGTATTTTTCTTTCCTTCTATGCAGGTGAAATCAAAATGAATCCACCAAAACCTGAAATTAGTGAAGATGAAATTGAAGCAAATATGCAAAGTTTCAGCAGAACAGCCTCAGGAGGTTCATTTACAGTATCAAATATTCCAGCTAACTCTATACCTGACAACTTCCCACCAAATCAAATTACTGACTTGGAGGCTAATGTTGAAGATGACCACATTAATATGACCTGGACAGCCCCTGGGGATGACTATGACGTAGGACAAGGTAAGTGTGCCTTTCGTTTGATTCAGAGCCAGAGGCTCTCACTGGCAATGCAGGAAAGAAAAAAAAAACATAAAATGAGGAATTGGCTTTAAAAAAACAAAAGTAACAGATCCTGAAAACCTCGATTTTAAAACCAGTTCTCTGACTAAATCAACAACACCTGATTTGAGAAAAAATCATTCCAGAACTCTCAAACAGAAAAGGTTTAAGTGAGCCCTGAAAAATGAAAGTTCAACCTGAAAAACTAACAAGGAAATAACTGAGATATATAAACCTTAATCTTATTCATAGCTCGTGTGTGGGAAAGGTCTGGGAGTGGGATGCTGACGACCATGACTCCAGAAGTACAGCCTCTACTAGGCCTTTCTTTAGTCATGGCTTTGAAGATCAAGTAATGAGGGCATCTGGGGTAGCTCTATTGGACATCCACCATCCAAACAGGGGGGATCCAAACTCATTCGGTTTGGTTAGGTTCTTATATGACATTAAACACTACCCAGAGGCATATGGAGGTATCCTGCTCAGTTTTTCCCTATGGCTTATTTCTGGTCTCTGTCTGACCAGATAAGGTCCAGATAAAGTTCCCAGTGAATACCCCTATGTGCCCAGCATGGTCCATGGTCCTGGTCCTGGGCCAACAGTCTCTTCTCTTTTCAGCTCAACAGTATATTATAAGAATGAGTAAAGAGATCCTCCAACTAAGAGAAGATTTCAACGCTGCTCTTCAATTGAACACTACTGACCTCATTCCAAATGATGCCAATTCCAAGGAAGTCTTCGTGTTCAAACCAGAAAATTTTACATTAGAAAATGGCACCACCATCTTCCTTGCTATTAAGGCAGTTGATAAAGCCAACCTGACATCACCTTTATCGAACATAGCTCGAGCATCTCTGTTTGTTCCTTCTGCAGAAGATCCTTCTGCAGAAGATCCTTCCAGTTCTGCTGGAAGTAACATGTTGACAATAGTGCTGTCCGTGGTTGGTGCGGTTGCAGCTGTCGGTATCATTGTAGGTGTCATACTGTGTGTTCTGAAGAAGTAACAGGTTTGAAGGTAGAATGATAGGATCAGCTCAAAATAAAAAAAAAAACTCTCTGAACTTTGTGGACTGATTGTACACTTGGACACAGAAAATTATACATTTAATAGTAAAAGAACAAATGGATTAACTATAAATACTTGGGAAACATATTTAAGGTAAAAAATGAGTGATCATCCTTTTCATTCATTAGTTCATATTTTATTTGCCAGTAAATAAAGGTAATTTTCCATATATATGTGTGTGTGTGTATCCCTGAATATGTGTTTTTATTTGATTCTAAGAGATGTAGGAATTGAGAAATAAGACAGTAACTAATCTGAAGCAAGGAGTTAAAAGCTTTTAAAACGGTTCTTCTCTTTGGTGAGTTCACTAGCACAGCTATGAAGAAAATGAGAATTATTTGCAAGGCAAGAGGGCTATCTCAGTCAAGGAAACTGTTAATGAGATAGCTGAAAGAAGAAGAGCTGCCCCCCAAATTCACCAGCTATTAAATCTGCTATATCCCCAAATCTTCGAGGGCACCAGGATTCCTGGGGATTTTTTCATATTGTGAAGCCTGCAAAGTCAGACCTACAGAAAGAGAAAGGTATTTAATGAAGATGATTGTAACAGAGCAACAGAACAGTGTCTTAAGGGCATGGGGAAAGGAGGTCCAGCTGTGAGGTCCGGAAGAGTTGGGGCCAAGTTCTGCCTCTGACACATATCAGCTGTGAAAATCAGTTTTCTGTGACCCAGGTAGCTGATGAAGACTTTGTGCTGCAGAAGAGCTGCTGGTCTACACTGGTGGAGGGAACATCTCCCCAGAAACTCCCCATTCCAGTAAAATTATGGGCTTGGTTTTTTTTTTTTTTTAATGAAAATTAGTCAATGAGGGGAATGCTGACTCTCTAGGAACCAGTGCCTGCAAACCTGTGAGCTCTGTGTAACGCTCCTGTCTTCATAGGAACTAGGTGGGAGAGGGACACCTTCTTCTACCTTCCCATCCAAACAGCTTCCATCTGACACCATAACTCAAGGCAAAAATGGGGACCCCTTATAATCTTTTCAGAACTCACATGAGCTAGTCCTATGGTGACAAAGAGTCCATCAACAAACTACACTCAAAACTTCCAGAAGTTACTAAATGCCAAAACTTGTTCTCCAGTGGCTTGCTCTCTGAAAAAGGCAAGAGGACTTTAATCCTATTAAATTACAGAGCAGTTACATTATTATGATAAAGTAGAAGTAGCTGGTAATGCAGTGGAGAGGGCTGGAGTAAAAAAGGCCTGAGCTCAAATCCTACCTCAGACACTCACTGGCTGTGTGACCCTGAGCAAGTCATTTAACCTCTCTGCCTCAGTTTCCCCATTGTAATTTGGGCATAATAACAGCACCTACCTTCCAGAGCCATTTTGAGAATCCAATGAGATAATAATTGATAAAGCACATAGTGAAGTGCCTGGTTCATAAGTGCTATATAAATGTTAGCTATAACTAAATAAATAATTCATTTATATAGTATCTAACATTTGTAGAGTTGCTAAGAGAAGCTTACAATTTTAGAATAAGAAATAAATAATAGGGGCAGCTAGGTGGCACTGGCCCTGGAGTCAGGAAGACCTGGGTTCAAGTCCGGCCTCGACACTTAACACATACAAAAAAAATAAATAAATCAAAAAAACAACTAGCTGTGTGACCTCAGGCAAGGCGCTTAACCCCAATTGCTATCACAAAAAAAAGAAATCAATAATAGATAAATATTTCAATTCCATATTATCAGTATATTATAAATCAATGAAAAGATAAACAAATTACAGAGCTGACCACTGAATAAGTCCGATTTAGCATAAGAATAATCTGTGAAGTCAAAAAACCTGGATTCCAATACTACTCAACTACTACCTACACATCCTTGCACAAAAATCTTCACCTCTTTGAGCCTTCAACTTTTGCATATGTAAAATAAGATGGAGAAGGCTTGGGCTAGATGATCTTCAGCCCTAAATCTTAGGGTACATCACGCTAAGCAGCAAATGTATAAAGAGAATTTAATGGAAAAATAAGGATGTACAAATCATTTTCCAATACGCACAGAATTACACTAGAAATAAATAAAACATGATCTAAAATTTTATTTGAAAACTTTAAAAATTCATTAAATAGGGGCAGCTAGGTGGCGAAGTGAATAGAGCGCGGGCCCTGGAGTCAGAAGGATCTGAGTTCGGAGCCGGCCTCCGTCACTTAATCCACACAAACAAAAACCTAGCCGTGTAACCTTGGACAAGTTACTTAACCCCAATTGCCCTAAAGGGGCAGCTAGGTGGCGCAGTGAGTAAGAGCGCCGGCCTCGGAGTTGGGATGACCTGAGATCAGATCCGGCCTCAAAAAATGAGCACCCACGCATAAATAATGACTAGCCGTGTAACCGTGAGCAAATTACTTAACCCCAATTGCTTTAAAAAAAAAAAATTCATTAAATAAGACCAGAAAAAGCCTTTTGACAAAATACAGTGCTCATTTATGCTGAAGAAAAATTTAAAAGCAAAAGCATTAAAGGGACCTTTTCTAATATGGTAAAAACTATAAATCTAATACTAGAAAAACTGATACTATCTCCATTTTTGTAACTGATTCTATTCTGTATCACTGCCAACATTTTCTAAGTTGTGATGTTTATTTGGCTCTGAGTTAATTTTAGAAGTTCAGCTTTTTTCTCTGAGTTAATTACTTTTAGAAATTCGGTTTTCCTGCTCATCACTGTTTTATTCTTGTGTCACAGAAATTTGTCATCCTTGACAGATGCAGGTGGATGCCAGGGTGTCTGGTCTGTTCTCTCTGCACCACTGGCTGTCGTTTAAGAAAGTCTGCTCTATTATCACTGTGACACTCACTAGCCACGGAGGTGCACACCCCCAGTAAGCTTTCTGTACAACGAGATGGCTTTGTGGCTAGTCTGCATGCTCAATTTCTAGCCAATCATATTGTCCCCCATGCCCATGATGCTACAAGCTTTGTAACTAATTATATTGCTTTCCCAACCTATGACACGGCCTTCTAGTTTTTGGATATTGCTCTTCCTGTCAATGAAAAATGTTGTCTGCCCTCATTCAGGGTCTTTTGGCTTGCTGAGGAGCTAAAGGCCCTTTTTATTGGTAACTGCTAGCCTTAAAAATAAGCTGAACTCAGAACTTTGTGCCTCAGTCTACCTTAATTTCAATCACAACAACGCCAAATGTCAGCCCTATTTGCAATGAGAAAATACTAGAAGTTTTCAAAATAAGTAGGGAGGTTAAAGCAAGATTATACCTCTACTATCATTTTACATAATTCTAGAAATAACAGAAATAAGAGATAAATGTAAAGGCATAAACATTGGCAAAAAATTTATTTTTGTTTGTAAATGTCAATATGATTTATTTCAAAAGTCCTAGAAAAATCAGCAAAGAAACTGGATAAGATATTTAACAGGTTCAGAAAAATGAAACTATAAAAAATAAATCCACAAAATTGGTACTATATCTACTTAAAAGTAGTGGGAACAAGTGACAAAGGGTTGTCATACTACCAAGAAATGCTCAAAATCTATATAAATGCAGTTACTAAACAACTTTTGCAGAAATAAAGTAAATACAAAGATTCTCCAACATATTTGGAGAAATATGCAGTGCTCATAATTGGCATGTTGACATTAAAAAAAACTATACTACCTGCCTAAATTTACATATTTGGTGTTAATAAAATGACCAAGGATTATTTTATGGCACTGGACAAGATAATAACAAAGCTCATCTGAAAAAACATAAGGTCAAGACTCTTAAGAGAAATATTTTTTTTAAACACAGGAATGAGGAGGACAGAGTACTTTCCATCATCAAGCTATTTCATAAAGGTGTAATCAAAGAAACTATTTTGTACTGGTTACAAAATAGAATGGCAGATTAGTGGAAGAGAACAGATAAATAACAATGAGAAACAATGAAAGTCAGGATAAAGTAAAAAATATAAATTCCTGGGGGAAGGAATCCACATTCAGTATGATAAGGATAAGGGATTAGACCTCAGGCTTCACTAGTAAGGACTCCCAGATGAGGAAACCCTCCACCAAGGCAGGGTGGCACCATATCTGCACCTTATATTTTTAGAGTTGCCTAGAACACTTTGAGGTTGAGTGACATGCCCAGGGTCACAAAGTATGCGTTAGAGGTGGAATTGAATCTTGACTCCAGACTAACTCTCTATTTACTATGCCAGAACATAAGTGTGGACAAACTTTCAAGATATGGAAAGAGGTATCTTTCACAACTACAGCTAGGGTGGATTTCTTACCTAGCCTTAATCACTGAATGGGGAATGCCTCAGTCAAACTGAGATCTGTTAAAGACCTCAGCTTAAAAAGGTCAAGGTTTCCCACTGCATCCAAGGCCATCTCCAGTTGTCCTGATTTATATCTTGCCACTGGACCCAGATGCTTCCTGAGGAGTAAGTGAAGCTGGTAATTTTGCACGGCCCTCCCTCACTTAAATCAATTCACCTGAGTGTCCTGGCATCACTTCCCTGATGTCATGGTCCTCTTTGACAACAGACAAACAACAACAACAACAGCTAGGCAGAGAGTTCTTGACCAAAACAGAGACTGAAGGATACAACAGAAAATAGAAAAATTTGACTACATCAAATGTAAAAGGTTTTTTACAAACTGAATTTATACAGCTAGCAGCCTGTCAATCGGCAATTTTTTTTTAAAAAAATACCTATGCATCACATATCTCTGACAAAAGTCTAATATCCAATATATACAAGGAATTAAAATAGTTTTTTGAGATAAAGCACCCCTCACTGAAAGAGAAGTGCTCAAAATTTATGAAGTTTTCCAAAACAGAACTGCAAACTGACAAAAAAAAATTATTCCATATTCTTAATTCGAGGAATGTACATTCCATCAACCCTGAAGTTTCTCCTCACACCCCAAAACTGGTCAAGATGACAAAGTTACAGTCAGTACAAGATCTAGCCAAACTCGGTACCCCTTGGATTACTTGGTATAAGCATATAGTTGTTGATGGAAAAAAAGAATCCTTTTATAGATTTTATTGACTTTTAATTTTTCAAGATCAAACTTTAAAGAACACAAAACATGGCTTTTAATATTTGTGGAATATATTTGAGGAATTGGTTTTGCACCCTTTGTATATTTAATACCCTAACCTTTTTGTAATTATTTTATATACTGCTTGGAGTTGTGTTCATTTTCTACTATGAAAATATTTATTTATACATTTCATTAATTTTGTAGACTTTCCTAGAGGTACTCTGCTGTTCAAACATTCAGTCTTGTCCAACTCCCCATGACCCCACAGAGCACAGTATGCAGATCTTTCTATCCTCCACTGCTGAAGTCTGTCCAAGTTTGTGTTCATTGCTTCCATGACACTATTTGGCCAACTCATCTTCTGCTGTCCCCTTCTCCTTTTGCTTTCAAAATCTTTCCCAACATCAGGATCTTGTCCAATGAGTTCCATCTTCTCACTATGGAGCCAAAATATTTACACTTCAGCTTCAGTATTTGTCCTTCTAAAGAACAATCTCAATTAATTTAAGTACTGCCTGATTCAACCACCTTGCTGTCCAAGGGACTCTCAAATGTCTTTTAGTACCACAACTGAAAAACCTCAATTCTGCAGCACTCAGCTTTTCCTTATAGTTCAACTTCCACAGCCATACATTACTACTGGAAAAACCACTGTTTTGACTATATGGACCTTTGTTGATAAGGTGATATCACTGCTTTTTCATACACTCTTTAGATTTTGCCATAGACTTCCTTCCAAGGAGTATTATTCAATTTCAAGGCTGCAGTTGCCATCTCAATAACATAAAATCTGACATTGCTTCCATTTCTTCTCCCTGTATTTGCCAGTAAGGGATGAGATGAATTGCCATGGTTCTTAATGTCAAGCTTCAAGGCAGTTTTGACACTCTCCTTGTTCACACTTAACAAGAGATTTAATTCTTCACTTTCTGCCACCAGAGTGGTATTGTCTGAATATATGAAATTGTTAATATTTCTCCCAGCAACTTTAATTCCAGATTTGGCTTCACCCAGCCTGGCATTTTACATACTGCACTCTGCATATAAGTTAAATAAATAAGGTAACAATATATAGCCTTGTTGCACTCCTTTCCCAATCTTAAGCCAATCAGTTACTTTGTGTTTGGTTTAATTGCTTCTTGACCCACATGAAAGTTCCTCAGGAGATAAGTAAGATGACTTGGTTCTTCCATCTCTTTGAGGCCTTGCCACATTTTGTTGTGATGCACATAGACAAAGGCTTTAGTGTAGTCAACCAGAAGTAGATATTTTGTTAGGGTTTTTTCTGGAACTCCCTTTCTTTCTCTGGTGAACACTGGTAATTTGGTTTCTAACTCATCTGCTTCCTCCAAAACCAGCCTGTACTTCTGGTAATTCCTGGTTCACATATGCTGAAGCCTAGTATGCAGAATCTTAAACATAACCATATCTGCATGTGAAATGAGCCTAATTTTTCAGTAACCTAAACATTCATTGGTATTACCCTTCTTTAGGATGGGTTATAAACTGATCTTTTTCAATCCAGAGGCCACTGTTGAGTTTTCCAAATTTGTTGGCATATTGAATGCAGCACTTTTAACAGCATCACCTTTTAGGATTTTAAGTAGCTCAGCTGGAATTCTGTTGCCTCCACTAGTCTTACTGTTATCAATGCTTCCTAAAGCCCATATGACTTTAATCTCCAGGATGTCTGGCTCCAGATCTGTAACCACACCAGTGTCCTTATATAGTACTTCTGTACATTCTTGCCACTTCTTCTTGATCACTTCTGCTTCCATTAAGTCCCTATCATTTTTATCATGCCCATTTTTGCTTGAAACATTCCCTAGCTATCTCTAATTTTCTTGAAGAGATCTCTTGTCTTTCCCATCCTATTTTCTTTTTTTCTTTCTTTTTTTTTCCATTGTCCATTTATGAAAACCTTATTTTTCCTTGCTTTTCTCTGGCATTCTGCCTTCAGTTGGGTAAGTCTTTCCCTTTCTCCGTTAACTTTCACTTTCCTTCTTTACTGAGCTATTTGTTAAAACTTCATCAAAAAGTCATTTTCCTTTTTTGTTCTTTTTTTTTTTTAATATTTTTTGTTGCTGCCTCCTATAGAATATTGCAACCCTCTGTCCATGGTTCTTCAGGTGCTCTGCCAGATCTAATACCTTAAATCTATTCATAAGAGATGTTATTTAGGTCTCACCTAAATGTTTTGATGATTTTTCCCCTACTTTCTCCAATTTAAGTCTGAATTTCACAACAAAAAAATTCATGATCTGAGCCATAGTCATCTTCCAGTCCTCACCATCAAAGGCCTTGGTCAAATCTACAAATGTTGTATATACAACTTCTGTTCTGCTCCTGGCATTTTTCCTGGAGTTGTTGGCCAGCAAACACCATATAGACAGTTCCTTGGCCCTTTCTGAAATCACAATGGCTCTCAGGTAGATGACCATCTCCCAAGTAAAGGATCAGCCTATTAAGGAAACACTCTGGTAGGAATTAGAATATATCAAATACCATAATATACTACTAATTATGTAATATAATTAATTACTAATTATTACTGATATCTAATGAACTTCCAATAAAAGCCTTTGAGAGAAAGGGCCACAGGACCCCTTTTTTCCTTCTAAGCCAACCTGACTTATGGATTGGTCCCTAAATTTAGCCAGAAATGGGAAGCATAAAGGGAAGGAGGCATTTAGGGTAAGAAGATATAATGAGAAAACACACAGTGTCTGGGATTGTGCATAGAAAAGCTGCAGGTGAACTATGCCAGTGAAATCATTTATTATACTATATATATATATATATATATATATATATATATATATATGTATATATTTTTATATTTATATGTGTGTACATATACACACATACACATATATGCACATATAACTTATGCTATATTATATAACATATAAACATATAATTTCACCACACAAAATAAAACGGATCCACCCAAGCCTGAAGCTGAGACTGAAGTCCCAGACAGACAGAAGATGTCCCCTGGCTGTTCCTTTGGGGCATCACAAGATCTGGATGGCCTTCCACTAGATTTGTTCCCACCTCGTCATATCGCTGCCCTTGAAACTAAAATTAAAGGAGGTGGTCGGATGTAAAGTGGGGTATCAGCCCCTCCCTGCAAAGTGGGTGTGGGGCTCCAACAGCTGAGAAGCGCTCGGCACACAGTAGGGCTACAGAAATGCTTGTTGCTTTCCCCTCCCCCTCCCTCTCAACTCGCACAATGTCTGACATAAGCCTGGGGATCATTGTGGCCCTTTCATCACTGTCCCAGGGCTCCTCGAGCTCCACTAGGCCCTGTTGGCCTTCACTCCTTCTCCCTGGAGGTGTCTCTCCTTTCAGAGGGACGGGACGACCAGTGCCTGCTGTCACACGCCGGTGCACGTGGTCAGGGGCCGGTGCACGTGGTCAGGGGCGGTGCTTGGCTGAGGGGCTGGGAAAAGTTTGGAGGAGTGCGCCTGCGCCAACGCCTGGGCGGGGCCTGAGGGCCGCTCTAGGTCCCGGTCTCTGGCGAAGGTTCGCTCTTTCGGGCTTTTAACCCGGAAGTGTCCTCCGCAGCTCTACACAGATTGAGGCTAAGGGGCGGGAGATGGGAGGAGGAGAGCCTTGGCAAGCCCCGCGAGATGGGCTGAGATTTCTCGCGGGAGATGGTGAGATGTCAGCTTCCAGTGGGTTGGCCGATCTGCTTTCTCGCGAGATCTCTCAACTTCCCCAGGGCAAGCATCTCTCGGAAGTGAACTTTAGCCTGCTTTCTGAAAGCTTTTATTCTCCGTTTCTTTTGAGAAGCTGCTCAAATGGCTTTCGTGTTTACTCAGTCAAAGAAAAAGTGTTTAATAAATGCAGGCCTATGTACCATGTACTGTGCTTGGTGGTGGAGATAGCAGTGGGACAATGAGCATTTATTAAGCACCTCCTGTGTACCAGGCTCTGTGCTGCGTTTTCACAAATTACCACATTTTATCCTCACTAGGACCCCGGGAAGCAGGTGCAGTTATTATCCTCATTTTACAGTTGAGGAAATTGAGCCAAAAGTTAAGTGACTGGACCAGGGTTATGCCTCCAAGGCTATAGTTGAACTCACATTTTCTGGACTCCAGGCTCAGAGCTCTGTCCATCTAGCCTCTTAGAAGGGGCTTAGTGTGATCCTAGCACTGCCTCCTTCACCCCCGGGCTGCGTGCAAGTAACAGATATACAAGCACGAGAAAGGAGAGCGTCTGGCTGCTAATGAGATCTTTGCCTGAGCTGCTGCTCTGGATGAAATGTTTATTTTGGAAGGAGGAATAATAGTGATTCAGATGAAATTCGTCCAGAAGCATCAGCGAAGAGGGTGATTTCATCGTGTTTCCCTGTGTTGTCTGAGAGAGGTCTCCCTTTCTGGACCACGATGCTGGCTGATTCAAGCCTTGAGTCCAAGGAACATTAAAAGATTTAACCATGAGTCAAAAGTCTACTTGACAAGCTCTACTACATTTACATTAACAATCTCTTTCAAGCCCTTGCCTGCTGCAAGCCCCTGCTGTGTTGCCTCCAATTAGACCAAAGAGTTTATACTATTTATAATTTTAAGTTTAAAATTAAAAAGTCTGTATTATTTAAAAATATTTTCTATAAGAATATCGATTGATCAACAAATATTTATGGATCGCCTGCCAAATTCCAGAATTCATTGTGCCAGGTAGAAGGGTGTGAGGAATGGGAAGAGGAGCAGGTGAGTATAAGAAATAGAAGACACAGTTGCCACCCAAAAGGAGTTTGCAATCTAGTTGAGGAAGTAAGAAATGTATATATGAAAAAATGACTTATAATATTTTACATTATATGGCAGGTTTTAACGAGTTCATATTGCTTCAGAGATTGCCCTGAAAAACAGCAGGATGGGCTCTGAAGTCTCTGGAAGGAAAAGGTCAGTAATTGGGTTTTGAAGCCCAGTGATAATTGGATTTCTGCTTAAAGGTCTCTGGAAATAATAGCTTAGTCTTCTGTTTGCATTAGACTTTGGCACTCATCTGCTAAATTGTTATCAAAGGAAACAGCTTAGACTAGCCCTTAACTCATAACAATAACTGATTCCACATGGTCTTCTAAAGTTTACCAAGTAATTTGTATACATTATCTCATTTGAACCTCACAATAACCCTGGGAAGTAGATATTATTCCCATTCTTTAGAGCAGGCCTGCAAAACCTGCAGCCTGCTGCCTGCAGGCCTCTTGCAGCACACCAAAGAACTTCCTCTACATACAAAGGATATTTTCCTCTACATTTTTATGGGCTGCCAGAAATTCTTTGGCCTGCTGCAAGCAGCCTGAAGGCTGCAAGTTGTATAGGCCTGCTTTAGAGAGAGAAAATTAAATTGAGGTTGTAAAATGACTTGCCTTAGGTCATATAGCTAGTGTTAAAGGCAGAATTTGAACTCTTGCCTTCCCAACCCTAAGAGCAACATTCTCCCAGGAGTGTGCTGGAGTCAACTTGTACTAGCTGGAGAGAGAGAAGGTTGTTGAACTTTTAGTGTGAGCATTTACACATTGGAAATTGGCTAATACTACACATCAGAACTTTGATTTGTTGTGTGGAACTTAATAAATGTTGATTGATTGATTGCCTGGACTCAATAAAGTAATGGGGAAAATGTTAATAGTGGGAATTAATTTTAAAAGGGTGTTGTGTATGTTTTCTGAGGTCAGTTGTTAAATGTTTAACAACACACTACTGAATCCACTACACTATGTTCTTTCATAACTAGTGTTATGGAAAGGTCTGGGTGCCAGCAATGCCTGTAGCTTCTCCCATCAGATACATTGATTTAAGTTCCCAGTTATAACAAAACAGCCAGCTCAGAGAGGTACCTCAGCATAACAGCTGTCAGAAGGAATGATGGAACACCAAGAATCTTGCTCTCAGCAAGGATGGTGGCCAAAGGAGTGTTATTATCATTCCATTGAGGGACTCTGTGTTTGTGCCTGTACCAGGTAATAGCTATACGTAAACTAGGAGTTTTTCCACAGCTTTCCTCTGTGGTTTTGTTGGGCTCTCTGCCATACCTGGAATAGTCTCCTTTCTCACCTCTGCCACACAGAATTCTAGCTTCCTTCAAAGCTCAGCTAAGATACCACTTCCTGTACAATCTCTTTCCAGATCAGTCCCCAACCCCAAAATTATTTTGCATTTATACAGGGTGTCCCCAAAGTCTTTGTGCAGTTTTAAGCTTAATAAATTAAGGAGCCTAAAATAAAACCAAGACTTTGGTGACACCAAACAATACACACATACACGTGCTCCTCCAACTTTACTTTCTTCCATACTTCCCTATTTCTGTGTTAAGTTTCATCATTCTTCCAGTCTCCAGGTTCATAACAGTTTATACTTAACTCACTCTCTCCTACCCCACATATCTATTCAGTTGCCAAGTCTTGCTATTTCTACCTTTATCCTTCCCCCTTCACTCTACTCACACAGCCATCACCTTAATTCGAGTCTCCATTGCCCCTCCCCTTGGCTATTGCAGTAGTCTCCTACTTTGTTTTCCTGGGTCAAGTCTCCAAGTCCAGTTCATCCTGCCAAAGTTATTTCCTTAAATGCAGAACTGACTATGTCTCTCCATTACTGAACAAACTTGAGTAGCTTCCTATTGCCACTAGGATAAAATATAAATTCCTCTGCTTAGCTTTTAGGTCCCTTTATAACCTGGCCCCAGACTCTCTTTCCAACCTCATCACACGTTGTTTCCCCTTCCTGTACTCTGATCCAACTGAACTGGTCCCTATTCCTCACACCCAACATTCCATCAGCTCTCTGCATCCCCTTGTACTTGCCATCCCCCCAAGCCTGGAATGCACCCTCTCCTTACCTCTGCCTCAGAATCCCTCTCTTCCTTGAAGACACAGCTCAAGTAGCACCTTCTACATGAAGCCTTAACTGATCCCCCACCTGCTGGTGGCCTCCCCCTTAAATGCCTTATATTTATTTTACATTTATCATCTTTTTAATTTTAGTGTATTTCTTTAAAAAATACACTTGCATATATATTATATATGTGTGTGTGTTTATTATAAACACAAATGAGGAATCTGTGGATGAGTGGGGTTTATGAGGAAAAAGAGATTAGTCAAAGGAGACGAATGTGGATACACAGAAACCTTAACTTAAATATTTTAAGGATATAGAGAGAGAAAAGAGAGATCATGGTATTGTAGATAGAGAGCTGGCCTGAAAGTCAGCAAGACCTATGTTCAAATCACCAAAGACACATACTGGCTTTGGGACCTTGGGCAGGTCACTTATACTCTACTTTCAAGCTACAAGTTGTAGAGAAGGTATTCTTATACAAGGTAGAGAAGGTAATCCTGTCCCTACCCACAGAAAATGGAAATGAGAGCAGGTTACAGGTGATTTTTTTTTAATAGCTTATAGGAAGAGGGTCAGAAAGCCCAAACCTCAGAATGAGTGAGGTGGACAATTTAAAAGACAAAAGAATTTTTTTTTCTTTTTGGAGGGCAATTGGGGTTAAGTGACTTGCCTGAGGTCACACAACTAGTAAGTGTGTCAAGTGTCTGAGGTCAAATTTGAACTCAGATCCTCCTGACTCCAGGGCCAGTGCTCTATTCACTGCGCCACTTAGCTGCCCCCAGGACAAAGAATTTTTTTTTAAGCTACGTTAAGAGCAAGAGGAAGATTGAAGAGGAAATAGTAAAGCCATAATTATAATGAACACTCCAGAAAAGGCAGAACTGGCAGGCTCCTAGTTTGCTTTCTTTTTCTCTATCTGGAGGAGAAATTTCATACCAGGAAGAACAGAACAAACCTATTTAGCAGAAAGCTGAAAATAAGGTGTTTATAAGTATGTGCTTAGCAGTACTCAATGAGTTCAAGTTACCAGGCCAGGATGAACTATAAGATACTTAAAAAAAAAAACAACTGGTAAATGTGACTTTTTAGTTGCTGTCCTTTCATGTACTGATCTTTGAGAATTATGGAAAACAGGAGAGGTATCACAGGACTGCAGAATGGCAGATGTCTCAGTTTTGTTTTTTAATGGAAAAGGATAATGTTTGCTAACTACAGGCTGTTAGACATGACAGTTATTCCTGGCAAAATTCTAGAATGTGTTAATAAAGGGTTAGTTTATGAGATTTAGGATAGGATGCAATCACTAAGAAAAAAGGATGGGTTTGTCAAGAATAGTCTTTGGCAGACTGGGATACTTTTTATAAAAGAAAAAAATTTAGCCAAGTTTCTTACTTTTCTAAGAAGGAAGCTGTTGAGGAAATCTTTCTAGGAAGTTGGCCCCTGAATTCTAACTTGGGAACTTTGGAATTTGGGTTTCCCCAGGAGATAACCCTCAAGGCTGGTAAAGTCCATGATCAGCATATCTAGAGTCTGCCCTATGCTCAGAAATGGAAACAGAAAATGGAGTCCAGTAACCTCAATCTACCCGAACAAGTATATGCTCCTAGTTTACCATGTGCTTCTCCTGCAAATTGCCATTTTCTGCTCCCAGGGAGTACTGGAGAAAAAAAAGAAATCCTCTCCCAACCCCTTGCTACATTCAATCTGGAAATCCAGGAAGGCTTAGTGGAAAACAATCCAATTTGATTCTTAGCTTACTTTTAGGGAAGCTTTTCTGATGAGTACGTAAACAATTTTGTCTCACTTAATGAAATAGAAACAGATCCCAATTTCTGAGATCCAAACAGTAAATCTCTAGGGAGCAGACTGATCCTGGCTTCCCTTCTATCTCTGCTTACATAAAGAACAGGTCATATATTCATACTAAGATATTCATCTTTCTGGAACAGTCTCCCTCCCCTTCAGGCCCCTAACCTTGCTCAATAGCACCATTTCCTGGAAACTTTCTCCTTTTAATTCTGGCTCCCCGGAATCCTTATCCAGTTCTTTCTGGGCAAACTCCCCACACCCACAGCATTGTGGAAAAGCTAGTGGGGCTGGGAACTTCTATAAAGTACAGAGAGAAGAAGTGGTTGCTTCTGACTCCTCTTGTTGAAATGAGTGATTGTTTTCAGCCTAATACATGTCTGTATACTAGTAGAGAGAGTATTTAAGGTAAACTTGAGCTTTTTGCACAAGGAGAAATATAACCTCTTAGGTATTTCCAGAACTTGATAGAATGGAATTTAATGCTATAATCTGGCAGTAGAAGAAGGCTATATCTTCTTCAAAAGCTGAGAAACATGTTTCAAGAATATATACTCATACTCAGGTCCAGTCTCTGTCCCTATCCCTAGATACACCTGCATGGGAAGGAACTCTAAGGGAAAAACAGCATGGATGGTATTTTTTGAGTGAGGAAAGAAACAAAAGCACTAATATTATGGGAAAATACTGCAGCCTGACCATACAATTGGAGAAAATGAAACATGAGTTCCTGATACAGATTACAAAAGAAAGTTGAGAAAGCTATTCAACTTCCTAGATATCTGGAAGTTTCATTCCACTAAGTGTGATGAATCCATCTCTTATGTTAAAGAGATTTCCTATTTCAAATGGTAAAAGAAGCAATGAAAGAAACTGAACAGTGAACCTAATACTGTTGAACAAGGTATTGGTTAGTAAAATGGAAGTATTGAAAACTTTGGAGGAAAGTTACAAGATTAATGTGCCATCTGTGTTGTATAAAGAGGGAAATGTTGGGTATAGTCAGATGTGTGCACAAAACTCAGGGAAAGTTAATTTCAAAGAATTCTGATAAAAGATAAGCATGATCAAATAACCTGTGATTCTGAAAGGGAAGTCAGCTCGAGAGAGATGGAAAGCTCTCAAAATATTGAAAATCTGATAATATGTTTAGGAATGACATGATTTTTTTTTCTTATATTCCCCTCAGAGAAATGTGGGTAGACTATTAATAGCATTAAGTTGACAGAGAACTTGTTGGAAGACTAAAACTAAAACCAAAGAGCATTTATCACTGAAGTACTGTCAATCCAGAAAACTTTCTCTATTAACATATCAGAAGGCCTTCTCATCAGCCTACCCTTTGAAATCATTTTTACAGTGATTAGATGAAGACAGGGGGCATGATAATCCAATTTGCAAATGACTTGGGTTCTAAAATGAAAATTGTTAAATTACAAGAGAAAACAGATATTAAAAATCTTGAGACTAGGATAATGGACTAATTCGAATGTGAAATTTAATAAAGAAAATGGTGTACATTTTTAGAAAGTTCAGCAGAAGTGGTGATGGCAGGAGATCTGATGAGACAGGGGTTTAGAAGAAAAGGCTAGAGGGTTTTATCAACTTTTACGGTCAGTATGAGCCAGCAATGTAATGTAGCTGCCAGAGAAAACCAGCACAATCTTCAGATACTTGAAAAAGGCCATTCCATAAAGAAAGCAATAGCCCCACTGTCCTTTTCACTAGTCAGACGACACATGGCGTATCATCATCCACAAGCATTTGTCAGGTGCTTAGGCACTGGGCTAAGTATTGGGGATACAGACAGGTAAATACCTGCCTCCAAGGAGTTACAGTCTGAGGGGGGAGAGAGTATGCAGACAGCTATGGACCTGCAAGATACAGACAGTGTAAGTGGGACATAATCTCAGAGGGAAGGCTTTAGGAATGGCAGTAGGACTCAGGCCTCCTAAGGAAGATGGGATTTGAGCCTAATATTGAAGGAAGCCAGGGATGGAGATGAGGAGCTAAAACATTCTAAGTATGGGGAAATGATGAAAAATAGTGGAGTCAGTGGGTGGAGTGCCATGGGTGAGGACATACAAGAAGGCCAGTGTTATCAGACTGTAGACTACCCAAGGATCATGTTCATTTTTGTGAATCACACTTTAAAAGGGATATCCCAGGGGTGGCTAGGTGGCATAGTGAGTAAAGCACTGGCCCCAGAATCATGAGGACCTGGGTTCCCATCTGGCCTCAGACACTTAACACACACACACACACACACACACACACACACACACACACACACACACACAAACTAGCTGAGTAAACTTTTGCAAGTTACTTAACCCCAATTGCCCTCCAAAAGGCAAAAGAAAAAAAAAACAGTGACATCCCTGAGGAGGGCAACAAGGAATATAAGGGAATTTGAAGTCATGTCCTATGAAAGTCAGGGTAATTGTAGAGGTGACTGAGGTGTTTGAACTAGATGAATCTCTATGGTTTTTTCCAACTAAGATTTTTCCATTCTTATGCATGAGCTAAAATGAAAGGAGACTATTGAAAGTATGTAAGGATGCTCTGATTCTATATCAACATTCACAGATAATCAGAGACTGGCCCATTAAGCCGTAGTTGCAGAGTTAATTATATGAGATGGAAAAGTTAAAGAGCTACATGAGGCCTCTTCACAGTGTGAATATCAAGGTCCAGGAATCTGCTGCTCTGGATGGTTGTTCCTGTGTGTCTCTGTGTCTCCCTGTGTTATCTGTGTCTCCTCCCTGTGTGTCTCCCTGTGTGTCTCTGTGTCTCCCTGTGTGTCACTGTGTGTCTCTGTGTCTCCCTGCGTGTCTCTGTGTCTCCCTGTGTGTCTCTGTGTCTCCTTGTGTTATCTGTGTCCCTGGGAAAGTCTTGTGTTCCGGGTTGCACGATAAGCTGCCCAGTGTCTTGGGAATAGAGAATACTAGAAGATTTGTATGATTATTACTTTTATAAGGTTACAAGATCTAGTTAGAGGGGACCTCAGAGGTCATCTATTCCAACCTGTATCTGAGCAATATTTTTCTCTACAATATTCCCCAAAACTGATCATCTAGGCTGAGCAATAAACAAAAACTAAATGCACTAAAGGTAAACTGCCTTCCATACTTTGTGCAAAGTCAGTTTATCGGCAGTGCTATATAACTGTTAACAGAGCAGGTTGGAGATTTCCCTGCCTCAGCAATGTTACTGTGTCTCTTCCTCAGTATATTCACTAGCAGGAAATCAAGTAGGGGAGAGCTTATGGTTCTCTGTGTCCCTTTCTTTGGTGCCTGGTGTCCTTATCCTGTGGTCGTCAAAATATGGACCCCATGTGAACAAGGTCAGTTTTCCATCAAGAGCCGAGTCTGTGATGAGAAAAACAGCTATGGCTATATTTCTACAGCTGCTACTCTGAACCTGCACCCTTTCATCCTAAGCTCAGATGTAACGCATAGAAACAGTAATAGAGATAAATGTGTGGCACCATTGCTAGGATGCCAGGTCTGAAGGCAGGAAGACCAAGTTCAAGTCTAGATTCTCACTGAGTAGCTGTGTGATTCTGGGCAGGTCACTTAACCTCAGTCTGACTTAGTTAAGTGGAGATAGCAGTAGCACCTAAGAAAAGAGATAGTATTTGTAAAGAGCTTCGCAAACCTTAGAACACTATATAAATACTATCATTATTACTGTTTTTAAGAAGAACCTCATTCTCTCTCTTAACCTAAAAGTAGAAGAATTTCCTTTTCAGAACTTTTGCATCCTGTAGTAGAGAATCTAGCCATCATTTTGAGAATACATGGCAGTTAATTGGCATAGAATAGAACACAGATGTACCATGTTCTCTTCAGCTCACTCCTTGCCCTCCATTCCTGGTGGACCTGACATCTTCAGCTCTGATGCACTTGTGGCTGCCTGCCATGTCTGTTCACAGTACTACTGGGGCTTCTTCACTAAGTTCATGAACCAGGATTCATCTGTAAAGGACTTTTCTGTCTTATTCTGGGGCTTTTCCCATTTCCCCATTATACAGACTCTACTTGCTCTCCCTAATGCAAATAGGAGGATGCCTTTCAAGTCCCTTTCTTCAATAGTTGGGGTTTTGTTAGGTATGGGTGCCATGACTCCCCCAAGGAGATTCTGGACAAGGGAAGTGAGCCATCACCATTGGGGTTAGCCTGTCTTTGACTGTCCTTGCTAGTAGAAAGGAAAAGTACTACAAACCTTTTGATACACTCACCACCACCCTATTATACTTATATTGAGTAAGCATTCCCTTAGATCAGGAGTTCTTAACCCAGGATGTGTGAACTTGTTTTGTTAATATTATTATCCAGGCTGTGGATGAAATCAACTTGAAATCAGATATATCTAGCGTTGCACAACCACTTTAGTTTATTCCTCCTCTAATAAAAGTTCTATTTTTTGCATTGGCTTAATAGCAGCCTTGCTAATTATGGCTGGCTTGTTTGCCAATTATAGTATTATTCTGTGTTGCTGGGTTGTTGTTTTTTAATTTTAAAAGGAAATAAAATAAGCATGCCTGAGATTGAAGTTTATTGAATCAATCCAAAGGAAGGGTGATTTGGGTGACTTGGGATTTATCTGAACTCGTCCTACCTTTGGAGGTTAGGCTTTCATTGTACCTTACATTGCAAGCATAAATGAAATATATTTTAGGTTTAGTATAAAAGGGATGCATTAATGAAATATAAATATCCTGGCATAAATTTTCAGTAAAAATATAAAAGTATGACAATACTTTGTAGTAATGATTTTGTATGCCAAAATTAATGCCACAGTTTTATATTTGCATTTGAATGTTTTCAAAATACTCTAGGAATCAGGCAAAGTGCTTCAGGGAATATTAAATTAGAACTAATATGATACAGGAAGTTAAAAACTATCACAGTAGTCTTTAGGGAGTCCACAAGGATGTGAAGAAGCAAATAGGGAGGATTTAGAAGGAAAGAAAAGTTCAGTTGAAATTCTATTAAATATCAGATCATGTCAGTTTTGATACCAGAGGCAAACATAAAACTTTATTAGTTGTAACAACGACAGCAACAACAAAAACCATTATCTTGTTGATTGCTTTTAATTTAGAAAATCACAAACTTGACAGCATTCTTTTTTCTCAGTTTTCAACCAAAAAGTATAAGTCATTTGAAAAATGTATTCTAAGCATTAACAATATATTCGTTAACTAAGGGAAGTTCAATTCTTCCTCATTTTGGCATTTAGCATTTTGGAATCATCTTGGGTAAAATTGCCAAAAATACGTGCAAACCATTAATCCATCTAGTTTATAATATCTTTGTCCTAACAACACTAAAAAATTCTAGAAAAAATGGCTTTGAGAGAAATTGATATATTTTTTAAAATACTAATAATCATGGTCTCTGGTATGTTTTGCTTTGTTTTTGTAAATGTGATAGAGTAGTGTGTCTTTATCATGTCTTACCTGTACTCTTACAATAGCCTCCAATTGGTCTCCTATCTTGTCTACCCTCTCTCTAATCTCCAGCTGTCAAATAACTCCTTCAGGGCTCAGCTCAGGCTCTACCTCCCATGTGAGGCCTTTTCTGGTCTCCACTCCACATATAGCCTGCCAGAATTTACTACCACAACAACAATAATCACAACTAATATTTATATGGCGCCTTACCATTCACAAAGCACTTCACACATGCCATCTCATTAGATCCTCATGACAACCCTGGGAGGCAGCTGCCACAATTACTCCCATTTTACAGGAAAGGAATTTGAGGCACAAATTGGTTCAGTGACTTACCCAGTGTCCCTCAGCTGACAAGTGTTTGAAGCTAGATTTGATTTCAGGTCTTCCCAATTCCAGGCCCAAGATTCTGGTGTGTTGGTACCCATGACTTTGTAGTTATCTGAGCATATGTTGTACCCTTCTGTAGAACATTTAAATTATTAGGGGAAGGGACTAGTGCATTTCTGTCTTTGAAGCTCTGGTTTCCAGGAAAGTGTCCAGCCTATTTATTCCTAAGCTAGACAGGATGGTTACTTTGCAGTAACAATGGCCTGGGAGATGGCTAACAAGTGAGCCAGTGAGGAGTGATGGCTTCCAGCAAAGAAGGCCATCAACAGGAAAGTATCCAGGGGCCATTGGGCATAGAGGCAACAGCATTCCATAGCTCAGTAACAGCACAGAGAAAACAGAATTTAGTAACAATTTTAGCTAGCATTCAACATAATACTTTAAGGTTTTGAGGGCTTTTTACTTACATTATCTCACTCGAGCCTTATAACGACCTTATAAGGTAGGTGCAGAGAATGCTTGAGCCAGCTCAAACCACATTTTAACATCTTTTCTATTGTATTTTTATTTATTTTGTTAAACAATTCCCAATTATTGGTCAGCACTCAGGACTCTTGTAGGTCACATGTGGCTGCAGGCTTGACACCTCTTACAGGAGGTACATAAAGTGTGCCTGTGGGGAAAGGTGTATGGAGGCATCCTATAGCCCACCAGAGAAGCATTCTAGCATACATACCTCTCCCTGGTTTGTGCTCCATAATCTCATACACACACACACACTCTCTCTCTCTCTCTCTCTCTCTCTCTCTCTCTCTCTCTCTCTCTCTCTCTTTCTCTCTCTCTCTCTCTCTCTCTCTCTCTCTCTCTCTCTCTTTTTTTTTGGTTCGCTCTCACTCCCTACTGCAGCTCCCCAATGACTTCCTTCTTACCATCCCTTACATCTTCTCTGCAGCAGCTAGGTGGTACAGTGGATAAAGCACCAGGCCTGAAATAAAGAAGACTCATCTTCCTGAGCTCAAATCCAGCCTCAGACACTTCCTAGTTGTATGCCCCTAGGCAATTCACTTCACCCTGCTTCCCTCAGTTTCCTCGTCTGTGAAATGAGCTAGAGAAGGAAATGGCAAACCACTCTAGGATCTTTGCTAAGAAAACCCCAAATGGGGTCATGAAGATTTGGACACAACTAAAACAGTAAAATGTCTGCTCTGCTATGGTGCCAGTGTTAAAGCTCCCTGTCCATACTATGTTTCTCAAAGTTCTCTTTTTTAATCTCCTCTCTCCCTGTCACAAGGAATGTCTGATTTTCTTCTCAGATTGCCTGTACTGTGAGAAGGCCCAGTGCCAAGTGGAGGTATTATGGTGGGCTAAACTTACCTCCCCCTTACCAGGTATGCACCACAAACAGTGAAAAAGCGCTCTGGATTGGGGGGAGGGTGCTCTGAATGCAAAGGACTGAATCCCACCTTTGTCACCTTCCAAGCTGAGGGACCAGGGACAAGGTCCACACTTACAAGATAGCCCACCTCACAGAGTTTCCTGCCTCAAATGAAATCATATATGTCAGGGGGCTTTGGAGAATTGGCAGGGAAATGTCAGTTCCCCATATGATGCTTCAGATGATCCTGTCTTCTTCAGGGCTCTACCATTGGAAGCAACAAAGTAAAACTTCTGAGTGAGTCAGACCAAATCAAAGTGTAATTGAGAAATATTTATCAAAGCAAGTAAAGATACATAAAATATAGATAACATTACATTTGAAAACTAGGTCAGTCTACCGTCCCTAAGTATGGATTAGTAGCTCCCATTTCTATTTGAGTTTGACATCCTTGGTCTAAAATATGGAAATTAAACAAAAACACAGAATCAGAGGAACCCTGCTTCTCTTTTGCTTGTCTTTATCAAACAGAATGAGTTCCCAACTGAGCAAATTAGATTACAGCAATTATTAAGAGGGAATTAAAGCCCATGTAATAGAAGAAACAATCTGAAGTCTGAAGGCAAATTACATGAAAGATTTTGGTCCATTGTGCTCATGGACCAAAAGCAGGAGCCTGGTCCTGTGATCAAGTGTGAATCATACAAGGTAAAGGAAATCCAAGAAAACTTGTCATGATTTTCAAAGGGGAAGATGTGTATTCTGGGAATCACAAAGCAGGAATGTGAGATCAGTCCCTGTCAAAAATCTATAATGGATTTTTTTAAGCAAAGCATGGATTCCTACAGCTGGTATGACTTCAATAAGAACAAAGCATTCCAGAATAATCTCATTGCCCTTTTTGACAGGATTGCTAGATGGCTTTTTCCACTTACTAAAAACCAAACTATGAAGAATACCTATTGTCCAGCAAATGACATGAAGTTAGATATAACTTCTAACTAGAAGAACTATAGAACTAGTACATCAGTGTGTGTATATGCATGTGTGTCCGTGTTTGTGTGCATGCATGTGCACACACATGCATGTATGTATCTTGCACAAACATTTCAGATGGATCAGTGAGCCAGGCCCAGAAGTGAACAAGAGGAAAAAAGCAAGCTGGAATGACTGGGGAAATTGGAGAGTATTTGTAATGACACCAAGCTTCTCCCAAGACAAGGTTCCTTCTTTTGTAATAACATTCTCTTACCTACATTGTATGGCTGTGAGTCATAGAACAGGACAGAAGAATCAAAGTTGCTGGTTGCCTTTAGAGCAAAAACATATTTCCAATGAAGAATTGCACCAGGGAAGTGGTGCAAAGGATGTCACTCATGAGTGTGATAATCGTGAGCAAGTCACCTGAAGATATAACCTCTCATGTGGACTTTTGCAATAGTGTTCTTATCGATTTCCCTAATTACGTCCCTTCCCCCCCCAGATTCATCTCCACACAGCTATCAAATCGATATTCCTAAAGCACAGATCTAACCAGGTCACTCTCCTGCTCAATAAACTTCAATGATTGCCTAGTGAATACAGAGTCAGGTATAAACTTATTTGTACTTTCATTTGTTCAGCAGAGGCAGTCAGGCGGCTGGAGTCAGGAAGATCTGAATTCAAGTCTGGCCTTAGACACTTACTAGCTGTCTGATCCTGGGCAAGTCATTTAACCTCTGTCTGCCCCTCAGTTTCATCAACTGTGAAATGGAGATAATAATAGAACATATTTCACAGGGTTATTGTGAGGATCAGAGGAAATAATATTTATAAAGCATTTATCACACCTGCCACATAGTAGGTGGTTGATAAATGCTTATTCTATTCCATACAAATACTTTTACTAGGTATTTAAAGTCATTTACAACCGGGCTGCAGCCTTTCTTTCCAGGTTTATTTCATGATACTTCCCCTCTTGCACTGAGGGATGGTCAGGACAAAAGTATGGAAATGGGACATTAATCTACCATATTCAAGGAGTAGAGAGAAAGTCAATTTAGTCATCACAGAATGTGGAAAGGGACATAAAATATGTAGGCTATAAAGTTAAGTTGAGACCATGTTATAGAGAGCTTTAAAAGCTAAACAAAGGGGTTTTATTCTGTCTTAGAAACCATAGGAAGCTACTAGAATTTGAGTAGGGGAATAACATGGTCAAATGTGAACTTAAATAAAATCTCTTCCATGACCTAGAATAGAGATACTCGGGTCAGGGAGACCAATTAGGACACCTTGACAACTGCCTAAGCAAAAGATGATGAAAATCTAAAGTAAGGTGGTCATGGAGAGTATGACTATAGAGAAGTGTGATGAAGGTAGATATAGCAAGATGTCTTATGAAGACAATGAAGAGTTTCAGGGGATTATATCATTTAGATCATGAAAAGAATATGAAAACCGTCATTTCAAATGTCAGAGCATGATTGACACAGTTGGCATTAAATCTCCAGGAAGGAAGTGTTTAACCTGCAGAACAGAATCTTACCATTGAAATGCATACTATAGTAATTTAATGTCACTGCTAACCTTAGCCTTACACCACTTCCTAGTGTGGGACACACCTTGCTGCTAAGGAGGCAAATTTTTTCATGTTATCTTTGGACAAAACTGAGAAATATGTGCTGCATGATACTATACTTAAGAGAATTAATACCTACATAGCCTTTATAGAAATGACTCCCAATGCTTACTGAAAGGCCAGGTCTTAGACAAGGCTCTATCTCTGTCCCTCAGAGTCCTAGGAGTATCCCGAGAGGTTATTGGGTTCTCCTCTAATGCCATCAGCTTAAGCCCATACTCTGGAGTGTTTTCACCAATATTAATGGCCAATTAGTGCTGCAGTATCATTTAATAATCACTTAATATCAATCATTTTTTACAAATGTATATTTACTGAGAAGATATAACAAGGACAGAAGTTAAAAATCATTCCCTTCCATCCCACCACTAGGAGACACACTCTTCCCTATGCTTCCTTGGTCCTGGGGAGAGTAGGTTCAACCTTAAAACAGTTGCTACAAAACACTCACCCACCAGCTTTCCTCAGTATGAACTGCTGTCACTCCCTCTTGACTGCCATCAGTCCACTTCTGTGCTGGGGGAATCAGGTTGCTCAAGATGCTGTACTTCATTGGGCTCTTCAGGTCCACAAAATCTGGCACGGTCTCCAACTCCTGGACCTACTCTGGTGGCTCACCATCTTGACCTCAAAACCTACAAGGGCATAGCCTAGCACAATGCTACTTCACTCAAGAGCAGAAAAGAACACATGAAAAGAGGCAAAGAACAAAGAAGCCTTAACTCACAGGCCCCACATTGCCCCTCGTAAGGAGAGGAAGGCCCAAGGCCACTCTCCTGACACACAAGCTTATAGGAAGTGTCTCTGATCGAGGCCAGAAAGGAAGGAGGCCTGAGGGGCCACCATAATGAATTTTTTGTTTGTTTATTTGTTTTGTCTCCTAGTTTTTGATTTAGCAGCCAGCCAAAAAGATTTTAATTCACCAGGTGGACCAGAAATAGTCAAAATCCCTACACATGCTCTGAATCAGGCAGGAAGCAAGGCCTTTCTATTATATTATCATCCCTTTTTAGATACAGGCTTCCCTGCCTCTTCCATATATTGAGGAAGATGAAAGAAGGTACAGCCAGTGTAGAAGACTTGGGCCAAGGATAGAGTATTTAGGGATAAACATTGGAGAAGGAAATGGCGAACCTCTCAGTATCTCAAGCTTTTGAGTATGAAAAGTATTCTATGAGTACATGCCAACATTACTTTTACTAATGACTACTTTTAATATACATTATGGTGTATACATACATATATAGTCACTTTTATGAAAAATTTTTAAATTACAAAACTTGTACTGTCCTTCCCCACCTTCATTTGCCTGAGCAAATATTTAATCATATACCATTCTATTAAAATGTACTGACTCTTGCAAGATTTATAGCTCTGGTTCTATCCTAATAGCTGGTATATTATGTCTTTCAAAGCTTTTCTTCCTTTCTTTTTTTCTTGTCCTCCCTTTTTTTCCTTCTTTTTCTCTCTTTCCCTCCTCTTTTCTCCCCCCACTCTGTCTCCTACATACGGAAACATACACAAACTCTCACTTCCCTGTCCTTTCTAAACCATGTCACTGTATGTAGCTCCTACCGTTTCCTAGCTCCCACCTTGTTCCCTAGTTCCCTCTGTATGAAGCTCTCCTCCACTAGACGATAAGTTTTTTGAGGGAAGAGACTACTATACTTTCTCATATTTTTATTTCTAGCACCTATCACATAGTTCTTAAATTCCTTTCAAAATATAAAAGTACAATAAAAATGTCAAGATGAACTATTTAAATAAAAACTGACAAAAGGAAGACTGACTTGTCACACCCAGATTTCAAAATATACCAACAACACAGTGGTCATAAGAGCTATGTGTTACTATGGTAGTAGAAGAAGAGGATAGAAAAGTAGACCAATGGAGGGGCGGCTAGGTGGCACAGTGAGTAGAGCGTTGGCCCTGGAGTCAGAAGGACCTGAGTTCGGATGCGGCCTCAGACACTTAACGCACACACAAACAAAAACCTAGCCGTGTGACCTTGGGCAAGTTACTTAACCCCAATTGCCCTCCAAAAGGCAAAAAAAGAAAAAAGAAAAGTAGACCAATGGAATAGAATAGAGAATCCAGGATGTATGAGGTTGCTGTTTTATAAACCCACGCTATGAAAATATTGAAGAATAGAATCAATATTCAATGAAAAATCATTGGAAAAAAATGGCTGCTGGGGTGGGGTGGGAGGAGCACAGAATGGCTTCAATCCATACTTTATACCCTACCTGGGGTAAAGCTGATGGAGAATGATGAGTAACTGCTTCTACTGGGAACTGAGGAGAATTCTATGACAAGTCATTACAAGGACAGTGACCAGGAACCATCTGAGATAAATCATGAAAAAGCTACAGCAAGAAGAAAAGAATGCCCAGCTAGGCAATGAGTGGTGAGCCCTAAAAGGAGGCATAAACCCTTCGTGTTCCTGCTGGAACCCTACCTAAAGCTATAAGTGGTTGAGATTGTTCAAGAAACTGAAGGGATGGCTTACAGGTGGCTACCATTATCTATGGTCTCCATGTCCCTACCTGTAAATAAAGCTCATTGTGCTTTCAGTCTTGTCAAACTGTGTGCTTGTCACACAGGGGAGCTGCTGGTGATTACACTCCGAGATGGAGACAGATGCTAAAGTTCCCAGATCATCTGGGAGGGAGCAAAAAGCCAGAAGTCCCCCAAAGCTTAGCCAGACCCTTCTTGTCAGGAAGGAGCCTCTGGCACAAGAGTTATATAAAAATAAAGGCAAAGGGGGGCGGCTAGGTGGCGCAGTGAATAGAGCGCCGGCCCTGGAGTCAGAAGGACCTGAGTTCGGAGCCGGCCTCCGACACTTAATCCGCACAAACAAAAACCTAGCCGTGTAACCTTGGGCAAGTTACTTAACCCCAATTGCCCTAAAGGGGCGGCTAGGTGTCGCAGTGAGTAAGAGCGCCGGCCTCGGAGTTTGGATGACCTGAGATCAGATCCGGCCTCAGAAAATGAGCACCCACGCATAAATCAAATGACTGGCCGTGTAACCTTGAGCAAGTTACTTAACCCCAATTGCTTAAAAAAAAAAAAAAATAAAAAAAAAAATAAAGGCAAAGCCCAATATAGCAGAACTTCCAAAAGAACAAGTCCATTTTGGGTCAATTTTTGTCTGTTCATTTGGTTCTACTGTTATATTTTGTATGTTTCTTTGATCATGTGTTTAGGTTAACACATTATTTATAATTGTTATTGTTTATAATTTTAAAAATTTTAAATTATAGAAGACACAAAACTGAGAGGGGGAGAGCTAGCTAATATGTTGCTAAATGGATTCAGGATTCAGAAAAATATCAAGTTTGAATGATAGGTCCAAGATAAAATTTAATAGGTTTAGATATAAAATACTATTATTTGGGTTTAAAATGAATAAATTAATAAGTACATAATGGATAAGGTAGGTATATGTAGACAATAGTTTGAAGAAAGTATGAGATTTTAGTTTCAATAATGTTTTATAAATAGTCTTTCTGACGTGGCAGTTAAAAGAATTGCCATCCTAGATTGTAATAAGTAACACCCTCTATATTATCCAGTGTAAGTGAAGTAAGTATTTCATTGTGCTATGTCCTGGTCATTAGATACTATATAAATGTTAGATCTTATAATTATGAGTTATAAATTCCAGGAATAAGGAGATGGTGGCTCCCTGAACTCTGGACCGTTTAAAAAGATCATTGATTAACTGGAGAATGTGCAGAAATAAAGCATCCAAGGTTTTGAAGGACCTTGTGTTCACATCATCTGAGGATCATTTGAAGGAAATGAGAGTTTGGGGGACAAGTATTCACTAAGCACCTACCATATGCTAGGCACTGGGCTAAGGTCTTTACAAATATTATTATATCCTTGCAACAGCCCTGGGAGGTAGGTGCTGTTATGACCTATACTTTACAACTAAGGAAACTGAAGCAGAGATTAAATGCCTTGCCCAGGGTCACACAGCCAGTATGTTTCTTGAATCCAGATTTGAATGAAGGGCTTCCTGACTCTAGGCCCAGAATTCTGTTCACTGTGCCACCTAACTATCTAGGTCAGGGGTGGGGAACCCGCAACCTCAAGGCCATATTTAACCTTCTAGAGCTTCAGGTGTGGCCTTTTGACTGTATCCAGGTTTTGCAAGGGATTATTTTATTTACAAGGTTATTAAGGGATCTGTTCTGTGAAGTTTGGATTCAGTCAAAGGGCAGCTCTTGAGGACCCAGAGGGCTACATGAGGCCTCTAGGTCACAGGTTCCCTACCTCTGTTCTGGGTGGTTTTTTCTGCAAAATACGAGATTTGAGGGTACATGATAGCTGGTCTCCAGGTATTTAAAAAAATATCTTGTGGAAGAAAAGCTAGATATGTTCCCTTTGGTCCCAGCTATGATGGTTAGAACTTGCAAAGAGGCAACTTGAGGTTTATGTCAGGAAAAGCTTCCTAGCAATTAACACTATCTTTGAGTGGAATGGGTCTACCCCGGACAAGATAGGACTCCACATCAAAAAAGGTCTTCAAGCAAAGGCTGGATATGATCCAAATGGGATAAAGAGAACATAGACGATGCCTTGTGCTGATGTGAGCTGGTCTGGATAATCTTCTTGTGGTCCCTTCCCACTTTGAAATTCTGTGATTCAGTTACTACTCTTATTTAACTGCTTGAAAGGCTAACAATGGCAGGAGTCCCTTTTAAAGTCATAACTCCATGGATCATATTGATGCAGAGAAATAACAGCATTTAAATACTTCACTAAAGATTATTTTTTTTAATGTTGAATGCTTCTTGTATGCCTCTAACCATATTGCCCAAACTATTCATCAGAACCCTGTTGCTCATGTAATATGAGCACAGAACACACACACACTTCTGAGGAAATTTTTAATTAGTACTATTTCTCCTAGACATATTAGCTATAAAGTAATTGAATTGATTAATAAGTTTGCTTTCACTCAATGAAAGGAGCTTTTGAAGGGCACTTAATAGTAAATGTGTTCCTGGCCCTTTAACTGAGCTTTGTCCCCAATCCCAGCTCTTACTTAATATTTATTGACCCTAATGCCTCTCTCACTGATTGCTGAGAAGTTCTCCAGACTCAGTATCTAGTGAGAGCCATGTCTTTGAAACAATCAACTGTCTATTGGAAAAACAAGCTTTTGTAATGCTGCCAGACCAATGCATAGGAAAATGATTTGTCAGCTAAATAGGATTGGAAGCATTGAGCAACACTTTATTATACATGGGCATGCAAAGATTCCCTTGAGTGAAAGTTAAGGGAGTTTGCCTTAGGAAACCTTGGCCAAACCATTACTTAAACAATTTCCTTCAAACATGTGAGGTAGTGATCAATATTTGAAAGACTGTTTTAAACATCAAAATATAACACTACTACAGTTACCCCAAAGCCAAACGGAGAGCTCAGGAGGAAGGCTGAATGGCTTCTTATTAGATGTTTGGTGGAGGGGATTTTGGTTCAGGGAAATGTTGGAAGAGATGGCCCCTGAGATCTCTTCCAATTCTGACTTTCTGTGAAATCAGTCTATCTTGTTGGATCTTTCAAAATACTTCTCATATTCATCCTTACTTTCCATCTTTACTGTATTAGGTAGTACAGTGGAGGCAATCCTTGACTTGGATTCAGAAAGACCTGAGTTTGAATTCTGCCTTTGACGTTTACTAGCTGTGAGATCCTGGACAACTTACTTAACTTCTCTCTGCCTCAGTTTCCTCTGTAAAAGGGGGATAATAATAATACCTACCTCCAGAGTTGCTGGGAGGATGAAATGAAATAATATCCTTAAAGTGCTGTATAAATACTAGCTATTACTACTGTTACTACAGAGGTAGCACGGTGTGACAGAGGAAGCAACATAATCTTCAAATCATGTCACTGCTTCAAGTTTCACTTTCTTCATCTACAAAACTGGCATTTTTTAACTTGTTAGGAGCCTGCCTTCTTAACCATCCATGACAATATGGTACTGTAATTACAATGGATAGCAAGTTATGTGTTTGGACTAGAGGAAAAGGGGGAAGGCAGTGAGAAAGAGGGAGGGAGGGAGAGAGAGAATTACATAGTTGTTTGCAACTAGCCTTCCCATTAGACTGAGCTCCTTGAAAGCAGGGGGCTGACTTTCACCTTTCTTTATATCTCCAGGGACTAGTACAATACCTAGTGTAAAGTAAGTACTTAATAAATCTTTTTTTGATGGAATGACTACCCACTGCCATTCAGCTCCCTCCAGAATAATAAGTGGGTCAGGATAGGGTGTGTGATTGGATTGAGGAGGCAGCTTTTTGTTATTAATAATACAAGACCCCCTACACAATGGGTTTATCTCTTGAAAAATGGGGAAACCTAATGTCTGTAGGAAAATATGGGAAGATATGAACTGATGCCCAGTGAAGGAAGCAAAACCAGAAAAAAGAAAAAAAAATACCAATGCATAAAATGACTATAACAATATAAATGGAAGGGGAAAAAAGACAGAATGCTATATGATGATAATGACTAAACAGAACCCAAAGAAGAGATGTGAGAATATACCTTTTTCCCTCCTTTGCAGAGGTGGGAGACTGTGACTGGGGAGAATCACAGGTACTGTTGGACTTGTTTGATGTGTGTGTCAGTTTTAATGAATTGCCCTTTTTTGCCCTGTTGTTTTTTTTTTTTATTGTTAAAAGGGATGACTAACTAGACATCAAATAGAGGATGTATTTTATTTAACCTAAAATATTTACCACCTTAATGATCAGGAAAATTCTTTTCCACTTTCCAAAGGGTATAAAACATTCTCCATCTTGGGTGGGTCCCACATTCCCTGTGCAGCACTCAAGAGATCTGGATCCACAGGATTCTCTGCTATACCGATTCTCCTCTTTGGGGGTCATGCAAGTGGTAGGAAACAAAGTAAGCAGCCAGTGTGGACCCTGGACAAGAGGAATTCATATGTTCTCTGGGAAGCAGCCAAGACTGTGTATCTGATTCCTCTGAGCACGTCTACATACCTCAGTCACTTTAACACTCGAGGTTCTATGACTCATCCATTGTGGTTGTGGGTCCTCCCTTTGGGAACAAAGCTCACAGCTTCTAGAGGCTTTTGTGCATAGATTATGTTGGTGAGTTTTTCTGTTTTAACAAAATTCCTCACCTGCAGTAAACCTTGCTATGAGCTTCTCCAAATTTATCTAGATGAGTTCTCTGATGACAGGCCTAGCACAGACCTGAACCCATTTCCAGTTTGGGACAGTCAAGCATTTGGGACCCATTAGGGGTTGGGTTTCCAGGGTTACCTTCACACCATAATTAGGTATCTGGGGGGGACTGTAATGTAGTATGACGATATGATGGGAACAGTGCCTACAGAAATACAGAGAAAAGGAATAGAAGAGGGTAACTAGTAAGCTATTATCAATCAATCCACCAGCAATTATTAAGCTCCTACTGTGTGCCAAGTACATGTGCTAGAGGCTGAGCATTCAATGACGAAACTAAGTCTTTGCCCTCGAGGAGCTTATGTTATAAATACATTGCATGTAGATCTTAATTTATTTGACAAGATTACATATATACATATGTGTACATATACACATATTGTGTTAACTTTACATTTATGTTGTATATATTTCATATGAAGCTTGTTGCAAATCAGGATTGTTTCATTCTTTGTACTTGTGTCCTCAAGACATAGAACCTTAGCTGGCACATAGAAGGTACTTAACAAATACTTGTTCGTTGATTCTATGTATAAATAGTTGTAAATATATGCTTATTTGTCTTTGTTGTCAAGTATACAGTAATTTTTAAAGCAGCAGAAAAACTCAATATCGTGGACATATAAATTAACCTGTTAGTGAAAGATTTATTGACATCTACCATTCTGATGAACAGAATAACATGAATAAATGGATAAATGAATGTATGAACAAAAATGCATTTATTATGTGTTAGGCACTAAGATAACCCCTGGGATACAAATACAAAAATGAGACAGTCCCTCTCCCCAAGGAGATTATATTCTAGCAGAGGGAGACAAAAAGTCCTCAGTGTTCAGAGCAAATCATAAGGAAGATCACTCCTTGAGCAGGTGGGTGAGTCTAACAAGGCTCCATCTCCAAGGTCATGATCATATTCATTTCTGGGAAGCAGCTCACTTCATTTACACTGTTTTGCACCTGCTGCACACCTGTACCACCAGACTCCTCTCCTTTCTCTGAGAAGCTCAAAAGCTCCTGGGCTTCTCTGTTCAGTGAAGCTTCTGCCTCCCATGACCCTTCAGTTCCTTCTTCCAGCTGGGAAAAAATCACACTTCCCGACAACCCCCTTGCAGATAAGCGGGCTATACTTATACTTGTGTATATTTTGTACAGAACAAATATGGGCACATCATTTTTCTAATATACTGTAAGCTTTATGAGAGCAGGGAGTGTTTTGGCTAGCCCTCAGTATCCACATAGGAGACACGTCATAAATGCTTGATTGACTGATCATCCCCTTAATCATCCCTTTTTATGGTTCCTACAAAAGCATCTGACTCATGTTAATCTTTGGCTTCATGCAATTTGATCGTTCAATCTGGGCACTACATTACTACCAAACATGATTTCAAACCTGCCTGACTTCACTCTAAGAAGTATGAAGCAAAAAGACAGGTTTGGAGAATGCGTATAGAAATCAGAAAGTACTGTATTTATAAATTCTGGTAGTGTGATATCTCCCCAAATATTAGGTAGATAGATAGGTAAATAAATTAACTCATTAAAGTTATAAGCAAACCTTGGAGGATGTAAATATGGAAAGACCGATGATTCCATTTTCCCATTGATTTAATAGTAGCATCCACCCAATCTCTTAATCTTTGCTTCTTTTTGTTTTTAATTAAAAAAAGACTAGGTCTCCTCCTCTTGCCTAGACTGGAAGTAACCAAGCTACTCACAGGCCTAATGCCACTACTGATCACCATAAGAGCTTTGACCTGCGATCTTTCTGATGTGGTCTGATTCCACACTCTGTAGGCAACATAATAACCCCCCTGCTCCTGGGGGTTCACTGATGCCCCACTGCAGCTCAGAACTCCTGAGCTCAAAAGATCCATTGGCCTCAGTCTACCCAGAAGCTGGAGTTACAGGTATAAGCCACAATAACAAACTCTCTTAACCTTTCCCATGTGGTTAAAGGGGAGGCATCAGAAAATGGACTGCTCTTTATACCTCAGATAGGAATCTCTTCTAAAATATCTTTGACATGATCATCCATCCTCTCCTTTAATACATATTGTCATAATGAACTCTGTCTCATAAGGCAGCCTGCTTCATTTTAGGCTTTTTTAAATATCAGAAAATTGTTCCTAATGCTCCAACAGATATCCAGTGATGCAGTTCATGACCCATCTATGCTTGTCCATTTAGTGCACTTCTAGACCATGTTCTCCCACAAACTCATTTTAAAGGATCCATCCAATATGCTGGAGGCCTTCCTCATGTTCACTTCGTGAATCTCAGTGCAGCATTCAAACTGTTGATCATTTTATCCATTGTGCTCACTCAGGACCAACTCACTTTTTCTTCTCACCTCTCCTGCCAGGGGTACATTTCTTTGATGGCATCCTTTGTATCACTTCTTCTATGTAATTTCTTGTGTGTATCATAGGAACATAAATTTAGAACTAAAGGAAAGTTAGACATCATTTTATAAATAGGAGAGTGAAGTGACATTATAAAATATTTGGGAGTCTATTATCTACCAGTACATTGAAGGAACTATATGAACACAAATTCAAAATACATTTTACACAAATAAAGACATATTTACACAATTGGAGAAATAATTGCTCATGAGTAGGCTGAGCCAATATAATAAAAATGACCATTTCTACCTAATTTACTTCTTCAGTTCCATATCAATCAGAGTACCAAAGAACTATTTTATAGAGCTAAAAAAAGTAGTATTTCTTTTTCTTTTTTTATTTTTTTTCAGGGGGGAAGGCAGGGCAATCAGGGTTAAGTGACTTGCCCAAGGTCACATGACTATTAAGTGTGATCAAGTGTCTGAGGCCGGAGCTGAACTCAGGTCCTCCTGACTCCAGGACCGGTGCCCTATTCACTGCACCACCTAGCCACCCCCAAAAAACAATAACAATAATAAAATTCATCTGGAAGAACAAAAGGTCAAGGATATCAAGAGAATCAAATTTTTTAAATGTTTAGAAAGGTGACTTAGCAGTACCAGATTTCAAACTTACAAAGCATTAATCATGAAAACAATCTGGGACTGGCTAAGAAATAGAGTGGTAGATCAGTGAAATAGATTAGGTACACAATATACTGTAATAAATGACGATGATAATCTAGTATTTGATAAATCCAAAGATCCAAGTTTTGGGGGCAAGAACTCACTATTTGACAAAATTTGCAGATCAAGCTGGAAAACAGTTTGGAAGAAACTAACTATAAACCAACATTTCATGTTATATACCAAGATAGGATCAAAATGGGTACATGATTGAAGCATAAAGGGTTATATCATAAGTAAATTAAGGGAACATGGAAATCTTCAGATATATGAATAAAGGAAGAATTTATGACAGAAAGGATCACAAGAAGTAAAATGGGTGATTTTGATTACATGAAATTAAAAGTTTTGTACAAACAAAACCAATGCAGCCAAAATTAGAAGGAAACTAGGAAACTGGGGAAAAAATTTTACAGTACATTCCTCTGATAAAGGCCTTGTTTCTCAAACCTATAGGGAACTGAATCAAATTTATAAAAAAAAAATGAGCCATTCCCCAATTGATAAATGGTCAAAGGATATAGACAGGCAAGTCTTCAGAAGAAGAATCAGAACTATCAATAGTGACATGAAAAAATGCTCTAAATAATTATTAATTGTTCATTTTACAGTTGAGTTCAATTTTACATGACTCCATTTGGGGTTTTCTCAACAGAGATGTAGGAATGGCTTGTCATGTCCTTCTCCAGCTCATTTTTCAGGTAAGGGAACTGAGACAAATAAGGTTAAGTGACTTGCCCAAGATCACACAACTAGTAAGTGTCTGAGGTCAAATTTGAACTTAGGGAGATGAGTCTTCCTGACTCCAGGTCCAGCATTCTATCCACTGTAACCACCTACCTGCCCCAGTTAGAGAAATGCAAATTAAAACACCACCTCACACCCATCAGATTGGCTAACATGACAGAAAAGAAAAATGACAAATATGGAGGAGATGTGGAAAATCAGAGACATTAATATACTGTTGGTGGAGTTGTGAACTAATCCAACCATTCTGGAGAATGATTTGGAACTATACCCAGCAATACACTACTAGGTCTGTACCCTAGAGATCAAAGAAAGGGGGAAAGGATCTATATGTACAAAAACAGTTACAGCAGCTCTTTTTGTGGTGACAAAGAATTAGAAATTGAAGGGATGCTCATCATTTTAGGAATGGCTGAACAAATTATAGTATATAATTGTGATGGATGATCATTATGCAATAAGAAATAATGAGCAGGGTGATTTCAGAAAACCCCAGGAAGATTTCTATGAACTGATGCAAGGTGAAGTGATCAGAGAACACTGTACACAGTAACAGCAATATCTTAGTGATGATCAACTGTAAAAAACTTGACTACTCTTTGGGTGTCTAGGTGGCTCAGTGAGTAAAAGCACTGGCCCCAGAGTCGGGATGACCCGGGTTCAGTCCCGGCAAAATGAGCACCCACACATGAATAATGACTGGCCATGTAACCTTGAGCAAGTTACTTAACCCCCATTGCTTTAAAAAAAACTTGACTGCTCTGATCAATACAATGATCCAGGACAACCCAGAGGATCCATAATGAAAAATGCTATCCACCTTCAGAGAGAGAGAACTGATGCACTATGAGAACAGACTGAAATGTATTTTTTCACTTTCTTTATGTTTCTTACTTTTCATTGTTCATGGCTTGTTTTTTGTTTTTGTTTTGTGTTTGGTTGGGATTTTTTGCAACATGGCTAATATGGAAATATATTTTGCATGATTTGACATGTATGCTGTAATTGTTATCATGTTACTTGCCTTCTAAATGGGTAGGGAAGGAGTGGGAGGGAAGGAGAGAATTTGGAACTGAAAAAAATTTTTAAGTGAATGTTAAAAATTAATTGATTTTTTAAAAAGTGAGGCCCAGGACAAGTTAAGGGACTTGTCCAATCTCCATCTCTGAGAACAGTGTCCTTTCCACTGCACTACCCAGGGGCTTCCCTAATGTGTTGCAACTCTCCACTGCCTTTTGGGTGACTTTCATTTTTTGGCAACTGTAGAGTTCCATCTGTTGTTGTTGGTCTGTATCTGTGGCTTATAATGCCATAGGGCACCACCATGAAGAAACTACCTCTACAAAGGCAGATCAGCACCTGCTCTGTGACTTACAATCTTAGATGCCTATCCCTACATTGGTTCTAAAGGAGGGGCTTGGTTTTATTAAAAGAGCTGAAGTTCTTTCTCATCTGAGATAAAATTGGCCTCCCAGTACCATCTACCCCCTGATCCTAGTCCTACTCTCTGAACAAGTCTAATTCTCTCATATAATAGCCCTTCATGTATTTGGACATAGTATGTCTCAGCACAGTGCTTAGCTTGGTGGCAACATCCATCCCATCTAATTATTGATAAATAGACATGATCAAACCTTACAAAAACTGAGCAACCAAGGCAGATGTACTCCAAGAAACAAGTCTTGGCTTGGGGTGCTGAAGGAACCAATGAATCCATTGGATGCTGATTTCAGGTCACAGGGACATGCCAAAAGCCCCCTGAGCTCCTGGAAGAAGCCCTCCACCTTGAAGGAGGTTGCTCCTTCTGAAGGTGGAGATGACCCAGGGGTATGACAAAGACTTCATCAACCTCAAGCTGTGGAGAGCCCCCACTGATGGACTTAAGCCATAAGCGGCTGTCACTGTTCCAAAAATCCTGGACAATCCAGAGAGGCAGTAGGGAAAGAGTGTGGGATTTAGAGCGCTGAACTTGGATTCATGAAGCCAGAACTGAAATTCTGCCCTCCCATTTACTTCCTTTATCACCCGGGGCAAGTCATTCAACTTCTCTGGTCCTCAGTTTCCTTATCTATAAAATGAGGGTTGGAGTAGATGGCCTTACAACTCTAGCTCCATTATGCCATGATCCCCCAACTGCCCAATGAATAAACACGAAGGTCTCTCAATGCTGCTAGTAGTCAGGGCAGCCAACTCCAGCCGCTTCCAGAGCCCTGAGTTTCTTCCTAAAAGGGCCCAAAGGCTTTAAGGAGATAGCTCTTTTGTAGCCTGGCTCTACTCTTTATACCATGTGGCTCCAGAGCCCCAAGCTTTGCAGGAGACAGTGTGGTACAGTGGGAAAAGCTCTGAATTTGGATCTGCAGGGCCTGTGTTTGAATCTTAGCTCTGCTTCTTACTACCTGCAGCACCGGGAAGCCATCTCTTGACCAATCCTTATCTGTAAGAAGAAAGAATTGGATTAGACATCCTTTAAGACCCTATCCAGCTGTTGGTCTATGAGCAATGTGGGCTATGATGGGGTTGGCCAGGGGTGGCAAGCAGCTCTTGGTTGGGTGTTTATTTTGTTGGAATATGAGATAAGATCGAGTCATCACCCCCTGTGGGTTTATGAGAGAGGAAGACAATCTAAGTGATTAGGGGCAATTAACAGATCAGAAGGAAGGGAACATGCTTGTGTTGAAGTTTGGGGTGGGAAGGACATAGTTCAGAATATTATCTAAAGGGTAAAGAAATACTGCTGGGGTCTTAAAGGGAAGAATCCACAGAAGTATAACGAGTTCAGAAAGTGAGGCAGTCGGGGCAGCTAGGTGGAACAGTGAGTAAGAGCGCCAGCCTCGGAGTTGGGATGACCCGGGATCGAATCTGGCCTCAGAAAATGAGCACCCACACATAAATAATGACTAGCTGTGTAACCTTGAGCAAGTTACTTAACTCCAATTGCTTTAAAAAAAAAAAAAGAAAGAAAGAAAGAAACAAATCGAGGCAATTAGAAGAGCAGAATGGAAGCCAGGGAGGGTGGGGTAGAGGGAAGGCCCCAAATTAGGGGCCATGCCCAAAGATGGAGGATGGGTAGAGAGTAGAGACAGTAGGAGAGGGGTGTAGATTCAAAAATGAGGTGAGGTGAGGGTACTGGAGAGGGAAATGTCCAAAGCTGGAAGATGGGATTGTTCTATGGCATAAGGTTCACTGAAGGTCCAAAGGGAAGGATCACAAAGCAATGTCACAGGGTCAGTCAGTCAGGGCAGCTGCCTTTTATGGTAGTGGGACTATGCTAGCCACACACACACCCTCTTCATTCAACTTGGTCCCTGTGCCTCTCACCTCCCCAGCCCCTACCAAAAACAACAGGATAAAGAGAGTCCCAGAAGGGAAGAAGTGCAAGGGACTAGCCAGCTTCCCCAGATGTATTCATTCTCTGGCCCTCCTGGACTCATTACATTCCAGGCCACTCTTCCCACCACAAAGTATCTACCTATGAGAGAAAAAACCCCCACTGTTCCTGTTGAGTCTAGGTTCCCTCTCTGACTAATTAATTCTTTAGCTCCAGCTCATCATAGATCCAGATAAACCAGATATCAAGATTTTCTCCTTCGCCTCCAGCCCTCCCAGGCTCCAAAGAGTGTGACTCCTGCTCTTAAGAGATAATGAAGAGTGCTTTCAGTCAGAAGGAACTCTTCCTTTGTTTTTAAATGAACCTTTGCATTTATTTTTCTTTCCTGGTCCTCTCTAACTTCTATTCAACACCCTTCCACTAATGATTCATATGTGATGACAATTTATAAAAAAGAATGTGTCCCTCGTTGGGATAAATCAATCAGAGGATAAGTTGTCATAACAAGTAAGAGAAACTTTTTTTCAGCAACATATCTTTCTCTGTTTGACATCTAGATCCTTAGAATAAACAAGGTATATGGAGTTTAACTTCAGAGCCAAGATTATTAGTTCCCCATATTTATGCAAACTTTCTGGTCTAGACTGAATTCCTGAAATTGATCATAAGAGTATATATAGTCTTTCAGTGACATTTTCCATGGCTTCATTGAAATATGAGCTAAGATGGGGTCATTTCCAAATGTTATTCTGATCCTGACATTGGGTCTCCTGCAGGCTGTGGAAGGGTCAATGATACAGCTGAATGGCAATGGATATGATGGCATCGTGATTGCAATTAATCCCAGTGTGCCCGAGGATGAAAAACTCATTCAAAAAACAAAGGTAAGGGAAAAGAGTTGTTAACCATGTATTTCTATTTCAGTAGGCTTTTTCTACTCATGCTATCAATACAAAGACAAAATACAAGCTTATTATATCTCTTCTCCTCTTCCCAGTATTTTGATTGTACTTTATGTTGTATGCATATTCTCTAAAATGCCATTTGGGGGGAGTTCTTCATCTGTTTGGTAAATGTATGTCTCCATTGCAGGCCTTCACAGTTTTAATCATTCTCCAGATTTGTGAACTTGTGAACAGCATACCTATAAACATTGTTTTCTGAGCCCACTGTGCTGAGGGAGGGGAAAGAGTAGTGAAGCAGTGGGATAGGACAGGGTTTGCAGTCTAGAATTAGGAGGAAGCCTTGCCCACATGTGCCTTTCCCACCTGACTTACTCCTTCTCTACTCTAGCCCTCTTCAAATGTTTACTGCTGTAAGGAATCACAAGTATAATGGGGTCATAAAAATTACACCTAGAAGACTACAGGAAATATAGGAAAAATAACCAAATACCAGATTGCTGATACCACAATAACACATGGGCTCCAATCACTTCCTGCTGTGTAAGAACAGAAATTACAGAAAAATAAACTATTGGCTACCAAAATTTAGAAGAGGAGACATAATATAAGGTTAGCTATTTTTCCAACCTGATAAATATTTAGTCATTTTGAAACTGTAGAAAGGGAACCGTGTTTCAGCCCCTCAAGCCAATTGCCTTTATGTGTTTCAACCTAACGCTAGCTGTAGAACCCTGGACAAGTCATCTGTAAAATGCAGATAATAAGGAGCTGTGAGGATCAGATGAGATGCTTGAGAAATGCTAGACATTGTTCCTGATACAGGTGTTCTTCTCCCTCCTCCCCCGGCCCCATGAGAAGATCAGAGATTTAGAGGCATTATCTATTCCAAACCACCCATTCTTACCAGTGAGGAAACTGGATCACAAAGAAGTTAAGTGTCTTGCCTAATGTCTCACAGCCTAAAGCCACATAGTACCAAGTCTTCCTGATTCCAGGTCTAGTGCCCTACTCATTACTTCATATATTTGCTCAATCATGTAGGACTCTTCTTGGCCCCATTTGTGCTTCTCTTGGTGGAGACACTAGAGGGGTTTGTCATTTCCTTCTCCAGCTCGTTTTACAGATGAGGAAACTGAGGCAACCAGGGTTAAGTGGCTTGCCCAGGGTCACACAGGTAGGAAGTGTCTGAGGCTGTTTTTGAATGCAGGAAGATGAGTCTTCCTGACTCCAGACCAGTGCTTTATCCTCTGTGTCACCAAGCTTGCCATTCTTCTTCACATTGCCTCTCCTTTAAGTTAGCCACTTGCTTCCTCCCCTTCTCAAAATTCTCTGCTATAGGGGTTCCTCCCCAAGACCCCCTCAGTGCCAGAGGATCTCCTCAACCCAATGTTTCTGTCAACTCTTCTTTCTGCTATCACAGCCACTTTCCTCAGTCTTCCAAAGCTGCCCCCCTACAAGAGTCTATTCAATTCAGTTCAATTCAACAAACATTTATTATATACCTAGTATGTGCAAGGCCCTGTAATATGAGACAAAGGCAAAATAGTTCCTGCCTTCAGGGAGCTTACTTCTGCCAAGAATGTAGTCCCTTGGTCAATTTTTTTCCTGGACCTTTGGTCTCCTGGCTTCCAGCCTTTCCTCTCCCTGATCCATCTCACAGACAGTTGCCAGAATAGTCTTCATAAGTAAGACTGGCCCAACTACATTATTTGTATTCAAAAACTGTGACTGTCTTCTCATCAGATCTAAGAGAAAATAAACTCCTCAGCTGGTCATTTAAAGCTCATTCCCAACTAGAATTCAGCCACCTTTCCAGATGTTTCATAGATTACATAAAGTCAACTAGGTGATACGATGGATAGAGAGTCTTGACCTGGAGTCGAGAAGACTTGAATTCAAATCTAGCCTCAGACACTTATTCAATGTGTGACCCTGGGTAGGTCACTTAACTGCTGCCTGCCTCAGTTTCCTTGTTTGTAAAATAGGGATAATAAGAGAAGCTACCACCCACTATTGTTGTGAAGGTCAATGAGATAATTATAAAGCACTTAGCACAGTGCCTGGCTTATAATAAATGCTATATAAATATTAGCTATTGTTATCTTGGCCATTACCTCACAGGGCTATTGTGAGAATCAAATGAAATATCTTAAAAAAAAAAAAGCGCTTAACTCAGCCACTGGCACATAGTAGGATCCATATAAATGTTTATTCCTTGCTATCTCACCCCTTCCAGAATTCTATATCCCAGACAATCTGGCCTACTGGGCAATTCCTTTAACTTAGTGTTTTATTTCCCATCTCCATACCTTTGTATAGTCTGTGCCCCATGCCTGGAATGCACTCCTTCCATACCTTCAGCTCTAAGAATATTAAGGTTTCTGCAAGGTTCAGTTCAGGTACCACCTCCTAAAGGAAGTCTTTCCTGACCACCAACCTCCCTCTTCCTTCTCCTTGTTAACACACTCTCATTTTTGTTAGTATCTACTTACTTATCTGTGCACAATACACAGGTTCATGAAAGTGCCTTGAGGAAAAAAGTCCATTTCATCTTTTGTCTCTGTAGTCCCCAGTGCCTTACACAAAGTATGAATGTAAAAAAATGGTTGTGGATTTGAATTTGATTAGAGGAGAAAACCCCAAAGGCTGTGCTTTGGACACATAATTTTCACCTTTCTCTGACTCCGTATTTTCATCTGTCAGATAAGAAAATTGGGCCAAATGACCTCAAAAGTCCTTTCCAGTTCTAACATTCTATGAATCTATTGATGGATACATCAGGAAGCTTAATGTATCCCTCCAAGTTTGGGTTTTTCTCTCAATATTAATTTAAAAGTCCTTCAATTTTGTCCTCATTAATCTACAAAGGAGATAATCTATGCATAGATGATGAAGATAGGAGCAGTGTGTGAGCAAATCTTTATTAAATGCTAAATATGGGCCACTCATATTAAGCATCTTTCTTTATATTCCTACTACCTCCTGTTACTCCTAGTCATTAGGATTTCCACCACAAAACAATATATGCACTGACTACAACGTAAATGGAAAGGACAACAACAAACCAAAATGTTAGTCTGGGAAATTGTAATTGATGAAGCTTGGCCACCAAGAGCTAGGGGGCCATACCTGAAGGACGTCTGGCATAGTGGATATTTTGGTTAGTTTTGCTGAACTGTCTTTTTTTTCTCTTTCTTAAAAATTCTTTGCTATAGGAAATGACTGACTCCCTAGGGGAGAAAGGGAGAAGAGATAAATTGGGAAATTCAGCTGACGTAAAAATGTGTAATATTGACCATCTCTTTCTAAGATTAGTCTTTTCACTTGGAAAACCTGGAACTTTAATTATTTTTAGTTAATAAATCAAGTAGTCATATGGTTGCTTTTTTAGATCATAACCTAAGCCCTCTCATTTGCCAGGATGTTTCCTTTTTTAGTCAATTCTTTGCCTGAATATTAGGAGCCTGTCTGTTAGGGATATGGTTTCTGGTGCACATTTTGTTGTAAGATCATGACTCCATGCATTTTTTTAATCTGTCAGGAAATGGTAACAGAAGCTTCTACTTTTCTCTACAATGCTACAAGTAAAAGAGTTTATTTCAGGAATGTGAGCATTCTAATTCCCATGACATGGACCTCAAAACCTGAGTATTTAACCCCCAAACTGGAGTCCTATGAGAAGGTAAGATAAAAAGCAGTGCTCATAAATTCAGCCACTCCTTCCTGAAAGGTATTTTTTTTAATTATTGCATTTTTTCGGTGATGTGATTTACCTTGTTTTAGAAACTACATTTCACATGCCATGTTATAACTTGTTTGTTTTTATTCTCCTTTAAATGTCTCTTACTTCTTAGGCAGATGTCATAGTTGCTGATTCTTACTTGAAATATGGAAATGATCCCTATACACTACAATATGGACAGTGTGGAGAAAAAGGAAGATATATCCATCTCACTCCTAACTTCTTGTTGGATGATAATTTGCACATCTATGGACCCCGGGGTACTGAATATGCTTGATTTTTATCTTTGAATTTTGGTCTAAAAATGAATGTACTGTTGTAATTATTGGTGTTATTAAAGATTTCCAAATGGAGAAAATGTATGCAACACTGACACTTTTGTTTGGAAACCTGTGGCAGCAGAGCTTAGCCCAGTTAGATTTCTTGAGTAACATTTTTTCTTAGAATTTGGAACAAAATGAGTTATATATTTGTGCATCTAATATGAATGTGGCCCTTTTTTATATATGTGTGTGTTCACATATGTAGTACTAATGTATTCATATATATTAATATTAATATGTGATATAAGTATTTTGTATATTATATAGAATTATAGATATATCATCTATCTTGCTGTTGTTCAGTCATTCAGTCATGTCCAACTCTTCATGACCCCTCATGGGGTTTTCTTGTCAAATATACTGGATTGGTTTCCCATTTCCTTCTCCAGTGGATTAAGGCAATCAGAGTTTAAATGACTTGCCATGGTCAAACAAACTAGTGTCTGAGGCAGAATTCAAACTCAGGTCTTCCTGACTTCAGGCCAGACCTCCATCCACAAAACCATCTAACTATATGTATTTGCTATATATCATATAGAATTAGACGTATATTATCTATCTTACTGTATATAATTACTAATAATTAATTAATGTAAGAAAATACATGAGTTGGCTTTCAGGGAAGAAGAAGAAACAAATTGAAACATGTAGGTGATGCAAAAAAATTTTTTTTAATTGACTATCCGTTAAAAAGCAGGAGATATGTATGTATAGATATAGATAGATATATGCACACACACACACACACACACACACACACACACACATATATATATATATATGTACAGTAACAGTTTCTATCATCCTTCTTATCTTCCTCTCTGCCTACTCCTTCCCCAAACCCTGCCTCCCACAAGTGGTCCAAGGGAAAGGACATTGGCACTAGGGTTAGAGGCTCTGGGTCCAAATACTGCCTTCTACACTTATTACCTATGTGATCTGAAGAAAGTTACAGTCTCCCTGGGCTTCAGGCTTCTCATCTGTGGAATGAAGGGCCTAGAACAACTGGCCTCTGAGAATCCTCACAGCTTCAGATGTGAGTGCCATTTGGATTCAGATGTCTGCCAATACAGTTAATAAAGATGGCAGCATTGTTGCAAGTTGTTTCCCTGAAGGGAATTCAGGAGATTCTGGAGGAAGCTGGAAGTCAGTCACACAATTTGCATAACTGGAATTTTTCTAGTCTACCTCAATTCCATGTTACTTACCCAATAACAAGCTCCTGAACTACTCTCTCCCTATTGGAGTTGATTAATCCCCAGGATTTAATCGGGCCTCCATTATGGGCATGAGTTTGTACCCATTCAGGTGCATGATCTATAATCCCTGCTATGGACTTTGGCTTCTACTTCTGACATCACAGCCCCTGACCCCCAAACCCTCACCCTGCCCCCAGCTAATAACCTCTCTTTCCTTCTCCCATAATTATACACCTTCCACTCTTTAACTAACACCATGAATTTTGTCAAGCTTTTTCAGTTAAAAGTTCTCCCCTATTCTCCCCCACAACCTAAGGTTGGTGGTGGAATCCCCATTTAGTCCCCGCTGGGTCTCTACCCCCTTCTTGAGTGGGGCCAGTGAGAACAATACACCTGGGAAGCAAATTATTTTAAATATGCAAAAAAAAATGTACAAAAGCTGTCGTGGTCGTGGTACATGTTTCCAAGTGTTAATGTTCTCTCACAGGCAAAGTATTTGTCCACGAGTGGGCCCATCTCCGCTGGGGAGTATTTGATGAATACAACTTTGACCAGCCATTCTACCGTACCAGAAAGAATACTGTTGAAGCCACAAGGTACTGAACAATTGAGCTAACCAGTTATTAAAACGTTTGCCTGATCCTGCCACCTAATTCTATGAGTTTATGAGCTCCAGGAGAGACATAAAACTCCTGAGTGAAGAGAGCAGCATAGAGCCAGATAAGAGCTCCTGTTCTCCTGGAGAGGGCATTGGCCTGGAAATGAAAACACCCAAGACTGAGTCCCAGCCCAGCAGCTTACAAGGGTGTGGCTTGGGCAACTCACAGTTACCTTTTATAAGTCTCATTTTCTAATCTGTAAAATGGGGATGACACCCCACTTCAAGGAGTTTTTGTGAGGATCAAATGAATAATATTTCTTAAGCTCTTTGTAGCCTTAAAACATTTATGCAAATATAAGCTATAATTATTATTTATTTCAAAACCCAGGCTTTCCTTTTTCAACAGGAGGCATAGCCAGTGATGTGGTTAAGGCACTTTTTTTCTGGCATATGGAGACTCCACTTTGGTTTAAGGGAAAGGAAAGGGGGGACCCTTCAAGAATTAACGGAGACTGATGGCATCTGGAAGAGCTATTTTGCTGGAGAGCAGACAAAAGGAGCTGCCAGCCCTGTAGCCTAAACTGCCAGTGCTCTGAAGTTTGTGCTTAAAATTCTGAGACCTGTCTTCCCCTTTCGGGATGTTTTTAAAAACTGGGGAATCTGTCACAATGAATCTACAGCAATGCAACTCTGCAGCAAGTCCTTTGGTCTCAAAAACAAATTGCTTCTCCCAGCAGTGAGTGAGTGGCTTTGTTAGAAATAGAGATTTACACTAGCTTGGGCAGGGAACTATTCATGAATGTATAGGCTATCTAAACCTTTTTGAAAGAGGAAGTCAAATCTTAATCCTGAAGAAAACACTAGAAAATGTGCCTCCTTCCGGTCTCTGCAAAGGTAGGAGACTATGGGTGTGGAACATCATATACAAAGCCAGACTTGATTGATTTTTGGTTAGTTTTGCTGAACTTATTTATTTTTCTTTTTTAAAATGTCTTTTTTTAGTGTTTATTCCCCTTTGTTTCCCCTCTTTACTTTTAATTCTTTCTTACAAGGGATAGTTTCTCTAGATATAAAAGAGAAGATATATTTTTAGAAATGAATATGATATAGAAACAAAAGATTTTAATAATTTAAAAACAAAAAATATTTCTCCATCCCCTCCCCCCAGATAGAAGGACAAAGGGAGGCAGAGTGACCAAAATACATTTCCCCACACTAGTTAGACCTAAAACCACCCAACATGGTGTTACAGGTAATAGGTATTCAGTAAATAAGAAATTAAACAGAATGTTTGCTATTGAGGTGAACTTGGGTGAAGAAAAGTGATGAAAACAGAGCCAAAAGAACAACATACATAATGAATGCAGCTGTGGAGGCAGGGAGGCGTGCTGGATCTGAGGCAGAAGGCCTGGGTTCAGATTCTAACAACCTTGGGCAAATAGCTCAGCCTCCACCCTGGACACCTGCTATCCTCATCTCTAAAAAGAGTGAGGTTGCATTAGATGACCTCAGTGGTGCCTTTCATCTCTCAATATAGTATCCTGTGTAAGTGAAGAATGTAACACCAAAGGCAAGAAACTCCAGGTCAAATACAATAGGCAATTTTAGTACCAAATTATTAATTTCTAAAATTAACACGTACATCTTTTGAGTTTACACAGGCTTAGGGATGTGTAGTATGTCAAAATCACCCTAGAAGGCAGTTTTGCTTAACTGGTTTCCCAAAATATACTTACTGGGAAGTTTAGTAGGGATATTGTTGGGACATGTCTACTTGGACAAAACCAAACTACTCAATAAAAAATGGTGGGGAACATCGAAGCACTTCTGCTGAAATGGGACGTTTGAGGTATACCTTGCTTATTTAGATACCTTTATTGATATCTCTTGTTTTGATATCACCTACATTGTAACTATACTCTCCCCCTTCCCAGACAGCCGTCCCTTTTAATAAATAATTTTAAAAAGACAAAGGAAAACAGTTCAGCAAAATTACTCAATAGAGCAGAAAGTTTGGTGTTATCCATGCCTGCAGCTTCCAACTTCTGCCAAGAAACAGCAGGTTCTTTGGATCAAGCTCCATCAGGAAAATTTAAAAACATTTGACCTAAATTATTTTGTCATCATTTCTTCTGTTTATTGTTGTAATCATTGTGTATATTGTTTTCCTGGTTCTGCTTCCTTCATTTTCCATCAATTCATATAAATTTTTATGTATTAATCATATTCAATATTACTTGCAACACAATGATTTGCTATTACATTCCTGTACCACATTTTGTTTATTTCCTAACCACCCTGTTGTTTCCTCTTCTTTGCTGTTCCCACAGAAAGTGCTGCTATAAATATTTTGATGCATAAGGAACCGTTCTTTTTGTCTGCCATTTCTTTAGGGCATATGCCTGGCATGGAATCTCTGGGTTAAAGCATATTGGTTCTTTTCATTTTCTTTACATAATTCCAGATTGCTTTCCAGAGTCGCCAGACCAATTCACAGCCCTGCCCACAATGTGTTTGTGTGCCTATCTTTCCACAACCCTTCCAACTTTAAATCATCCCATCTCTTGTCATCTTTATTATGTGGCATTTGTGTTAATTATATTAATTAAAAGATTTTGGGATAGTGACCGTTTTAGTAACTAATTTTTTGGTTTCAATATAATCTATCTTCTTGTAGATGTTCAAAAGACATTACTGGTGTTAACAGAGTATTGAAATGCAGTAATAAAAGCTGTGCAATCAAGCTGTGCAAAACCAACCGAAAGACAGGAATGTATGAAACAAAATGTCAATTTATACCAGAAAAATCACAGAAGGCAAAGGCATCCATAATGTTCATGCAAAGTCTAGATTCGGTAAGTTATCTTAACCATTTTTATACCCATTTCAAGCACTAAGGTTTGGAGTGGCTAGGAGTGGCCTTAGGAGTAAAGAATAATTCAGTTAAGAGCAACTGAAAAACTGTGTCCTCATTTTCTCTTCTCAGTTAGAAATTCATGTTGTAGTCTTTCTTCTAACTCTTTCTTTTACCCTCAAACTGTGCTAAGCTACTTTTCTAAAATAACTCACTCTTATCTTGAAAATGCCATTTCAATATTAGAACCTTCTAGAAGGAGGAGGAAGGATTTGTCCATACAATTGGTTAACAAGTATTTATTAAGGCTACATGTACAAGGGACTAAGTGGGGGCACACAAAGAACAGCAAAAACAGCCCCTGCCCTCAAAGAACTCACAGGTGGTAGAAACATGGTAGGTGGAAGAAGTAAGAGGCACCACCTAATGAGGAAAGAAGAGTTCCTCTACTTGAACAGTGTAGAAAACCTGTGGAGATATTTCAGGCCCCAAACTAATTTATTGACTTAAATTACCAAGGTGAAATTCACCAGCTAATGGCCAACCATATCCTTGAATATATAGGACTAGATCTATTGTGGGCCAGGATGGGTTGGGGAAAGGCACTGGAGAGGCCATGAGGTAAGCCCACATGCTCCCACAGTGCCAACCAGGCCTGCTGTGAGCAAGGTGTGAACAGGGACAATTTGAGTTAACTTGCTCTAGGTAAATTGATTTGTGGCCCTTTGGGTGAAAAGATTATAAAAGTGTTTTTAGGACTTTGGGGGAAAGTTCCTAAGACCCCAGGGAAGGTCCTTGCTGACTGCTTTTTACATTCTTACTGATGGTTTTTATCTGCTTTCACCTTTGTGAACTTTTTAACAGCTTTGAGAGCTGTCTTTGGGGGTTGAGATGGGAGGTACTATATCAATATATTTTAATCAAATTGATTGTTTTAACCCGTGGTATCTGAGTGATCCTTTGCACCAGATAAGGAACTGGAACCAGGAGATGAGGAGCAACACTTTCTAAATCAATGCAAATTGGAAGCCATGTGGTACATACCAAAGCGCTCAGGATTTAGAGGGAGGGACCCGGGTTCAAATTCCACCTTCTCACCTCTCTAGTCTTAATTCCTTATCCATAAAATGAGGGAGTTGGACTAGAACAGGTCATTTCCACAATGCCTTCTTGTTCTAAGCCTGTAAGCATCAGAGCCAGAGAGGAGGTTATATGTGGAAAGGTGCTGGAGAAGGGAGACAATGGCCTTCTCCCAGTCCAGTTTGGCAGCATAGGCTCTTCGAGCCCAAACTGGTGTGCCACCATAGGACTGCCCTGGTATTCCTGGATCCAAGGCCTGTTAACTCCATCATGCTGCTTCTCATAGAGGCAGAAGGATTTTTTAAAAATAACTACAATGATTTATTAAAACATATCTTCTCAGGGCGGCTAGGTGGTGCAGTGAGTAGAGTACCAGCTCTACCTGAGTTCAAATCTGGCCTCAGACACTTAATACTTACTAGCCCTGTGACCTTGGACAAGTCACTTAACCCCAATTGCCCTGCCCTCACCTCTCCAAGAAAAAAAAACAACATCAACAACCATATCCTCTCCTAGGATTCAGAAAGTAAGGCTAATTTTCTTAATGTCAAACCGCTAACATGAAGGGATCAGAATTCCTAGGGATGATTCTTGATAATTTTCTATTCTTTCATACAAAATGTAATGTTTTGGAAAAAGATGTTTTACATGCTATATAGGCATGTACCAGTACATACCTTTAACAGTGCCATTGCCAAAACAAAAAGGCTCTAATAAAGATATATGCTTATTATTTTCTTTAAAAGCCTGACACAAGTTATATATCTACATGAAAAAATCCCAGCTCAAAGAGACATTCCCCTACATATTTCCAACCTCTGATTCAAGAAATCTTAATATGACAGAGACCCTTTTTTTGGTCTGGACCTATAATCTGACTGATCTGTGTTTGGAAGCTCCCTCTCCTGACACAAACGAAAAACTCCTCTACAGAATTTGTCATTTTAGAGGGCTGCCTGGTGCTCTGAGAAGTTAAGGGAGTTGGCTGGGGTCCTATAACCCATATATATTAGAAGTAGGGCTTGAACCCAGACCTTCCTGATTTCTTCAGTCCCCTGGGCCACATTGCCTCTCATGGTGGAGCCTTAGAGTAATAGCTTTTAACAGATGAATAATAATGCTGGCTAGCATCTATGCAGCACTTTAAGGCTCACAAAGTGCTTTAAGATATTATCTCATTTGATCTTCATAACAACCCTTAGTACCGTTATTACCCCATTGTACAGATGCAGCTAAAAAAGGGTAAGTGACTTGACACAGCTAGGAACTTTCTGAGACAGGTTTTGAACTCAAGTCTTCCTGATTCCATGTCCAGAATTCTATCCACTGTGCCACCTAGGTGCAGATAAAGAAACTGTGGCCCCAGTAGGATAAATATCTGGGCCATGGACACATAACTAGTCAAAGAGGAATCAAGATTCTATCCTTGTGATAGTATGAGGCTCTTTGAGACCAAGGATTTTAAGAAAACAACTTTGAGGCAGCGTATGAGAGTAGAACAGAAAAACACAGTCTAAGGGGAGAGGAACCCAAGGAGTTTCCAAAAGAAAGGGTGGGGACTATAGACTAAGAGGGAGAGCCACCAAGCCCTGGGCTTCTAGGGAGATAAGAAAACTGCTGAGGAAGCAGGACCAGCTCAGGCGATGCTGGGTGCTTAACCTCAGCAGGACACTCCAAGGAAGGGAGTCGTGGTCTTCCAAGGGAGCATAACAGAGCCAGTGTTCATTAAATATCACAGCTCACAGTGCCATAAAGGAGATAAGAGATAACTATCAGAAGGGAGTCTACGTAGCAGCAATAAGGCTTCTTGAGGACAGGCCGAAGTCAAAAGAGCAAGTGAGTCATGAACAGTAGAAACCCAAGCTGCCTCAGGAGGGGTGAGTCCTCCCCTCCCAGGAGGTCTTCAAGCCAAGTCTGGCTGACCCCACGATGGGCACCTGGCTGGGGAGCTTCGTGTGCGCTGGACTCCTTCCCCCTTAGAAATTCTGTGCCTTGATGAAGCACCTTGATGAAGCACCTGGTTCTGTGAACCAGGCCCCGGCCTACGCTTATGTATCAGCACCATACGTGTGATACAGCACCCAGGCAGGCAGGCTATGTGCCATGTGGGTAGTCTTGTCCGGCACTTCCATTTCCCGGCACATCGATTCCAAGACACTGCCTTTTGTCTCAAAACTAAATCTTCCTCCCTTCCATGTGAACCTTGTGTGAAGGAGCTTACATTTGTGAAACACTTGGTAGTTTATAATGCATTTCACATGTGTAATTTCATGTTATCCTTACAGTAATCCTGAGAGGTGATAGTGCCTTCTCTTCTGAAGTTGCCTTCCATCTACTGTATACAAACCTTGTATTCATCTCTCCTGTTAGAATGGAAGCGCCTTGAGGGCAAGGATTGTTTTTATCTTTCTTTGTGTCCCCAGGACTTAGCATACTGCCTGGCACATAAATGCTTGTTGACTATTAATATCTCCATTTTATAGACAAGAAAATTGAGGCAGACAGAAGTTCAGTGACTTGCCCAGAGTCAATCAGTCTCTGCCAATTTCTGAAGCATAAATGCTTATTCTGAGATATTTAGGAATCATCTCACCCCTGAGCTGGCTCTGGCATAGACCTGTAAATAACACCATATAGACAAGATCTGGATGAGATAAACTGATGACCCAGAGTAAGCCATATGACCTCCTAGTGACTGGGTTTTTTTTATCTTCTTTATCTAGGTTTATATTTATTTTAAATGAGGGTGTGACTGTAGTTATTGCTGAATCATTTTTCAGTCCTGTCTAACTCTTTGGGACCCCATTTAGGGTTTTCTTGACAGAGATACTGGAGTGGTTTGTCATTTTTTTCTCCAGCTTATTTTACAGATAAGAAAGTTGAGGCAAACAGGGTTAGGTGACTTGCCCAAGGTCACACAGCTAGTAAGTGTCAGAGACTAGATTTGTACTCAGATCTTCCTGACTCCTGACCCTGCACTATATTCATTGCACCACCTAGTTGCTTTTGTGGCACTTTAAGGATTGCAAAGGCTTTACAAGCCTAGAAGTCATTTTACAGATGAGGAAACTGAGGCACAAAGAAGTTAAATTACTTGGCTACGATCACATAGATAGTAAGTATCTGAGATCAGATTTGAGCTCAGGCTGTCCAACATTCTATTCCTTGTGCCACCCATCTTCCCCTACTTTCTTCAGAGAGTGGACATGGAATGAGATTATGAAACAACACTAACCAATCCAGGAAATATTGTAAGCTTGAGATGAGTCATCAGTGTGGAATTCCACCAAAAAATCCCCAGTGAGATCTTGAGCTGCATTAAAAAGAGCATAGCTTTTAGGAATAGAGAAGTGACTGTCCCATGGTGGGAGAGTTCCATGCTCAGTGCTGGGCTTCCCAGTTTAAGGGTAAGGATAAGCTGGGCAGTGTCCAGAGGAGGGTGGCCAGGTTGGTGAAGAGCCCAGAGTGCCTGTCCTCTGAGTCTCTGTTTAGGCCCAGAGCATACTTAGCCTGGACAAGAGATGCCCCAAGGGACCTGAGAGTGGACAGTCTAGCCCATGGGAATAATCTTTCCTTCTAATTGACTTTTTCAGGTAGCTGAATTCTGTACTGCCAAAACCCACAATGCAGATGCCCCCAACCTCCAGAACAAGATGTGCAACCGAAGGAGCACATGGGAGGTCATCATGCACTCAGAGGATTTTAGAAACATCTCTCTGATGGCAGGAATGAGCTCTCCGCCTCCACCTACCTTTTCTTTGCTGAAGGCTAAGGAGCATGTAGTCTGCTTAGTTCTTGACAAATCTGGAAGCATGAGCACGGTAAGGAAACCCACTTCAGGCTGGGAATACTATGGAGTGCCCACAACATGCAGAACACTGTGCTTGGAGGTGGAAATGCCGAGAGAAAGGGGCAGAACAGGCCACTGAGGACCATGAGCAGGGGGGATGCGCATTCAAGAGCCAGAGGGCCTCTGGGAACTCACATTCTCCTCAGCCAGTCAGTAAACATTTATTAAGCACCTACTAGATGCCAGGGACTGAGCTAAGCATTGGGGATACAAAGAAAGAAAAAAAAGTCCCTGCCTTCAAGGAGCTCACAGTCCAAGGGGGGAGACAGCCTGTGAATAACTACTTACATACAAGCTACATACAAGATAAATTGGAAATAAGCAATGGAGGGAAGACACTAGAATAGGAAGCTGGGGAAACCAGGAGGTGAGAGTGAAGGAGGGAGAGCATTCCAGGCCTAGGGAAAGTCAGTGAAAATGCCTGATGCTGGAAAGTGGAGTGTCTTGTGTGAGGAGCATCAGGGAGGTCGGTGCAGGGAAGCAGTGTAAGGAGGGGACAGTTATGAAGGACTTTGAATGCCAAGCAGAGGGTTTTATATCTGGTTGTGGAGGTGGCCAAACCACTGGAGTTCATTGTGTGGGAGCCGGGAGGGGGGAGAGGTGACGTCATTGTTGTTCCATTGTGCCCAACTCTTTAGGACCCTGTGAACCATATTGTCTATGGGGTTTTCTTGGCAAATTCCCCTTTCCACAGTGGAAAGGGAATTTGGAGAAGGGGGCTTAGCAGGAAAGATAGCGACTTCTGTGTTGGACATGTGAAGTTAAGATGTTGATGAGATATCCAGTTCTAGATGTCTGATAGGTGGTTGAAATGTGAGGCTGGAGGCTAGGAGGGAGGGAGATCTGGGTAAGTAGACCTGAGAATCACCAGCATGGAGAGGAAAATTGAATGCCCAGCAACTGATGAGATCACCAAGGCAGACCGCATGAAGGAAAAAAAAAAGGCCCAGGACAGACTCCTGGGTGTTGCCCAAAGTTAGAATGACTAGAATGGAGATCCAGTGAAAGGGGGCTGACCAGGAGCCCCTAAATAGGTAGGAGAACAGTGTCACAAAAACTGAAAGAGAAGATGGTGACTATCAGTGTCAAAGCCGTGGGGAGCTCTCTACAGAGGAGGACTGAGAAAGGGCCCTTAGACTTGGCGACTAAGACATTGTCAGTCGCTTTGGGGAAGCAGCCAGTAGAGAACAAGAGACTGAAGTGAAAGCGTCAGGATGACCAAGGAGTCAGTCTGCTGGAGAAGACAGGATGGAATGAGATTGCTTTTGTGTGGAGAGAGGTTTCCTTGGCAAGGATAAGGGCCATGAGATGGGGTGAAGGTGGCAGTAGGCCCCTACGGGATGTGAGATAGGGAGGAGAGAGGCAGTGCTCTTGGTGAATGGCCTCAACTTTTCAACAATAATAATGGTAATAACAGTAGCTGGCATTTATATAACATCCACTGTGTGCTGAGCATGTTACAAATATTATCGTATTTGACCCTCACAACAACTCTGGGAAGTAGGTTCTATTACTATCCCTTTTGTACAGTGAAGGAAACTGAGGCAAATAGAGGTCAAGTGACTTCACCAAGGGCACAGATCTCAAGTCTTTCTGAATCCCAGCCCAGCAGTCTGTGTACTTTGGCAGTAGAAAAACTATCTGCTCTTTTCAGTCAAATATGGGCAAGGTACTCGGGTGAGAGGGTGGTGGAGCTATGGGAGATTTTGAGGAGGGTTGAAGAGGTTTGTAAAAGTGCTGTGATGCATAAATACTGAGTCAATTAAGGAGGTGTCAAAGGACTGCCTGCTTGTAAAGGCTTCAGTAAGGGCAGCATAGATCTGTAGAAGATGCAGTCAGCAGCAGCACATGGGCAGGAGTGAAGACACTGGACACTGGGAATCATCCAGGGCTGAGGCTTGGCGAGGCAAGATTGTCCACAGGACAAAGGCAAGGCACTCGGGGAAAGGGGACAGGGTAGAATCAAACTGGTTCATTAAGGGCTTGAGGTGGGGAAGGGAGCATAGTGTAGCCAGTGAGGGGATGATGGCCCAATAGAGGGAATAGTGGGCAGGGAAAGTCCCTGGGATGACGAGTGAAGCCTTAGGGGAGCAGATTGACACACATGCCTGTAGCAGTGGCAGTACTGATTTGATTCTGGCCCCAGAGCTGCACAGGACAATGAGGGGGGATTGGGAGGGGGAGGAGTGAGGAGTACATTAGGGTGGGCAGGGTGTGAAGGGAGGCATGACTGGGACCCCTGTACGTAATAGAGGATGTGAGGCATTCACCAGGCAGGACAACACAGATCCCAGGGCTGAAGTTACAGGGCTGAAAGGGTTAAGTCCCATAGGACATCATCTCCTTTCCTGATGCCCCCAACTACTAGTGTTTACCTCCCCGTGATAGGACTAACCTGATGCAGCTTCATTCCTCCTGCCCATGACAAGGGGAGGCTTTACCTAAAAGAAGATGAAGCTGCCCCCAGCACTTGATTCGTCCCAGCTTTCTCTGTTGCAGCATCCTCTCCCACCCCTGCCCCAGACATTGAGGTATAGTCGTAAGACAAAGCTGACCCCTGGATTTGACTGATCTAGATTTCCTCATGTAGCTTCCTGGTCCTCTAAGGGCCTAGAACAATCTTAGCCACAAGGACTGGATGGATTTCTCAAATCCAGGAGAATCACACATCCATCCACACAATCACACATCCATCCACACAATCACACATCCATCCACACAATCACACTTGCCCTGCTGATTCATCCGAGCTTCCTCCGAGGCTGCTGCTATATCCTTGCTGCATATCCTTGCTGTGTTAGGGCAAAGGAAACCTCCTTGTTAAGTGTTCAGAGGCTTGACAGTGCCTCCTTTTATCCCAACATCTGACCTGAATTAAGAGGGTGAGCTCTCAGGACTACACCTCTGATACTACCTGAATTACTTCATTTTTCTTTTGTATCAACTTTGTACGTTTTCAAATGAACATATTGTCTTCCTTAGTCCCTAAGTGGGGCAATGAGGAGAGCACTGAGCCTAGAGTTAGCAAGAGCTGAGTTCAAATGCAGCTTCAGACACTTCATAGATGGGTAATCTTGGAAAAGTCATAACCTCTGTTTCCTCAGTTTCCTCAAGGGAATGATAATAGCACCTCCCTCACAGGATTGTTGTGCAGATCAAAAGTTCTTAGAGCAGTGCTGGAGCTTAGTAGGCACTTCATGAAAGCTTCTTCCCTCCTTCTCTGAACCTCCCTGCAAGAGAATATGAACTTCTTGGGAGCAAAAGCTGTTTCATTTTGGTAACGATATCTGTCCCTGGTGCCTAGCACAGTGCTTGACACACAGCACTTAATGCATGTTTACTAACTTGACGTTGTTGTTACTTAATAAAAGCTTGTTAATTGATTTCTAGACCCAATGATTATAAGCTAATAGAAATGGGGCACAAATCTTAAAATGGTGAAGGGTAATTTTTTAAATAAAAATTTTTCATCGATTAGTAGCAACATTTTTAAGTTTGAAAACTCCCACACCTTTGCTCAATCTCTATCACTGCCGAATGCCTGGAAGTTTTACATATTTTTTCTCTTTTTTTAACCCAGAATAACCGACTCTCTAACTTGGTTGAGGCAGCTGAATTGTACCTACTCCAAATTGTTGAAATGGGATCCTGGGTTGGGATGGTCACATTTGACAATGATGCTGAAATCCAAAATAATCTGACGCAAATAGTCCCTGGAAATGCAACCCAGGAAATCATCGAGAGACTGCCTAAAGTGGCAAGTGGTGGAACTTCAATCTGCAGGGGACTCAAAGCAGGATTCCAGGTGAAAAAGACCCCAAAAGTTTCAGCCAAATGTTATTTTCCACTTGCTCTTGTGTGTACTCTTGTGTGTACTGTTTGGTGATCTTTGAGCTGGCATTATTTCTTCCTGTGTCTGTCATTTAGAAATACCAGACTTGGACAGCATAGATAACTCATTGCCATGGGCTGCTCAGTGTCCAGCACTTAAGCATGATCCGGAGATGTGAATAAGAAATGACCAGGTCATGTGGGTAGTTCAGGGAAGAACAATGAACTCCATTTATTGATTCTTAGTACAAGGTTTTTATAGAACAAACGAGACAAAGGAAGGGGACTCAAATATTCTTATTATCTTAGTCAGTTATACCCTGGAAGTAGTACAGAATAGATAATTTGATAAGGATTTGTCATCTATGAGACTTAAGTCTTAGGGTAAGACCTTTGATCTAGGCCTCAGGTACCTCCTAATGCAGCCGCAGTCATAAACAGATACAATTGAAAGCAAACTTCAAAGCCAAAGCTGCAATCCTCAAAAGACATCACGTTTAGAGCTGACCACCCAAAAGATACCTGAGTGCTGAATCAGATATTTTGGCTCTCAATAACTAAAATCTTGGGATATAGCCTATTGATCTCAGAACTCAAGTAACATCCTTATAAGTGTAACCCATAAGAACTCAGAAGCTAACTTGTCAAAAAGTTTCATCTCAAAGAGTTTCTTGTTTTAAAGTCCACTATTAGGATTTAATATCTGAGTTCTGAACCAGGCTTCTTTGGCTCCCCACAGCTCATAAAGAAAGAATCCTCTCTCTCCCTCCCTGCAAGCTGGAGCTTCCCTAGGTAGGGTTCTTGAGATCATAAGTCTAGATGTCTAAGGGAAGTCAGAGGACACCTCATTCAGCCCTCTCACTCTGAAAAAGGGAAACAGAAGCCCAAAAGAGAGTCAGTGCGTTAGCCTCGGTCACTCAGCCAGTAAGAATCAGAGGCAGGGTGAAGCTCTAGGTCCAGCACTCTGTGCACTTACTCACTAGCACAGGCTTCCTCTCAAGTGCTGAGCTGTTCTCCCCAGGTCTTCAGGATGTCACAAGTTTCTTTCATACGAGTGACTTAGATCAGGGAGAGCTAAGCATGTAAATTCTGTGTCTACTCATGCTGTAGCAGGAAGAGCACTGGCCTTAGAGTCAGAAGAACTGGGCTGAGCCCATGGGACCATGTATGTGACCATGAACAAGTCATTTAAGCCCTCTGGGCCTCACCCATTGAAAAGAAATGATGCTATGTCCACTCTCTTGGGATTGTAAGAAGTTACAAGTAGAACGTCATGCAAATCTCTACAGTCAGGCACTGCTGCCCATAACACTCCAAAGTGTAACAGAACCAGGTTAAAATGCAACTGGGAAATATTGAACAAAATAAACAACAATACAGTAGTATACAGATAATGTTAATATGTGGTTTTCTAAGCAGCCCTGCCGGGATCCTTATGTGCAGTTTAATGGTTCTTATTTCTATTTGAGTTTGACACATTGCTCTAAAGTACCATATAAATATGAGTTATTGTTGTTACAATTCCCTGAAGCATAAATGTCTAGGGGATTAAGATATTGGTTTGAGAGGACATGTGCAAAAGAGAAGTTCATAACATTTCCATATAATGAGTCAAAAAGCTTCCCAGATATCAAGCCAAAATTCTGTCCGTTATCACGATTGGAGAGATTAGTGGCCATCTGACTACTCCAAACAATAACATACTTTGGTAGATGCCTGCAATATCCTTAAAGAATTCCAGGAAAGAAGATTCTACAACTTTAGTGACTTCAATTCCATTTTATTGCTGCATGGACCTTATCAAGTCATATTTAAAATGAATAAATGAATGGATTAAAAAAAAAACATTTATTTCAAGCACTATTCTAAGCACCAGAAATATAAAACCAAAAACCAGTGACAGTCCTTGCTTTCTAGCATCTTACAGCCAGGTCCCAATTAGTGTGAATAATGAATCCCTGAAGTAGTCACATGCATTTTAATTTATACTGTTTGAAGTTATAGTTATATAAAATATGGTAATTGGTTGGAACCAAAGGGGAACCCATTTTCCCAATGGAAGCCCAATGGAAATATGCAATGTGGATTCAAATAATACAACCATTTCACAAGATTAATTATTTACACTAATTATCACCTGGCTGTATATTCTAATAAGGGAGGGGAATGGTGACCAGGGCATGGTACTGTGGTTTGGAAAGTTTCAACTTACCAGAGATGGTAAGTGGAGCCAAAGAGGATTAAGCTGACATACTATTTTCAGCAATAGTGGCGGCACTGATGTGATTATAGTTCCAGAACTGGAAAATAGAGGTGGAGGTGGGAAGGGGAGTATGAAGGGAATGTTCACAGCAGCAAGGTGGCTGATAAGGAGATGGCTGGAGCAGCTCTATCAAGACCCTGCTATGTGCCAGACACAGTGTTGGGCACTAAGGCCCCAGGAAGGATGTTCTAGAGATAAAATGGTTAAATCTTCCAGGGACTGTTCTCTGATTCTAGAGGCAAGGTGACTAGCAAGGAACTGGCCAGGGAGAAAAAGGAGGCATGGCTGGAGTCAGCCTGGCCTGAAATCATAAACCACATGAGGCAGTCTCCAATCAGGGAAAGACATTCCAGAGACAGAAGCTACATGTGATGCTGATTTGATCAATCGATTCAATGAGAGTACAAATACTCAAAAAGCAGAGGAAACCAGGGGAGAAAAGCAATAAAGAATATTTCCTATGACAAGTTTGGGGCTTTTCCCTTGTTAACAAGTTAAGAGGAACACCTGTCTTTTGTTATAGGGGTTGTTATGCTTGCAGTATAAGATTGGGGCTAGAAGAGCCCTCATTTACAGATGAGGAAACTGAGACCCAGAAGGGTACATAGGTGGTCATCAAACCCAGGTCCTCTGCTTTCTAATTTATTACTATTTCTTTTGCATCATGGAAGGCTGTGATTTTGCAGCAGGGAGTACACATAGCAGAGATGGTATGGCTAATTCATGGAACCAGGCCCCTTTTGGCCAGACCTTCCCATAGTGCCCACACGGCCACTTCAGTGGTCCTACTCCCCCACCATCCAGGACTATTGCTTCCTAGACTAGATGATGACATCCCAAGTTCCCCATTAGCTGCTACCCCTCATCCGCATCCTGGCATCCAAGCCTTCATCTAGGGCTTTCCCCTCCCAGATTTGAATGGCATCCTTGTTTCTATAGTTGGGGGCCTAGAGAGAGAGGGTGATTTAAGCATGATGGCTATGGCAGCTACCAACAGACCTGCACACCTCCCACTAATTTTCACAATGCAAATTAGCCTGGAATGATGAAGCAGAATGCCTCATGGGGGAGAGAGGCAGGAAGGAAGGAAGGAAGGCAGGCAGGCAGGCAGGCAGGAAGGCAGGAAGGCAGGAAGGCAGGAAGGAAGGAAGGAAGGAAGGAAGGAAGGAAGGAAGGAAGGAAGGAAGGAAGGAAGGAAGGAAGGAAGGAAGGAGTGCCTGCTGTGTTCCAAGCACCGGGCTGAGGGCCTCACAAATATGATTTCATTGGGTCCTGGTGCATTGGACTAATCAGGGCAGTGATTTCATGTTAGCTCAACTTGGTCAGGCTCAAAGTTCCATAAGTAATCCTTCGTGCTTCCCTTTCAGGTCATTACCCAAAGTAACAGAAGTATTTCTGGTTCTGAAATAGTTTTATTAACAGATGGGGAAGACAATGAAATAAGCGCTTGTTTTGATGAGGTCAAACAAAGTGGAGCTGTGATTCACACCGTTGCTTTGGGACCAGATGCTTCCAAAGAGCTAGAGAAGCTGTCACTTATGACAGGTAAAACACATTTTTAAAATACCTTTTTTTTAGTATTTTATTTTATCTCAACTAGATGTAAAAATAATTTTCAGCATTTGTTTTTTTTTTTAATTGAGCTCCAGATTCTCTCCCTCCCTCTCCACCCACCTCAGTGAGAAGGAAAGAAATTTGATATAGCTTAAACATGTGTAGTCATGCAAAACATATTTCCATATTAGTCATGTTGTAAAAGAAAACATAGACCAAAATAAAAACCTAAAAAAAAAAGAAAGTAAAAAAAATACTTCGATTTATATTCAGACTCCATCAATTTTTTCTCTGGGGATGGAGAACATTTTTTATCTTAAGTTCTTCAAAGCTGTCTTGGACCATTACATCGCTGAAAATAGCTGTCATTCACAGTTGATCATCTTATATATTGCTGTTACTGCGTACAATGTTCTCCTGCTTCTACTCATTTCACTTTGCATCAGTTCATGTAAATCTTTTCCAGGTTTTTCTGAGAGCTTCTAGCTCATTTCTTATATATATATATATATATATATATATATATATATATATATATATATATATATATACATATTTCTGTCATTTCTTATAGCACAATAGTATTTCATAACAATCATATATACAACTTGTTCAGCCATTCCCCAACTGATGGGCATCCCCTCAATTTCCAATTCTTTGCCACCAGTAAAGAGCTGCTATAAATATTTTTGTGCATATAAGTCCTCTTTCTTTTTTTTCTCTCTTTTGGGATACAGACCTAGTAGTGGTATTGCTAGGTCAAAGTGTAGGCATGATTTTATAGGCCTTTGGGCATAGTTTCAAATTGCTCTGCATAATGGTTGAATCAGCTCACAACTCCATCAACAATGGATTGGAATTTGAAATCTAATTGGAATTTTTTTTTTAATTGGAAATGAACCAAGAACCTGGAAAGGTCATTGGCAATTGAAATAAATTTATCAGTGTATGATATTTCTGTTAAACAGGCCTACAATAAATAGAGCTATTCTTTTATTAAAATACTAATATTTTGTGTATGTTATACTTGCTCATTTTCTAAAACCAAGTGTGAACAGAATTTGAAAGTTTTTAAAAACATAAAATTCAGTGTCGTGCTAATTACAACATTACAGCCACAACCTCCATTTGTTTTTTGACAGGATACTCTTCCTTATCCTAGCTTGTTTTATTTCTGCCCTACCCACCTCTTAGAACAGTCACTAAGTACCAATGGCATCCTTTTAGCCAAATTCAATGTTTTTTCTTAGTCCCACCCTCCTCCACATTTCAGCATTTGACCCTATTCACTAATCCCCCTTGAAACAGTCTCCTTCCTTGTCTTTCCGTAACACTGTATTAACCTGCTTCTCCTACCTTTTTGACCATTTCTTTGTCTCCTTCAGTGATACTTTTCTTCTTTTATCTCTTTATGTTCTTTTATTGTTCTTTCTTCCCCTTATCCCTTTTTTCTTTCTTCTCCCTTCCCTTCCTCCTCTAAATATATGTATGTGTGTAAATACATATGGGTGCATATATACACACATGCATATTTCTCATAAAGATATTTGTTGGGGGAGATGGAATTCAAAGTTTAATTTTCCCTATTTTTCTCAGTGGTAACACATAATTATAATCTTCCAGGTTCAAAACGTTGGAGTTAACTTTAACTCTTTCCTCTGCCTTGTTCCCTTTCACCTAGTGAGTCACCAAGTCTTGACTTTTTTTCTCTCCTTACACTCCCTCTCATCTAGACTAAGACGTTATCACCCTGGACAGGAATTACTTCCCCAGCCTCCTAGTTGGATTTGCTGTCCCTCATTTCTTCTTCCTCCTGTCCATTCTTCCTCAGCTTTTTCAATCCAAATCAACTTGTCACTTCTCTAACTCTCTTTGCACTTACTGAATTATTTGCATTTCATTATATATTAGCTTATTCTCTCTTTTTTCACATGTATTATTCATGTCCAACTAGATAGTTAAGATCCTTTTGTTGGGGACAGGACAATGGCTTCTACTTCTTCTGAATTGGGGCACAGTTGGAGGCTATACATTGATGCCTCTGACATATTAAAAGAAAGAGCTAGGAAGCCTCTGGCATTTTGGACAGATCTCCTATAGAAAGATAAAAATAAGAGTTATACAACATGAAGAACATGAAGTAACTTCAGTTTCTATTTCAGTGTAGGTCAGTGTCCCTGTGAATGAAATTATAGAAACACCAACAAAATTTACTGCCATGATGCCAGGTACTCAATATTGGTAAATAAGCAACATTATTTACCCAATATTGGTAAATAAACATTAGCAAACTAACTATTGGCACTGGACACTCAACAATTATTAGCTAATTAACTTTTGGTGCTAGGTGCTCAATAAACATTTATTAGCTAATTAATTGATGAAGCAAAAAAAAAGTTGATCCACTGCTTAAAGGTGCTCTTATTTGCATATGTCTTGACCTAGATTTTGGGTTACTACAGCGATTGTGTCTGATTGTATCTGACAGTGGTTCATTGAAAGTTTCGGAAGGTTCATAATTTCTACAGCTTCACACAGCAGGACATGCCCAGACTTCATTGGCAGACCTTATAAGGAGCTGTGCCACCACCAACTCACTGTGGGAAGCCTTTCTGCCCCACCCCGCTTTGGGGAGATTCTCCCAGAGTACCAATGGCATCCTTTATACCAGATACAAAGGCTTTTCTTAGTCTTCATCCTCCCTCACGTCTCAGCCTTTGGCTCTGTCACTAAGGACCCCAACCCTATGTGAGAGCTGAAGAACATCTTTCCCCTCTCTGACCTACAAGAACCTATTCCTTTTTCTCCTTATTCACCTCCTCATATCCCTGTTTATTTTCCATATTTAAATGTTTCCCTTGGTTTCTGTTTGAAAGCGCCTAGGAAACTTACTCCTCCTTTGTAAATTCACTAGAAAATTTATAAAGACAAACAACTAAACATGTCTCTGTGAGGGGAGCTTAAAGAAAATGAGTATTTGAAGGCAGGAGGTGATATGGTGTATAAAGTGCTGGACCTAGAGTCAGGAAGACCTGAGTTCAAATCCAGCCTAGGACATCCGCTAGCCAGGTGATGGCCCTGGGCAAGTCATTTAACTTCCTGTTTTCCTCAGTTTCCTCACCTATAAAATGGTAATAATAACAGTGCCCGCTTCCCAGGGCTGTTTTATGGATCAGCTGAGAAGATATTTGTAAGATGCGTTTCCAAACTTAAAGCAGTATGTAAACGCTAGTCATCACCATCATCATCACTTTCATCAGCATTATTACAAGACACAATCTCCTTTCAGATGGCTACAGAATTACTCCCAGAGGATCTATGACAGACCTCATTGATGCTTTCAGCAGAATAACATCCAGAAGTGGCGACTTCTCTCAAAAGGCTATCCAGGTTTGCATTTCAAGACAATTCTTTGCTTTTTCACAATTTTAACAATTCATTATAAGAAAATTTTTAAGTGCATTGACTAAACAATTTAGATTTGAGAAAAGACAAATTCTTTGTCACGTGTGTTTGTCATATATGGTCATACTTGGTGTTGAATATACTTTTATCTGTGATTCCATTGGTATAAGGAAAGCCCGACCCTGAAACTCCCTCTGTCAATGCAGACTAGCCCCTGCCCCAGAACTTGCCTGGAGCCCTGAGGGTTCAAGGATCTGGTATGGTCAGAGGCAGATCATGCCTCAGGCTGTCCTGACACTGAGTCTGGCCTTTTGTCCTCTATACCGGGGATCTTCCTTGGGTTGTGCACTTCAGGCCCCTCTCTAGGGGCAGGCCTCCTGCATCAGCACTCAGGTTCCAGGGCACCATGGGGAACCCGGCATCTCCTTTTTCACAGGATCAAGTCTCCATTGGTTGTGTCCTCCTACAGGGCCTACAGGCCAGGACCCCAGTGCACTTAAGCAGTTAACACAGGATGGCTTTACAAAGGGGCATTTCCTTCATAGTGAGAAATGCCTGGCACTGTGCACGGACATACCAAGTGCTACATAGGCGTCAGTTGTTATGGCTGCAGGTGCTGTTATGCCACCACTTTGGTCTCTTGGTAGAAGGAGATGGGAGATTAGATTCATAACTTAGCTCAATTCCTCATAGCACCTCTCCTATCGAGTTCACACCCAAAGCAGTATCAGTGCTGCCTTCTGCTGGGTGGAGTTACTGCTAGGCTGGTTGTAACACCTAGCCTGTATTCCTGAACTCCTAGAGCCCTGTGGTTCTTATTCCCTTCCCAGGTTGGAGACTCTATTCCCAGCATCTAGAACAGAAAAGATCTAATGCAAAGGCCAAAGACCCAGGCACACTGAGGTGGCAGAAACACTCTATGGCCAAGGAAAAAATGAGGGAGGCTCCCATAGCTTTTGTCCCTTCAGCACAGCTGAAGGAGTCACCTTACTCCCTCAGATGTAAATGACCCAAAAGCCATGGTCAGTGTTGGCTCAGGTTCTTTTGAAAGATGTTACAGTTCCAGCCGCAGAGCCAATGGAAAAAGCCTCCTCCCAACCATGGTGGGCCAGCCAGAAACAAGTGCCAAATATCCATCCATGTTCCATCCAGGCCTTATAATTCTACCAGCTCCTCCACATAACATCTTAGCAAACTTCCGGGTTCTGCCAAGGGACCAGACCCCCGTTACAATAATGATATTCTTCCTCTTCTGCAGACCTGTTCCAGTGCCACACTGTGGCATGGAGGTGATCGTGGGTCCTCAAAGGACCTGTGCTCAGGCAGGTCTAAAGGCTTTGAGCAGGGATTGGCTATGTCTGCTGCCTGAGGGCTAGGCTAGCTAAATTTAGGGAGGCTTAGAACCAGAAGGCTGCCTGAAGGGTGATCTGGTTTTCAGTCAGAGCAGCTCACTAAAATGGGCTTCTTGGTGGCCAAAGGGCTAAGATCTGTGTCAGTGACGTACTGGAGTAAGCACATTACTATCAATATTGTTAGTGAAAATCATTTTCATTTATTTAACCCTTTACAACTTACAAAGGGCTTTAATAGACATTACCTCATTGAATCCTGATCTCCTCTGCCTTTTCTAACTTAGACTCCTCATCAATATTTAGTAGAATCATTTATGCTTTAGATTAACTAAAGGCATTATAAATAATTATAAAAGGCATAGTACTTTTTTTTAACAAATGCTTTATTAACTTCTGTTTTACAGCATTCATTTCCACCAGATTTTGAGTTACAATCATTTCTCCCCCCCCCCCATTATTCCCCTACTCACCCTCCCAGACTAGCAGTCCCACAAGATATCGCTTCCTCCAATCTGCTCTCTCCCATACCTTTTCCCATACCCCCTTCGACTTTTCCATTGGAGGAAGATGAATCTTGTGTCCCAATAAGGCATAGTACTTTTGAACCCTAAAATCAAATTTTAATAATTACCCTGAAATAGCCAAATATTAAAAGTTTATTAATATGTACTATCCTTTTTTCATTTATTTGTGTAACAGCTTGAAAGCAAAAGTGTAATGCTCAATTCCATGGAGTGGATAAATGGCACAGTAACCGTGGATAGCACAGTTGGAAATGATACTTTCTTTGTTATCACATGGACAGAGAGTGTCCCCAAAATCTATCTTCAAGACCCCAAAGGAAAGGAATATCGAAATGCAGATTTTTCAGTTAATAAGCTAAACAGTAAGGCTACTCGTCTCCGAATCCCAGATACTGCAGAGGTATGAATTCTAAGACTTCTCTGATTTTCTGAATGTTTTCTTATTTTCCTCAAACTAAATGACTAACAGATGAATGAAAACGTAATTAATAAGTGCTGATCATGTGCAAAATCCTGAGGATTCAAATAGGAAGCCAAACTTGCTGCTGCCAAGGAGCCCCCACATTCTGATGGGGGAGACAGCACAGAGAGGAGCTTCAGCTGCCAAATCAGATGGAAAGACCTCCCTCCCTATCCCTCTAGCTCCCCTAACCCCCACTACACACACCCCCACGCCCCCCACCCAGGTCTTTTGGGTACAGCTGCAAAGCAGATGGTCAGGAACTTTCCCTGATGCCATTTCCACTGATAACCATATTGGTTTCTGCTGCTGAGCTATTCCATGGTGCCAAGGCCTTTTGTGCAGACTTCTGTCTCTTCCCCCGGTCTTCAGTAGCTTTGGCCTCAAATTCTGAGTCGATGAATGATAAACTGAAATATGATCATTTTAAAGCTAGCTCTTATTGTAAACAAGTTGGAGACGTGGCCATGCTCTACTACGAGAGGAATGATTCAGAACTGAATGGATGTCCATGCCAGAATGATCAGTGTCAGATTGGGAGGAAGTTACTTAAATCTTGATCTGTGATATGCTGATTAACATCTTGATAATGCATCTTTGTCAAGCCTGGGGGTGACACCAAGCACAAGAGGCTGTTGTATTGAATGACAATTAAATTCCACATGATTCAGTAGGCCAGAATGATGGACCACATATATTTAAATGTTTGGGGGATTTGGGCCTAGACTTAGGATCTAATCAGTGTGGGGCCTCTCGGGGTGAGAACTCTTTCCACTGGTGCAGATCTGTGGCCTGGGTTTGCCCTCCTCATATTGTCGCCAGCATCTGTCTGAGGCAGGACTTTGGCCCAGATCTTTCTAACTCCTAAGGCATCCCTCTGTCCACTAGGCCACGCTTAAGTTAAGAGAGAAGAATGTCAGGTCCTACCCTTGAGTTCACAAAAATCGACCTCCCAGGCACAGAATAGAGAAGGCACATGACTAACGACTCATCTGGAAGAGGCCTGGGGGCTTTAGTGAAAAGTAAGCTAGACAGGAAGCATCCATGTCATGGGGCAGGCCCTGCAGAAGCTCTCGGGATGCTAAGCTGTGCTGAGGAGATAGATCCGGGGCTGACAGCCCTGCTGGACTTTGCCTTGGGGGACAGGAGGACATTGGCAGCTATATGGCACTGGCGGCAGAGCAGTGAACCTGGTGTCAGGAAGACCTGAGTTCAAATCCAGTCTCAGACACTTACCATATAGTATATATAGTATAATCCTGGGCAAGTCACTGGAACACTAACTGCCTCCGTTTCCTCACCCGTAAAATGGAGAGAATAATAGCACCTACCTCATGGTTAATTGGGAAAAAAAACATAGGAATCATTAGTTTCCTGAGATGTGGGAAACAGAGTCTCTAACTCTTGCCTGAGCAGCCAGCATCCAATACAGCTGCTGAGGGTGATGACATGAGACACCAGGACTCACGGGATCACGGGTGTCTGTCTGAAGAGGGCCACCCAGTACGGCCCCTTCTTTAAGAACGAGGAGACTAAGGTGTAGACAACATTCTGCAGGAGCCTGTGCACAAACAGAGGAGCAGAGCCCACTCAGAGAGCCTGCTGGCTCCCGCAGAAGGGGCTGGCACTGCTCAGAGTATGCTACTCGCTCCGCAAGACTCGGAGTGCTGCTCTGCTCTCTGTCTCCCCCAGGGGCAAGATAGTGGAAAGAGAAAGAGAGAGGTGTGAGAGCCAGGAAACCCCACCTCTGACACCTTCTGGCTGTGTAGCCCTGAGCAAACCACTGAGCCTCTTAGAGCATAAGACAACTCTCTGAATTACAGAGAAAGTGGAAGGGGGAGTTTCTTCCCCTGGAAGTTCCCTTTGTCAGTGAAATCACACTTCTAGTCCCCATCCCTATTTCAAAAAGTGAACTTACCATGAGGCTTGCTGAACAAGCAAACTCTTTCTCATAGGACCCCCATGCTGACCCAATAATTCACTCAGCAAATTGGATCCTGTACAAGACTATGTGAACTGTCATATTCTTTCTCCAAGGAGCCCATGGGACAAGTAATCTATTTAAAAGATCTGATACCTGAAATCAGGATCTTTTGAACTGGGGTTGCCCACAAGGTAAATTCCCAAGCAAATGCTACCCAAGAAGCCTCCCCTCTGGTGAGAAGGATGGATGCCCAGGCCATACTTCTCAGGGACATAAAGATCCCTCTCCATCTCCCAGACAGAAGGCTGGGGCTCAGCAGCAGTGCCTTAATCTCCCCTTTTAAGATACATGCAATCATAAGCAATTTATCACGGTCTTCCCTTGCCAGTCCCTGTCTTCTGCTTCTGGGGAGGGGAGCATGGAGAAGTAAAAATCTCCTTCTCCTGAGCCCCTTGTTGTGCTCTAGAAAAGGAAGAGAAAATGGTAAAGAGAGTCCTACAGAGAAAGAGAACAAGAAGGTAAAACAAGAGGCTTTCTTTTATAAGCCACTGGTGGGGGGGCTGATTTTTTTCCAGCATCCTTCAATTGCTTCTCATCAGGATCCTTGGGAACCCCTCAAATTGATCCGGTCCATCCTTCCATCATAGGTCATGTAAAAATGATGAATGGTCTTCCAATCACTGCTTTTAGCCAAAAGTGGGGGAGGGAGGATGAAGGACAAAAAATATTCAGACTTATAAATGTATGAAATATTTCATTTTGACTTTCAGACAGGAAATTGGATTTACAAGCTTCAAAATGAAAAGAGCCTTCAGACCCTAACACTGACTGTGACTACTCGAGCAAAAAGTCCTGCAGTCCTCCCTGTGATTGCAACTGTGCATGTGAACCAAAGTACAGGCCATTTTCCTAGTCCAATGACTGTTTATGCTCAAGTGAGTCAAGGATTTTTGCCTGTTCTCGGAGCTAAGGTGACAGCTGTTATAGAAACAGAGCATGGATCACAAGAGACCTTGGAGCTTTGGGACAACGGAGCAGGTAGCAGAAATCCTAGCTAAACTTCTAAAGAACTTTGAAAAATATGCTATTTTCCCTGCTTCTTTAACTTGGATTTTCTGTGTAGCTAATTGATGATATGTAAGTCTGTGGTGTGGTGGGAAAAAAGGCTGAGAATCAGGTGACCTGGATTCTAGTTCCACTTTGGGCACTAACTAGCCACGAGATCTTGGACAGCTTCCTTAACATCTGTGAGCTCAGTTTCCTCATCTGTAAAATAAAGATCAAACTGCATGACCTCTAAGTTCCAATGCTACAATTCTAAAATACTAGCCTTATTTTTCGGCAGTTTTTTTAACCTTTTTCTCTTTAAAGCTAGACTAGATTTGAATCCAGACATAAATGCATTTTTTAAAATCTAATGAATTACTGGTTTTTTCCAAGGAACTTCAAATTGAAAAGTCCTTTTATCTTAATTGAGAGGCAAAGCAGAATTGTGGATAGTTAATTGGACTGGCATCAGGATGGAACTGGGTTCGGATCCTGCTGCCGATTCTTACAAGCCATGTGACCATGGGTAAACCAGTTAGACTCTCCGTGTCTCCATTTTCTTATCAGTCAAATGGGGATGATACTATCTGCAGGGCCCACCTCAGAGGATTGCTGTGAAGCCTGCAGGAGATAATAGAGGGAAAGTGCTGTCTATGAGTCAGTTATGTAAAATTAGTGCCCCTGGCTCCTGAGTTGCTTTCTGCAGTCTGTTAAAACAGTAGCTTAGCAGTAGTGCCCTCTGTCATTGACGTTACTCCTGACCACAAACAGAGGGCATTTTCCCTTGGTTTTATTCTTCACTTTGCTTTCTCTAGGCGCTGACACCGTGAAGAATGACGGCATCTACTCAAGATATTTCACAAGCTATCATGAAAATGGCAGATACAGTTTAAAAGTGCTGGTCCAGGCAAGAAACAATACAGCCAGGCTAAGCATGAGATCACCCCAGAGCCGAGCAATGTACGTACCAGGCTACATGGACCATGGTAAGTAGCACAGAGCCCGTCCTCCTCCAGACCTCTGCCCCTTCCACCACACTCATCTCCCCTGCAGGGCGTTGGTCCAAATCAAGGCCCCGGCACTCACTACCCGGGTGTCCTCAGGGACGGTATTTGACTTCCTTGCGCTTCAGTCCCTTCTTCTGTGATAACCAGTGAGGCCCAAACCTGTTCTACATTTATGGGTACCCTTTAGCTGATTTTGGTTTTGGTTTGATTTGGGGGGTTCTTTTGGGGGGATTGCTTGTTTTTGCCTCCAACTCTCAACCACTGATCACTTCTAGGCAAAGTCACAAAACTATACTGTTTCCATCCTTTATAAATTCATCATTAATCTTACCTAGGCCCTCCCTGTTATCCAGAATCCTTTTATTCATCTCTGATCACATTCCTTGCAGCACCTATGTCCAGTCCTCTCTCCTCAAAAACAGAAATCTCAGCTCAGCTCTTACTTTGATGAAAAAAAATGAGGCTGTTGATACAAGTTCCTTTAACTTGTCTCCCATTCAGAGCTTGTCTCCTCTCCTCTTTCCATTATGTTTCAGAAGAAATATAATTTGTTTTCCAAGGCTGATGCCTGTGTGGATGAATAATGGGAATGATGGTAGTAGTAGTCCCCCACAATTTCATTGTGTTTAATTCTGTGCCCCACATCAAGGAAGGTAAACCAGGAAAGAGCAATGACAGAAGTGAGAGAATGGAAGATTAAGTCACAATTGAGGATGTCTAGACTGGAGAAGGCCTAGAGTCAGGAAGACTCATCTTCATGAGTTCAAATCAGGCTTCAGACACTTACTAGCTGTGTGAACCAGGACAAGTCACTCAACTCTGTTTGCCTCAGTTTCCTCATCTATAAAATGAGCTGGAGAAGGAAATGGCAAATCACTCCAGTGTCTTTCCCAGGAAAACCCCAAATGGGGTCACAAATAGTCAGACACAGCAAACAACAACAAGCCTGGAGAAAGGAAGATTGAGGGGTTCCAATCAGTCTTAAAGTATTCCCCTTGGAGGACTGCCATGTAGAAGAAGGATCAAATAGAAAATTGTGTCTGAAAATGCTTTGCAAACAAACCTTAAAGTGCCGTATAGATTATATTGTTGTTTTGTTATCATTGTTATTGGTTTTTCCTGGCCCTAGAAGCAAGGAATGGAAATTCCAAAGAGGCAGATTTCATTTTGCTTTCAGGAATAATTTTCTCACCATGAGAGCTGCCCAAAAGTAGAACAGTCTGCTGTGGGAGGGTGCGGGTTCCCTCTTACTAGAGACCTTCAAAATACTTGCTGGATCTGTTGTGAAAGGAATTCTTGTTCAGCTGAATTAGATGGTCTTGGACATTCCATCCAACTGAGGCTGTGTGATTCTATATGAAATAAGGTGTATATACAGGATAAACTGGAAATAGTCAACAGAGAAAATGATTGGAAGAGAAAATATACATAAAGCCCTTTGCAAGCCTTAAAGCCCTGCATAAGTGTTAGCTCCTTACTGTTACTGCTATTATTAATCTGGCTGCCTATTGATGACATCACAGTATCCCAGTCACCGAGACCCCTAATCTCTGGACTATCTTCAGTTTCTCCCCGTATTCTGTCATATCCAAGTCTGAAAAGAGAGAGAGACAGAGAGAGAATATGTATAAGGAGTATGGAGATGACTAAGAGCATAGGATTTCCACAGTAAAGGGACAAGACAAGAAAGAAGAACCAGGCAAAAAGTTGACAAGGAACAGGCAGAGGTGGAAAGAGAATGCTGCTGAGTGCAGTATCAAGAAAATAAGGGAGAAAAGTCTATCCCGAGGAAGGAGTGGCCCACAGCCACAAAGCACTACCTAAAAGTCAAGGTCAACCAGAAGAGGCCATTGGATCTGGCAGTTGGGATGTCATTGGTGACATCAGAAAGAGTGGTTTCAACAGAAGTGTGAGAACTTGAGGCGACATTGTGAGAATTGAAGAATAACCATGGGGAGAGGATATGGACGCAGTCTGGACTCATCTAGAGGCTGAGTAACAAAGAGGAGGAGGGAGCTTGTGGGAATAGCAGAGCAAATAGAAAGATCTTAGTCTGAGGAGACCTAAGCATTTTGGAGGAGGAAAGGAAAGGGCCTAGTATAAAAGGAGAGACAGAACATGAAAGAGCAGACACCCCAGAATATCTTCTTTGGGAGTTTGTCTGGAGAGGACAGGGTGAAGGACAGAGGTGGAACTCAGACAAGGAAGACGTCACCAAGGGAGAAGTAGAGATGTGGAGGTGTGGAGACAGGAACAGGAGGGAGCTCATGTAGGGCCTTCTCAGAAATGGAGGAGGGTCAGGTCATCTGCTGAGGAGAAAAGGGAGGAATTGGAAACCTGAGGAGAGAAGAAATGGTTTGGAACAACCCCTATAGGGACAGAAAGCCATGGTCTTGAGGCTGCCAGGACACTAATGTCTTTGACATGGGCACACCTAAGAGAATAGAAATGTCAAGAGGTCTTGCCAAAGATACGGTTGTTGCTGCCTTGCCCCTTTCAGTATTTTCTGTGCCCACGATCCCAGGGGGCCTATAGCACAGGCAAGCATGGAATACATGCCCCACGAACACAAAAACAGGTCCATAAGGAAAGCTCTACTCCCCAAGCTGGCCCACTCTAACAAGATGGCCTCACCTGCCTCTTTGGCTCTGATGGCCCACAGTATGATCAGTCCCGTAGTCACAGTGCTGGAGTCAGTTTAGGAAGATCAGACAAAAGCCCGGACCTCTCCATGCTTATAAATGCTTGACTTCAAGCAGCCTCAGTGGGGAAAAGAGGCTGGTGCTCTCAACTGGCATCACTTTCTGGCTTCCTATAGCCACAGCTTGATCACCTCACCTCTCTGATTATAGTAACATAGGGAACAAATGTTTGATGAATAAATGAATGAATATAAAAAAAAGAAATATAGTGTCTGATTAGATTAAGTGTGTATGAGAATTGATAGAATATACATTATTTATTCTGGTAAGCCTGATTATATATTTACATAATTATAAAATATAAATTATTTAATTATCTATATACTGTGAAGTGACTGGCATGCTAATAGACCCTTCTAGTTAGAGACAACATGACATGATGGGAAAATGACCTTAGATTTAATGTCAAAATACCTGAGTTCCTGGGGCAGCTTGGCACAGTGGATACATGGGGCTTGGAATCAGGAAGCCTCCATTTCAAGTCCTGCCTCAGACCCCATCTGTAAAATGGGGGTGTTAGACTTGATGGTTCCTAAGATTCCTTCCAGATCTAAATCTGTGATCTACTACCTAGTTCAATAGATCCTTATTAAATCATTTAATTTGTCTGCCTCAGTTTAATGTAGATTAAAATAAAGATAAAAATATTTTGATTGCCTGTCTCATAGAGGTGTTGTAAGGCTAAAAGGGAGATGTGTATAAACCATGAACAGCAGCTATTGTTTATGGCTAGGCCCATGTCTATGTTTATATCTATATTGGTGTGTCAGCACATCTGACCCATAATCTATGTACCCCCTTTGTCCTCATGTGCATAATATGTAAAGGATTTCACATACACACACACACACACACACACACACACACTTTATCTTACTACCACAGTTAAAAAGAAAAATCCAGACTTTCATAGATTATTCTTACTCAAAGCTATGTCTTTTTGTTCCTCATAGTAGCTGATTTAATTAAATTCAACATTCATTATTATTCACATTATTCATAAATATTATTTATTTGCTTTGTAAAATAGCTATTTATTAATTCAAAATACAAACTATAAATTAATTCTCAATGTTTCTGAAGCTCATTCTCCATATCAAAAGTAAATATCTGGCCAGGTATGGTGATGCACACCTGTAATTCTGACTACAGGGGAAGCTGAGGCCTATGGATCAGTTGAGTTTGGCAGTCCTGAGATGTGCTAGGGTTAAAGCCAGTTAGGTGTCTTCACAGTCTGGCACCAGTATCATAAGCCTTTGTGAGAACAGGGGGCCACCATACTCCCCCTAAGGAGGCATGAACTGGCCTGGGTCCAAGCAGAGAAGGTCTAAAGCTTTCCATTCCAGCATCGAGGTCAGACCAATGAGTGACCCTAAATTTCCATTTAGGGACCAGATAGGGTTAGACCCAGCCTCAAAAAAGAAAAGGTAAATGCCTACATGTCATCTCTCTAATACTGTATTTTTGATACAGTATTTATAATTTACTGTATTTATATATATATTATATGCTATGTTTACCTTTATATATGGTATATACTGTGTTTATGTTTATATACTGTCTGTCAGATTTTGTAAACTAAAGAACAGGTTTTTAATTCACAGAAAGAGAAGGAAAACTTCTATTACTGTATTGAAAGAGAATAAATTTTTTTGGAAGGTAAAATTACGCTGAACCCACCAAGACCTGAAGTCAAAGGCAAGGAAATGGAAGTGAAGATAGGAGATTTCAGCAGAGTTACCTCTGGAGACTCGTTCACAATGACAGGGGTCCCTTATGGGCCGCTCCCGGATAAGTTCCCGCCAGGTAAAATTACCGATCTGAAGGCTAACTTCCAAGCGGACCATATTTTTCTCTCATGGACAGCTCCTGGGGACGACTTTGATAAAGGCAGAGGTAAGACTGAAGGTCTATTTTAGACACTCCAATGGTTGTCTCATCATTTCCTAAGAATCCTCTAGCAGCCCAAGGCTGAAACTACTCTGAGTAAAGCTAGTAAATGTACTTAGTATTTACATATCCCCTTCTCCCCAGAACAGACCTTTTACAAAGGATTTTGCACATGAAGTAATAGCCATTACATTTCACAAGGAGAGGTTTAGAGTGTCTAACCATGAATACCTACCTGGAAACTTTTTGCTTTCCAGTGTCCTACAATGAGGGAGGTGATACAGGAGACAAGTATTAGGGGATCAGGGGAGTGCAGGGATTCCACTTGTTCTGGTTAGTTCCATAGACCAAACTAGAAATAATCGAGAATATAATCATCAAGAAATAATCAATCAATTAACAAGCATCAATTAAGCACCTACTGGAAATTACAACAACAAAAAGACAATGTAAGCTTGATGTAAGGCAGAACTTCTTAACATCTAATTATCCAGAATAGATGGACTGCCAGGGGTTTCCCTTCCATTTGGAGGTCAACAAGAAAAGACCGGGTAACTCCTTGTTAGGTGTGTGTCAGACTAGACAGATACTGTAGTCCCTTCCTAGTCTGAGACTGGATCAGTGTTTGCTCTCAGACATAACCTTCAGGGAGAATGCAAGGAGGATGCAGCTAATCTTCCAAAGAACAAGACAGACAGATTTTGAATGTTGAAGGGACTTTTGGATAGATCAAGCAATCAACCACCAAGCTGATATTTGTTGAGAACAATTATCTATCCAGTGGTAGCATGTCTCAGATAGCTGACTTCAGAGCCAGGAAGGCCCATCTCTGAGCCCATGAGTAAGTAACCCTCCATGAGTAAGTCACAACCTTCCAGTACTCATGAACAACTCTCTGACAATGGTATGAAACTCAGATAGAAACTGAGGCCCCTAAACTGTGTATGACTATCCCTGCGACTGCATATTGACTCAGAAAACCACATATTAACATTACCTATGTTCTATTGTATTTTTATTTATGTTGTTAACTGTCTCCCAATTATGTTTTAAATTGGTGCAGACCCCACTGGGAGTGTTGTGGCCAGTGATGAGGCCAGCAGATGCTTCTTTGACATTTCTGTCTTAGACTATAAATTGCAGAGATGGTGTCTACCTGCTTTAATAGAGAATTTCCTTCCTAGGAATTCCCCATCCTGCTGAAATTGCAGGTCCAGTCCTGTTCCTGTTTCATGTCCAGCATTATACAGGGTGATTAAAAAAGGCATCTCTGGCTATAAAATGAGGAAAATAATAGTACCAATTTACCAATTATAGCACCATTTACCAACTTCATTGGTAAATGAAATAGCATATGCAATGAAGCCCTTTATGTATGTTAGCTGCTAAATGAGATAATATATATAGAAAGCACTTTACAAATCTTAAAAGTATTGTATTAATGACAGCTATTACCAGTGCCTAGCATAGTGGCTGTCACATAGTAGGCAGTTATTAATGGCTTGTATATTGGTTGATTGATTAATGATTATATTCAGTACTATAGCTATAGCTAGGAATGTTCAATCAGAGCTTTGTCTAAGGGCAGTGAAAGAGTGTACTAACAACACTTGAACTTCTTCAGTAGGTAGAAACAACTTGCTTAGACTAAAATTAGTTTAAAAACAAAGTTAAAATACATTGTCCCAACACATTCAATGGAGTCTTATCTTAAAAGTGTATTTGAAGGCTCCTTTAATGATGCTTGCTCTGAGTACTAGAACCACTATGTGGTTCTGGGCAATACTAAAAGTATCTGCTTTTTTCCAGCTGATCACTATAAAATAAGAATGAGTGGAAATTCTGTGCAGCTCCAAGACCATTTTGATAAAGCTACTCCAGTGAACACTTCTGGTCTGAAGCCCAAGGTGGCCAACTCCAAGGAAACATTTAAGTTTAAACCAGAAACTTTGAAAATAGAAAATGGCACCAAAGTCTACATTGCAATCCAAGCCGTTGATCATGCCAATCTCACCTCAGAAATCTCAAATATAGCACAAGCAGTTAAGTTTATCCCTCCTTGTCCAGTACCCAGTACTGAAGCTCACTGTCCTAATAGTGAGAATAGTAGCTACAGCATTAATATTGCTACAATAATTTGGGCAGTAGTTGGAGCAGCTGCAACTATTAATATATTTTAATCAGGAAAGTACATCAAACTGAAATTTAATGTTTAATCAATAGCAATTAAAAGTTAATTTAATTTGGAAACCTACTTTAAAGTTATCCTAAATTACCTCCCTGTTTGTCCTAATATTCTCCACAGTCTATCCAAAGTGACTGCATCAATACTTTACATTTCTTAAATATTGATATTAACAAATACTGAATCAAATATCGAAATTTAAATCAAAATGAGAATTGTATCTTTCAATAATTCATTTTCCATTTTGGGGACTAGGACATATGTTTCCACATGGAATATTTTAACTTTGTTAAATATTTGTTTCAAAACTATGTCAAATAAGGGTCAGTTCTACAACAAAGTAACAGGATCAATCCAAGTAAAATAAAGGGGAATTATAAATCTTAAACAATCTTACTGTGTTGGTGTCATTATTTGTGGTGTTATTCCTACTTACTAATGTCTAATTCCTATGGTCTATGTAGATAACAGGGGCATATAAATAGTTTTGATTAGACAAGAAGTAACTAAGCAAAAATACCATTCTAGGTATGGAAGAAACTACATTGTACATGCCTATGATCAATGGTTTGATAAACACTTATTAAACATCTACTCCATGCCAGGCATTGTGTGCTGAATCCAATAGGAAGAGATTTAATAGTGATAAATAAAAAGTTCTACATGGATTAGGAAGTCAGTGATACAAGTACAAGATGGAGGAAATGTGACTACCAAACAATTCATGTGAAAAAGACTGGGGACTTGAAGTTCACAAATATCAGATGGAAGCCAAAAAAATCCCAAATAGGTTCTTAGACCTCATCGCTAGAAAGGTTACGTCCCAAATAAGGGAGATGATTGTTTCACGATGAGTTCCTCCTGGACCCTCCATTTTGTGAAGGGCCAGACCCTCCTGCCCTCATCCCCCTTCAGGTCCTATTCCTAACTCTTCTGGACTTCAGTCATGGCTCCACTGGTACCTTCTTTCCTCCTCTTCCCCTCCCCATCCTTTGCTTTTTCTGCTCCCTTTTGTGTGTTGTCTTCCCCATTAGAATGTAAGCTCCTTAAGGGCAAGAACTATCTCTTTTTGCTTGTATCTGTATTCCCAGCCCTTCCTATAGGACCCGTTATATAATCAGCACTTAATAAATTATTGTTTCCATCCTTCCTCCTCTGGCCTGGTCAGAACACACCTGAGGCATTGTAATCATCCTTGGGCACTTCATTTTAGAAAGGACATTGACAAACTGGAGCCAGTCCAGAGAAAAGTAATCAGGAACTGGAGACCATTGTACAAGAAGCAGTTGAAGGGAGCCTCTAGCTTCTAGTACATCTCCCAACCCCCACAAAAATTTTCTTCAATTTATTTTGTATATACTTATGGTATCCCAAAATTCTTTGTATAGTTTAGTAGTTATTTTGATCATTAAATTATCAGAGCCTTTTTAATAGCTTTAATAGCTATTAAAGCATAAAACTGCACAAAGACTTTTAGGACACTGTATATATACATTCTGGGACAGCTAGGTGACACAATGGACAGAGCTGAGGGCGTGGACTCAGGAAGACAGGAAGAGCTTCATGAGATCAAATTCAGCCTCAGACACTGTGACCCAAGGCAAGTCACTTAGCCCTGTTTACCTCAGTTTCCTTATCTGTAAAATGAGCTATAGAAGGGAAAGGCAAATCACCCAATATTTTTGCCAAGAAAACCCTAAATGGAGTCACGAAGTTAAACATGACTGAAACGACTAAACAACATATATATACATGCCATAACCTCCTATAAATTCCTTGAGGGCAAGGACTCTCATTTTTGTCTTTGTATCTCCAGTCACTGACAGTGAATGGCACATGGTAGGTATTTAAGAAATGTTTATTGATTTGGCTAAGGAAGGTAGAAACTGACTACTTGGGCCTTGAAAAAATTGAGTCAGGGGAACAGGGAAGGGAAAGCATTGAGGTGGGAGAAATGACATTTACAAAGACTAGGAGTTAGGAGGAATTTGTGATATTCAAGAGACAATGAGGAAAGAAATCCAATCTACAGGGAGATAGTCCCATTAGGGAGTAATGGAAGAAGATATTAATTGTACTAGGTGACTTGTAGGAAAGGGATAGGAAAGAGTGTCGATGTTTTTCAGTTTTTTTTTAATCAGAGAGGGATCACAGTGAAAAACTTTTAATATTGATTGTAGGGAGACGGGGGAAATAACAGTATGGTGATAATCCAGGCATGAAGCATTGATGGCCTTGGCTACTGTTACCCAGTAGAAAGTGAAAGAATGAATATCTAAAACCAAAAGTCAGCATCATATGCAATGATGATACACCAGAACCCTTTCCAATAAATACAGAACTTGAAGCAAGGATACTCACTCTTCCCATTATTATTTTATAAAGTCCTATATATGCTAGCAATAGCAATATTGCAAGAGAAAGAAATTAATGGCATAATGATAGGCAAAGAGATAAAACTATCCCTATTTGCTAATGATCTGGTATTTTACTTGAAAATTCCTAGGGAATGAACAAAGATACTAATTGAGATAATTGATAACTTCAGCAAAATTAAAGGCTACAAAATAAATCCTCAAAAATCAACTGCATTTCTGTTAAACAACAAAATCCAAGAGGTAATAGGAGAAAGAGAAATGTCATTCTAAGTAACTACAAAATGAATAAACTCTCTGGGGATGATCTGCCAAAAGAAGCAAAAAACTTACATAAATTTAATTACAAAGTGATCCTTAAAAAAGAAATAAAGAAAAATTTAAATAGCTGCAGAAATCTCAGTGCTTGTGGTTGAGACACGCTAACATGATAAAAATTACAATACTTGCAAAATTAAATCACACGTTTAGTACTGTACCAAAGTATCAAAAGAATACTCAAGGAACTTGACAAAATAAAATTCATCTGGAAAACAAAAGTTCTAGAATATCAAGGGAGATGATGAAGAGAAATAGCAACAAAGCGGGAATAACACTTCCTGACCTCAAATCATATTATAAAGCACCAATCGTCAAAACCTTTTGATATGGATTTAAAAAATAGAGAAACCGATCCATGGAACAAAGTCAGCAAGGGACAAGCAGAAACAATGGAACTTGGAAACCCAGCATTTGATAAATTGAAGTATTAATGTGCCATTAGAAATGACATGTGTGATGAATGCAGAGAAGCCTGGAAAGATCTGCGTGAACTGAGGCAGAGTGACAGAGGCAGAACCAATAGCATGTATGATGACTACAACAATGCAAACAAAAAGAGCAATCACATACAAAAAAAAAGTTTTGCAAAATTATTTTTTAAAAATGTATGGCTTCACAGAAGAGATTTAAGAAGACATGCCCTACCTCACCCCTTGGCAGAGGTTGGAAATTCACAAGTGTTGCACATTGTATTTATTTTCATACATGATCTATTGATTAGTTATGCTGGTTTTTTCTTTTTTTTGTTTTAAACACTATTCGTTATATGAGATGGTTCTGTAGGAGAGGGAAAAGAGAAATGATGATGATTATATAAAAAACAAAAGATATCAATAAAAATTTATTTTTGGTTTTTTTTTTTTTTTGGAGGGGGAAGGGTTGAGCAGTTGGGGTTAAGTGACTTGCCCAAGGTCACAGGCCTAGATTTTTTGTGTGTGTAGGTCAAGTGTCTGAGGCTGGATCTGAACCCAGGTCCTTCTGACTTCAGGGCCGGTGCTCTATTCACTAGGCCACCTAGCCACCCCCTTATTTAAAAAAAATGAATGTGAAGGCAGCCTTTTGGGATATTGTTGGAGGGAAATTCTTGATTAGTCTCTGTGATTGGATGTATCCTCTACCCTCTGCCAGTCCTACAATTCTGGTAAAATGAAGGGATTAGACCAGGTGCCTTATGTGCTCCCCTCTAGATGGAAACTTCAAGATGAATACACAAACTCCTCTAGCTCTACAGAGGTTAGCTCCTTCTCTGTAACTCACAGAGAAGTACCCAGATCATTGGGAAGTTAAATGACCTGGGTCTGAGAGAAGTATAGCCCATACGTCAAGTATTTTTAATAATATGTTATGTTATTATTTTTGCTTCTTTGGTAACGATCAAAGCAGTGCATACAATCGTGCCATACTTACAAGGTCCAGGACTCTGAACCATGCTCATGTCCATTGACGTGGTTGGTTGTCATCCTTCATGCTGGAAGAGGACCACAAATGACTTCACCATGTTGGAGTCAGAGTGCAGTGTTGTCCAACTATGGCTGATCAGACCAATATGAGCTCAGAAGACTCTACCAGAGTTTGGGCACAAATAGTCCACGTGAACATCTGGAGTTGAGATGTCTCTAACTTTGTGCATCTTAAGCTTCTTTTGAGCTACTTAACTGTGGTTTGCTCATAGAGCTCAGTGCCTTCTTTGATGCAGGCACGCCATATGGTCCTATGCCAGTGTCTCCCATGTCTCACAATCAATTCCAAAGTTCTTCAGAGAGATCTTGAGAGTGTCTTTGTATCACTTCTTCTGATCTTCATGTGAGCACTCGCCTTGTGTAAGTTATCCATAAAATAGTCTTTTAGGCAAGCATATGTTTGACATTCTAACAACATGGCCATCCCATTGGAGTTATGCTCTCTGCAGCAGAGTTTGAACGCTTGACAGTTTAGCTTGAGAAAGGACCTCAGTGGTACCTTATCCTGCCAGGTGCTCTTCAGAATCTTCCTAAGACAATTAAGGTGGAAGCAATTCAGTTTCCTAGCATAGTGCTGGTAGACTGTCCAGGTTTCACAGGCATACAACAATGAAGTCAGCACAATAGCTCTGTAGACCTTTAGTTTTGTTGACATCCTAATATCTCTTCTCCCCCACACTTTCCTTTGGAGCCTTCCAAACACAGAACTAGCTCTAGCAATGCATGCATCAACCTCATCATCTCTATGTACATCCCTGGAAAATATACTACCAAGGTAGGAATCCATAGCATTCAAAATCTCTGCATTTGCTATAACTCATGGTTACAGTCATGCAGTGCTGGTTGGTGGAGAATCTGTTTTCTTGGTGCTGATTGTCAAGCCAAAATTAACACAAGTGACTGAGAACCCATCTGTATTCTCTTGCATCTCAGTGTCAGAGACTGCTTTGAATACACAATCATCTGCAAACGAAAAATTATGCACCAACTCTCCCTCCACTTTAGTCTTGGCTTATAGCCTTTTCAAGTTAAATAATTTACCATCAGTGCAGTAATTGACCTTGATGTCTTTTTCATCCTCATTGAAGGTATCTGACAACAGTGCTGAAAACATTATGGTAAATAATGCATGGGAGCAAGCACACAGCCTTGCTTCACTCCATTGGTGACTGGGAAAGCATGAGAGCATTGTCCATTATCCAGAACCTGTACAAGCATGCTCTCATAGAACTGGTATACAATATTGATGAGCTTCTCCAGGCACCCAAACTTTGCCAGAATCTTCCATCAAAATGTAGTCTAATCGGGGTGGCTAGGTGGCGCAGTGAGTAGAGTGCCGGCCCTGGAGTCAGAAGGACCTGAGTTCGGATCTGGCCTCAGACACTTAACACACACAAACAAAAATCTAGCCGTGTGACCTTGGGCAAGTTACTTAACCCCAATTGCCCTCAAAAAAAAAAAAAAGCAAAAAAAATGTAGTCTAATCAAAGGAAAGTAGTGGGGCAGCTAAGTGGTGCAGTAAATAGAGCACCGGCCCTGGAGTTAGGCGCTCCTGAGTTCAAATCCAGCCTCACACATACTACCTGTGTGACTTTGGGCAAGCCACTTAACCCCAACTGCCCTCCAAGAAGAAAAAAAAAAAGGAAGGTAGAGTTAACTGGAGAAGAGAAGCAGCAGCTGTCTGAGATCCACAGAGCATTGGCTACTGTCCTTTAATGTCCGGTGGTGTTAAGTGTCGTATATACTCAAATCACCTGGGTGAGTGTCAGTTTTCCAGCCCCTGAGCCTTCATCACTGAAATGGGTCAGGTAGCACCCTCTAGTGGATTCAGTATTAAGGACCTATGACAAATATGACTGGAGCTAACTTTAACTCTGACTACTACTGCCAAACAGTGAGAGATCAATCAGGGAGATGCCTAACTTATTTGTTTATAAAATCAGAGACCCAGGGCTGGCAGAGAATTTAAAGGTCCTCCAGGCCAAATGTTCTTAACCTGGAGTGGAGGAGAGGTTCATGAACTTGTTTTTTAAATCTTTTGAAAACCGTAATTCAGTATAATTGGTTTCCTCTGCAATATCTTGTATATAATTTTTTGCATTTAAAACATTCTTCTAATAAGGGGTCCATAGGCTTCCCCAGACTTCCCAAAGGGTCTATGACACAAGAAAAGATTAAGGACCCCTTTTCTAGTCCAGGTCCTTCATTTTACAGATGAGGGAACTGAGGCCCAGACAGGCTTGTGCTCTGCTCAAAGGCACAACCAAAGCCAATTTTGATTCCATTTCCCCCACCTCCAAATCCAGTGCTTTTTCTTCTATGCCAGTCATTCTCCAAGTGTGGTTGAGTGACCCCTAAGAATCCCTGAGACACTTTCTGGGTATCTGTGAGGTCAAAACTATTTTTATAGAAATATTCAGATGTTTTTGATTCCTAATTTGGTCAATTTCGAGAGATATAAGCCACATAAACAAAAGCTCTTGAGGTGGGGGCATCCTCAGTAATTTTTAAGAGTGTAGAGGATCCTGAAAATTCTAGGGATGACCCAAAGCCAGCTCAAACCTGGCTCAACTGAGCCAAGATGTAGAATTTTCATCAGAGCTTGATTTATTATTTTGTAAATTGTCTAGATTTAGAAAGTAATGGAGAAAATGTGAAGAATGGAAACTAAACTTCAGAATGTGCCATTTTTTTCTAGAGTCAGTTGCTAAACATATCAGCACGTTTCTGCTGCTCACATCGAAATGCTTGAGACATTCCATACTATGCTGCCTCTAAGAGGTATAGCAATGCCACTACTATTCTGCTGCTTCTAAATTCACTTTTTATAGTAGTAACAAGGGGTTATATCTCCTACTCCTTTTTAGACAGTGTAGATATAAAGGCTGCTGAGCTATATAAAAATTTCTATCTTTCCTTTGAGGGGGAACAAAAAACAAAACAAAGCAAAAGAAAACTCTGTTTCCCTCTAAATATGACTGTTAAACCCGGCTCTATTTGAGATCCTTATGTTAAAATAACAGTAATGCAATTCCCATAAGGGCTCAGCTGGTTAAGGGATTCATCTACAATACTTTGCTATTAGCCTTCTATTTCTGAGGTTAGTCTGCCATCTAGTGGGTAATAAAGATAAATCAGTCATCCCAGAAAGATTTTTTTCAAAATGCGCTTTATTTTTAAAAACACTGCTTTTAATCTCCAGCATAAATTTTATTTGAAGAAATGACTAGAATCCTTCTTCTTATACACACAGATATTTTGAGTGCATTGAATAATAACCCAGAATCATCATTTGCCCACAATAATTTAAGTGACTGGTAGATATAAAAAGTAGGTGAAAGGTTTCTGTAACACTACAGGTATTCTTTCCCAGAATTCTGAACTGCAATAATTGTGACAAGCAATGAACATAAACAAGATCCCCTATGAAGTATGACACATAATATTCAAAAATTTTAAAAATAAAGTTTATTCCTTCTCTCACGAATTACCCAGATAGAAAATATTCACTAAAGATCCAAGCTATCCCCTACTGAACTGACAACAGGACAGCGCATATTGTAAGTCTGTTTATAATACAGTAAAGGATTGCCCCTCCTCCCCACATCAACTGATAGTTACTGGTGGCCCAGAATGTAATCACAAAGTATTACCACAAAAATGTTATAGGTCCTGATCCCTTTTATGAGGTGAGGCTTGGGGGGAAGAGGGAAGGTTCTTTGATTGACTCTAGAGTACAACAAAAAAAAATGGCTGAGCAGAAAAATTAGTCATGTCCCTGGGGACTTTAAATAGCTCTAAACGAATTTCAGGTGTATTTAAGAGCTAAGGCAGTCAAGGCTTGGGGTGCTTTATGGAGGAGGGAGAAGGGTTTTTTTCCTGTCATCTATCCCACTCCCATTAGTCATAGCCTCTAGCAGTGATTTGTCCAAAGCGAGACATCCCATCCAGAAGTTCAAAATGTTCATAGATTCAAGAGAGTTTGAAGCACAATTAAAGATCAGATACAAACACTATAGACAGGGAAACAGAAAGGCAGTCACTTGAGGGAGAAAGTAGCTCCAAGAAACAAAATTTCTGAAATCAGAAATGAAATTTCTGAAGAGATGCATACACAGAGACCTTGGCTGAATAATCTATGCAACAGAGACACTATATGCCCAATAAGAATTGAATGAGGATTCTTGTTGTGGTGGTTCAGTTTTTTCAGGTGTGTCTGACTCTTCATGACTCCCATTTGGGGTTTTCCTGGCAGAGATACTGGAGTGATTTCCCATTTCCTTCTCCAGTTCATTTCACAGATAAAGAAACTGAGGCAAAAAGTGACTTGCCCAGGGTCAAATCTGAGTCCAATTTGAATTCAGGTCTTCCTGAGTCCAGGCCTAGAGAAAACTTCCAATCCCTAAATGACCAAGACTTATGAGTTGTCTTTGCCACAGGTGTACCCCACATGCATGCCTCACCACCATTGTATAAGTTAAAGCCCACCCTTCCCATGAGTACTGTGTTTCTTTATGGGAGAGTGCACCAAGGTTTATGGGGGAAATGCTTTGTAATAACTATTACTGCTATCCCATTTGAGTAAATACCTTTGTTAAGTACTAATTTAGTCTATAAGCTGATTGTTAATGGGAAGCATACCAGTGGGGGCTTGAAAAATTTATCCTCAGAATCTGAGATAGCAGTCACCCTCTGAGAACCTAGTCTAGTAGTTTGAATGACAAGTTGGGGAAGCATTCCAGAGGTGTTATATGTGCATATGTGTCCGTTTATAACCTTCTTACTACCTCTCATTCTCTTCTATGTACCCAGTCACTCCTCTTTACTACCTTGGTTTGGTGTAGTGAAAAAGAGCATTGGACCTGGAGTCACAAGGAACCTGGGTCTGAATACCACTTCCGATATTTACTAGCTATGAGACACTGGGCAAATCACTGAACTTTTCTGTGTCTCTGTTTACTGGTCAGAGAAAAACGATGATAATAAGAGTACCTGTTTTATATAGTTCTTTTAAGGATCAAGTGAGATAATGTACAAAACCAACAGCTATTATTATTTCCCTACTCAAAGTGAACTAGCATTTTGCCATTATGGCAGGCAAAAGATGAAATGAACTTTTGTTTTCCTCAAAGTAGCAGCAATATTTTAAGATGATCAGCTGTGAATGACTTAGCTATTCTCAGCAATACAATGATCCAAGACAACTCTGAAGGACTTAGGATGAAAAATGCAATCTATCCCCAGAAAAAGACTTGATGGTGTCTGAATGCAGATTGAAGCATACTTTTTTTAAAAAAAAAACTTTCCTTATTTTTCTTGAGAGTTTTTTTTGTCTCTGTTTTCTTTCACAACATGACTAATGTGGAAATAAGTTTTGCAAGACTACACATGTATAACCTATATCAAATTGCTTGCCTTCTCTGTAAGGGGGATGGGGAGGGAGGAAAGAATTTGGAATTCACAGTTTTAAAAACAAATGTTTAAAAATGCTTTTGTATATAATTGGGGGAAAATAAAACACTAAACAAAATAAAAACCCCAATGCCCTCTCCTGGATATTTTTTCCTCTCTGGGTTTTCCTAGCACTACTCTTCCCTAGTTCACCTCTTACTTGTCTGACCACTTCTCAGTCTTCCCTGAAAGCTCATTGTTCACACCATGCCCCCCCCCCTATGATTTTCCTCAAGATCCTCTTCTTCCTCTACATTCTCTCTCATTAATCTCAACTCCCACAGGTTTATCTATCACCTCTTTGCAGATGGCTCCCACATCTATATATCCAGTCCAAATCCTTTTCTTGGGTTTGGCATTTCAAACTGTATGTCCCAAAGACATTTATATTCAGTATGTCTAAAACAGAACTCATTTTCTTTCTCCCTAAACCCTCTCCTCTTGCAAACTTCCTTATTTCTGTCCAAGGCATTCTGTCCTTCTAGACTCCCCAGTTCATAACCACAGCATTATCTTATTATTAGTAGTATGTTATATTATTATATAGACCCCTCATTCTCCCTTACCTCATATCCAACCTATTGCTAACTCTTACTGATTCTTCCTGAATTCAAGTTGTTGAAGGACTCTCGTGTGGAAGAGAGATCATCCTCATTTTTCTTGGCCCCAGAAGGCAAAACCAGGAATAATGGATAGAAATTGCAAAGAGATCAGTTGAGATTTGATGTTCAAGTTGTCCCCTTATTGAAGGATTTCAAAGAGTAAGTGGATGCTGAGTTGTCAGGTGAATTAGAGCTGGGATTTTGGTTCTGATGGATTGGAGCAACTTGGCAACTCTAATCTAATTCTCTTCTCCCCGCCTACTTCTTAGAATGGAAGCTCCCTGAGGACAATGACTGTTTTGTTTTTGTCCTGGTATTCCCAACACCAAGCACAGTTCCTTGCATTTAATAAATGTCTGTGGAATTGAACTGAATTAGACCTGCTTGAATTTGAATACCCAGAGCTCAGGATTAAATTTCTATTACGGCATCCTGGAAAAATATGTGCTATGATCACAGAAATCACAAAATTGATTTTTAAGAACGAATATTATTAAACACAATAATGTTATATTAATACAAATTCATATTATTCTTCAAAGTAATGTCCTCAGAAAGCTGTACTCTCACTTCAGTGATACTGTCTTAGAAGAGATCAATTACATTATTGGCTAGAGAGGCTTAAATCCTGTACTGAGTCTATCTTTTGTCTAGGTGGTAAATACCTACTGCTTGCCTTAAACTTTGATCTTCTGCCTACGCCTGTATTTCCAAGGAACTAATTTCCCCTAGCTCCTGTTTCTCCTTATTTTTAAAAATATATTATGTCAGGCCAACAAGGAAAGATTTCATCTTGAAAAGAGAGATAAAGGAGTTGGCAGTACCCTTTCACCCTCTGGGAACTAGGTTCAGTGAAAAAATACAGCTGCTGTAAATTGATCCAACCATTCTGGAATGCATTTTGGAATTATGCAAGAAAGTTCTTCAATTGTCCATACTCTTTGACCCAGAGGCCATATAACTAGCAGTATACCCCAAGGAGGTCAAAGATGGAAAGAGAGAACAAACAAAATATTTATAGCAGCACTTTTTTGTAGTAGCAAAGGACTAGAAATACAGAAGGTACCCATCGATCCGGTGGTGGCTAAATATGACTGAACAGCAGCAACAAAACAATGTAGGTGATGGCTCATGAATACAATGGAATATTGCTGCACTGTGAGAAGCAATGAATATGAAGAATTCAGAAAAGTATAGGAAGACCTATGAACAGATGTTTTCCCCTCTTGCACCGCCTTCCATCCTCTGTCTCTCTCTGTCTTGGGATCTTTCTCTTTCATTTACACAATGACTATAACAACATAATTATAACATAGTCTTTGTGTGGAACACAATAAAATGAGGCAAGTCTTCAAAGAGATGGGAGAACCAGTTCGTCTTACTTGTCTCCTGAGGAACCATTTGTGGATTAAGAAGCAACAGCTGGAAAAACTGATCGGTTTAAGATTGGAAAAGGAGTACAACAAGCCTGCATATTGCCACCTTATTCATACAGGATATATACATATAGAGTACATCACGTAAAATGCCAGGCTGGATAAATCAAAAGCTGGAGTTAAAAGTTGCCAGGAGAAATACCAACAATCTCAGATATACAAACAACACTACTCTGATAGCAGGAAGTGAAAAGGAATCAAGAAGCCTCTTGATGAGGGTGAAAAGGGGGAATGTAAGAGCTGGCTTGAAGCTTAACATTAAAAAAAAAGGCTAAGATCTAATTACTTCCTGGCAACTAGAGGAAGAAGAAATGGAAGCAGTGTCAGACTTTATATTCTTGGGCTCAAGGATCACTGCAGATGGTGACTTCAGCCGTGAAATTGGAAGATGCTTCTTGGAAGGAAAGCTATGGTAAATCTGGATGGCATACTAACAAGGACAGACATTGCCTGGCAGACAAAGGTCTGTAGAGTCAAAGCTATTGTCTTCCCAGTAGCAATATGGATGTGAGAATTAGACTATGAGCAAAGCTGAGCACCACAGAATCAATGCTTTTGAACTGTGGTCCTAGAGAAGACCTTTGAGAGTTCCTTGGACATCAAGGAGATCAAATCAGTCAATACCTAAAGAAATTAATTTGGGCTGCTCACTGGAAGGTCAAAGACTGGTGCTTAAATACTTTAGCCACATAATTCATTGTATTGAAGACAGAATTAATTGGGAAAGTGTCTAATATTGGGAAAGATTAACGGGAAAAGAAGAAGTGGACAATAGAGGATGAGATAGCTAGATAGTGTCATGGAAACAATGACCATGAACTTGGACAGACTTTGAGAGACAGTGGAAGATAGAAGAACCTGGCAGGTTATGGTCATGGGATCACAAAGAGGGGGACATGACTGAACAGCAGCAACAAAATAATGTAAATGGGAAGGAAAAAATCAAAATTGAGTATTTTATATTTATAATGGTCACATCTGACTCCAAAGAAGATAGACAAACACACAGACATAGAGATAAATGTGTGTGTACACACACACACACACACACACACACACACACACACACACACATCTCCCTATCTTCCTTACAGAAGTTGAGGAACATAGGTATGGGACATTCATACTCTCGGTCTCTTACTGATATGTTGATTAGTTTCTGAAGAATGTTCTCTTCCTCTTTTGGGGGTTGTTGTTCTCAGTCATTTCGGTTGTGTCTAACTCTTTGTGACCTCATTTGGGATTTTCTTGGCAAAGATACTGGAGTGGTTTTCCATTTCCTTCTCCAGCTCATTTTACAGAAGTGGAGACCAAGGAAAACAGGGTGAAGTGACTTCCCTTTGTCACATAGCTAGTAAGGGTCTGAGGCTGGATTTGAACTCAGGTTCTCCTGACTCCATGGCTGGCACTTTATCTACTGTGCCACCTAGCTGCTCACACAATATTTATATATAATATATAATTATTACATATAATTTTAATTGATTTTCACAATTATTTGTCAAGATACAGATCACTGATATTAATAATAATATTATGATACTAGCATTTATATAGCACTTTAAAGTTTGCAAAGCACTTTACAAACATCTCATGTGAACATCAGGACAACCCTGGGAGCTTGGTGCTATTATTACCCCATTTTACAGATGAGGAAATGGAGGCTAAGAGAGGTTGAATGACTTACCCAAGTCACACTGCTAGTAAGTGTCTGGAGCCCACTTTGCATTCAAATCTTTCTGTCCCAGCCCTCTATCCACTCCACCACCTGGCTGCCTCACTATCATAGTGCAAGCGTTATTATTTTCATCTCACAAATGAGGAAAGTGAGGCACAGTGAGGTAAACAAACCTTCCCAAACTGAGACTATTGTCAGTCCATAGAGGACAATGGATTTGAATCTACGTCAGCCCTTCCCATGACGCGACCCTGCCTTAAATTCTCGTCTAGCCATGTCTCCGTGACCCTGCCCCTCTCTGGTTAGTGGGGTGGTTTGTTTTTGTTTTTGTTTTTTACATCAATGTTGGACTTTCTGCTCTCATCCCTATGTAATGTCATTGTGTTTGATCCAGCCCATCTTTTCAGTCCGTTGAGATGGTGTGGATTCCAATCTGTCATCCAGCGTCGCTGCCTCTGTTGACGTCTATGACCTCACACAAGCATCTTGGGAGCTCTTCCTCTGGAATTTTCTTTATCACCCCGTGGGGTTTGTTGGGGCAGCAAGTGATGTCACGGAAAGAGCACCGGAGCCGAGGCGCGAGGCTCAGTTGCCGCCGGTGTCCCGTGTGAGGCTGGGCGGGTCATTCAGTCACGCATCTGCTGTGATGAAAGGGCTCTGGAGGTGATGCCCTGCACCCGATGACCTCGTGCTGGACCAGGGCAGAGAGCTGTGAACTCGGATCAGCAGAAGCACTTCTGGGAGAGAGGAGTGGGCAGGGGAAGGGAGATGTGCGCTTTGAATGGCTCATGGAACCCCGAAGCCACAGGCTCCTGGGGCAGCCAATACCCTGCTAAGAGCAGACAGGCTTGTAGCGGGGGTTACGCTGTCCTCGGCTGAACTGGGAGCTCGTCTTGCTGGCAAAGCACAGAGCCCCCTTTGTACTTGCTGCTCACTTGTTTCAGCTGTGTCTGACACGTTGTGACCCCATTTGGGCCCTTTTTGGCAGAGATACTGGAGAGGTTTGCCATTTCCTTCTCCAGCTCATTTGACAGATGAGGAAACTGAGGCAGGTGGGGTAAAGTGACTTACCCAGGCCACACAGCTAGTAGGTGTCTGAAGCCAGATTTGAACTCAGGAAGATGACTTCAGACCCAGTGCACTATGGCACCGCCAGTGGCCCAAAGAGTCCCCTGATTCTTGTTTATCCTGTCATCTAAAATAACCTGTACAGCTTCACCAGCTGTTGTTTACATGTTGGCTTTAATGCAGAAGTTCACCCAATATCCGTGATTATCTTTTGTACAAACGCATGAGAGGAGGGGACACTACACTGGCCAAAGTTAAATCGGCTGGTCACCCCGAATGGCTAAGGGCAGCGGCTTGTGTCCTGAACCCCAAGGCCATCATACTCCTGAAGGCATAGAGACCATCCAAGTCCAGAGTCCCTCTTGAAGTTGGGGGGAGAAGGAGCAGGGACCTGGGGGAAGGGAAGACTGGAGAACAAGACTGCCACATGAGTGGTCCTTGGGGACAGAAAGAGGGAGGGGAGCAGGGAAGGGCAAGAGGGGTCACAGAGCAGATCAAAAGAGGCAAGAACACAGATGCCAAGGCCACAGAGAAAGGCAGGCATGTGCAAAAGAGAGCACTGCTGACTTGGGAGCACCACCACTATGGGTCCTTCCTAGGACAGCAGCCTGCCAGTGCCAGGACCCAGAGCTTCCTGGATGAAGACAGCTCCTCCCACCCCAAGCAGGGTTTGCTGTAAGTAGGTGGATCACCTAACACCCTCTCCTGTGTCCACCCCTTCCCACTCCACCCACCCCCTTCCAAATAGATCTTCAAGATGATGGTGGCTGATTCAAGCATATTCTCCACCCAATCCTTTAAGAATTGAGATAGTTTTCTGGAAATTCTACTCTTGCCTACAGTCCCAGCTTTATTTGGGGATTGTCCTCCTGGGTGTTTTCACCTCCCTTCTGTTTGTTTCCCCAGGCACTGGGGTTGTAGTTTGCCAGGAGGAATTTAGTCCCCATGAGGTCTACCAAGAGCAAAACTAGACCTCAGCCCCAAAAGAACTAGATAGATAGATTGATACAGAGACAGATAGATAGATAGATAGATAGATAGATAGATAGACAGATAGATAGGTAGATACTAATCTAAATGCAGAGAGGTTACCAGTATATGGACTTAAGTAATGAGGGGAGCAAAACAAGATCCAGTTACTGGGCTTGGGATACCAAAGGGGTAGGGGGTGGGTGTTCACAAAGTACAGCTAGGAGAACCAAGAAATGAGGTCAGGCTGAGACCAGCAGTACAGGATTCTTGATTCTGAGCTATATATAGCACACTAAATAGGATACAGTACCTTAGGTGGAGACCCACTGGAACAGAGTGGGCCCATCACCTCCTTTCTTCTGAACAAGACATCTGTATTAATGTAGCCTTAGATCCCCTTGCCCTGGGGAGCAGGCTGCTTCCAGACATGGGGTGGGGCTAAGCCTTCTGCTTAGGGAGGTCAGGAAGTGTTAAGTGGCCACAGCTGGAAAGATGGCAGGACAGTGAAGAAGACCGCAGCTGGAAAGCCACAGGAACAAGGAATCAGGCCACAGCTGGAGAGATGTAGGTGAAAGGAGCCGGGCCAGTTATTATGAACCCCACATCAGGCACACCCTGATACATCATCGTTGGCACTCATCCACTGCTGACTCTTAAACTAGAATCTTAACCTGGTGCTCAGACCCAGAGCTTCCCCCAAGCCCCAACTCTGGACTCTGGTCACTCTCCTGTCCAGCCACACCCACTGAACCTGATAGAGCTCTCCGGTGAACTCTGGGGCCTCTACTGTCTTAATAATGCTAATTCATTCATTCTGTGAGCTGCTTTGTGGCTACCCTTAACAGCCTGGCAGCCTAGACACTCTATGGTCAAGGGGCCCCAGTGCCCTCCTCACTAGCAGACTCCCACTCAGTCTTCTGACTTCCTCCTGCATGACTGAGGTCAGTTCCTAGCCCCGGAGCAGAAGTGCCTCTTACTTTCCTCACTGCTCCCAGCTCATAGAGCATGACTAGAGAAAGTCAGAGTCAGGCCAATTGCCGTTCACTTATTTTCAGTCATGTCCAACTCTCCATGAGGTTGGGGTTTTCTTGGCAAAAGAATTGCAGTGCTTTGCCATTTCCTTCTCCAACTCATTTTACAGATGAGGAAACTGAGGCAAGCAGGGTTAGGTGACCTGCCCAGGGTCACACAGCTAGCAAGTGTCTGAGGTCAGATTTGAACTCATGAAGTTGTCTTCCCCACTCCAGGCCCAAAGCTCTGTGCACTATGGTGCCCCTAACAGTCTTCCTTCATTACAAATCCATCATTCCCCAGGCTTGCAGGACTTCTTGGCAGTTCCCTTAATTCATATTCATCTGTTGTTGATTCACTGGCAGGAACTGTAGCAGCAGCTGCTCCAAAATGACTCCCCTCTCCTTAAGCTCTCTCTCTCCCTAAGCTAATGAAATCTTGGGCCACTTAAAGAGAGGCCTCTAGTCCAGGACTGAGGAGATAATGTGCAAATCAATCAAAAAGTCAGCACCCACTAATTAAGCACCAAAGTCTGGAAACACCGAGGGGGAAGGAGGAAGGGGAAAAAACCCCAAACATTCATGAAGCACCTACTATGTGTAGATATGTTGCTAAGCACTTTCTAAGCGTTTAATCATCACAACTCTTATGATGTTTGTGCTATTACTACCATTGTATAATTGAGGAAATTGGAAGAGAAACAGGTTTAGTGACTTGCCCAAGGTCACACAACTGATAAGCGTCTGAGGCCAAATAAGAACTCAGGTGTTGTGACTCCAGACTCTATCCATGTGCCCCCTGGCTGCCCCCAATGAGCCTACATTCTCTTAGGGAAGAAAACAAACAGATAAATGTCTATACAAATTTAGTATATGCAAAGACAAGGTAATTGGACAGGAGCACTAGTATCTGGGAGGAGGCATTTGAGCTGATCTTTAAGAATGATGAGGATTCTAGGGGGCAGAGGTGTGTCCCAGTGTGGGCCTGGATTGCCCCAGTGTGGGTTTGGGGGTGCCTTGGTACAGGTCTTAGACTTCCTCTTCCCAGATACACAGCCTCTCCTTGGGTGCCAGACTGTTCTGTGCAGCATGCTCCTGACCCAACTGAACCTCCAGAGCCCACAGACCTCCCTGTTTGTCTCTCTGTCTGGAGCTGGGCTGGACAAAGGACTCACTGGGACTTTTTTCGGGATTTCCCTATCAAGATTCCATCTGATACATTTTCTAGATCTGTTAGGAAAAGTTTGTAGAGAAGAGCTCACTGAATTGTGTCCTATCACTCTGCCATCTTGGCTTTTGCCCCCAGCTGATTGCATTTTGGCAGGTAGAAAATGACTGGCTAGGGGTGGCTAGGTGGCGCAGTGTCAGCCCTGGAGTCAAAAGGACCTGAGTTCAGATCTGGCCTCAGACACCTAACACACACAAACAAAAACTTAGCCGTGTGACTTTGGGCAAGTTACTTAACCCCAATTGCCCTCCGAAAAGAAAAAAAAGAAAGTGACTGGTTTTCAATATAGGAATCATCTCGGTTTTCTGTGCACAGTCACACGACTCATTAATTAAAGAAAAGGTCTAAGTAAATACTAAATTAGAAGGATAAAAAATGAAAAAATACAATGTGTGACTGAGGAGGCGACTTCAATCTACACTGTTTGAACAAGCAATTGATGCCTCCCCAAACAGAAAATAGAGAAGTGAACAGAAATCCACATTGACTATCATTGTTTTCCAAAGAAGTAATGCTATAAAACCTCCCCATAATGAGAAGACTAAAAGGGCCTAGATATCACCTCAGGCTACAAACAGCAGATCTCTTTGCCAAAGCAGAGACCAGGTGGCCAAGGACAACACCCATTCAGGCAACCAGGTGTGGATAAAAGAACTAGTGATATTAAGCCTGGAAAAGAAAAAACAGAAGGGAAGATGATGCATTTAAGGATGTATTCAAGTATTTAAAGGGCCAGACCATAACGGAGAGTTTTAGTCTTGTTCTACTTGGTCCCAAAGGACAGAACTAGTACTGATAACTAGAAGTTGTAAAAAGGTAAATGTCAGCCTCATATTAGTGAAAACTTCCTAATAATTAGAGCTTTCCTAAAGTGAAATGGACCTCCTTGGGAAGTGGTGGCTTCCCCATCCTTGGGACCCTTCATGGGAAAGATGATCATTCGTCAGGCATGGTATAATAAGGATTCCTTTTGGATGTGGTTGGATTAGATGGCCCCTGAGGACCTTTCAACTCTTGAATTCTGCGATTATATGATTCTGTGCAGTTCCTTTCACATTCCATGGTGCCCAGGTAGGAGAAGGAGCACCATGGTAAGTCACATAGCAAGTTCTCTGGCCCTGGGAGCTTTCACCAGATAGACCCACTCCCCTCACTTACTTGTCAGGACATACCTGAAATGCACCCTCACCACAGCCACTGCCACTCCTCTTCTTGCCACATCCACTGAACCAGGCTAACTTCTAATCCTTTCAAAACTATCCCGGAACTGTGGCTTGCTTCCTGACATCCCTAAGCACCCCTACCCACACATAGAATTGTGACATTCACCTTCCTGTGAAGCCATTCCTGCAGTGTAGGATAGGGGGTGAGGGATGGGGAGAGAGAAGGATGAAGTGGAATCTTCCTGTGCTATGAGTAACTCATATTCACCTAATCCTCTTATCCTCACAAAATTCCAAGCTTTGGACACACCCTGCCCAATCTTTCCTATACTTCAACCCTGATCCAGAATATAAATCCCATTCTCAGGCACCATCTTTTAAACCATCTGATACACACCCCAAATTTACCTTTCATATTTCTGAATCCCTTATGTTCAATTAGCAGCAATGATGAAAATACCACCTAATATCTCTAATGTCATTTATTTATTTGTTTGTTTGTTTGTTTGCCCAGGACTTCATAAGCCCTAGCAATGCTTTCTAGACTCCTTTTGAGAGTATCAATCATCTCCACATGGATTACCAGAATTGCTTAGCATTTATCACGTTTACAAGTCTCTAGGTCCATGGTCTAGGTAATTATCATTACACTTATCAATATCAGGTCAACATATAGCCTACTCAGTCCTCAGGAGTATCGAGTCACCATAATTAGTCTTTTCTTCTTCTGCTCAGCTATGAATAACTAGCTGGCCACTCTCCTGGTGTTCCCTGGGAATCATCATTTTCCTGGGAGAGCCTAGCCCCATTCTCTTTGGGAAGAACCCCAGACATTTCACCCAAACCTGCAAAGTTTCCAAGTCTTCCCTTCCTTCTCCAAGTCCCCTTCTTCCACCCTCCCATCTCCTGACATAGGTGCTGATTCTCCTCTTCTTCAGTTTCTTTTTCCCCTTTGCATTCCCCTTGAAGCACTTCTTCCTCATACCAATGAGTCACAATCTTTGAATTCTGATTGGTTACCATTTCATATATTTCTGCATCATCTCCCTAACTTGATTATAAATTCCTTGAGTCAAGGACCATGTGTAATAGTTGTTGGCATTTCCCACCCCACCCCATACATAGCATATGCTTGGTAAGGCTGATTTGTTGTTCTAATGATCTATCTTTTGCCTTTCTTTGTACCCTCAGCACTTAGCTCAGTGCCTAGCACATAGTAGGTTCTTAATAAATGACCCAAAAAGGATAAGAAAGCAAAATATATATGCATATTCTTGGTAATCTAGAATTTAACATTACATCTTCACTTAGGGATATAATCTCAAATTTTCTATAACCCTACCTTTCTATGCACCAGGAGAACATAACAGGAGAAGGAAGGGTGGAGCTGCCATGAGTCATGAATACAGAGTATAACAATGTAAGCCAGCCTGTTTTTTTCTTCTACTTAAAAGTGTGTATCTGAGTCAATAGATTGAGAATTCAAGCCTCCTGGGGAAAATGAGATTCAAACATTGCTTAGAAGCTAGACTGGTATTGTCCATATACTACCATTCTTGGGCAAGACAGAGGGTGTGGTGGACTAAATTATTCCAGCATCACCAGACACATTAGGAAAGACATGATGTCACTTTTTTAGATGAGAAAAATGCTTTAACTTTGTTGGACTATATTTAAGGCAAAGAACTACGAACTGTCTTCAGTTGGAATCTAAATAGGAGAAAACCGTGTGGCAGAACATGAAATCTTTAACACGAAATACTGATGAAAATTATGAGGTTCCATGACTAGGCCTTAGATACTGAGTTTTTTTTAAATATTCACCTACACATTTTCTGCTATCTAAATTGATTTATTTGACAAACATTATAATATATTTAAGATTCATTATACCTTTTTTTTCTTTTTCAAACTAGTTAGGAACACAGGTGTAGAGCCAGAGGGGACTTTTAGAAGCTATCTATTCCAAACCCTTCATTAAGGTAACTGAGGTCCCAAGAGTCTAAGTGACTTGCTCAAGGTCTCACACGTTATAAGTGGGAGAGTCAGGATTTGAATCCAAATCCTCTGACTCCAAATCAAATATTCTTCCCACTGCACCATGCAGTCTGGTAAACACCTTAAGTGAGCATTTATCTCCCTGTTTTTTTAATAGATTTTTATTTATATCTTTTGTTATTACATTGTCTAAATTTTGCCCTGTACCCTCCTCCTTTCCATTCCAGAAGTGCATGCCTTACTGTAAAAATTAGAGTACACACGTGTTCGAGTACACACACACACACACACACACACACACACACACACACACGAAGCAAAGAAAAAAAACACAGCAAAACCCATCAATGTATTCAAAATCTGACATTATTTGCAGTTCTCCACACCCTGAAATGTTATCCCTACCACTCTATAAAAGAAGGGAAGGGGAAATGTGTTTTCTTATTTCTCTTTGATTTCTTTTAATATAGACTTTTTTGACTTTAGCGGATTTCTTAGACTTTTACTCCAGGTGCCCTTCCCCCACACCCACCCCTTCTTGTCTTCCTCCATTCAATAGTAAGTTCTGTGAAGGCAGGGACTATCTTTTTTTTTTACTTATATCCCCAGTGCTTAGCATAGTGCCTGGGACAAAACAGATATTTAATAAATATCAGCTATTGATAATCTGTTCTAAGAACCTGTAATTCTTTGTAATTCTGCAACTTTCATTTTTTTGTTGTTCTGTGGTTCTTCTTCCCATTTACATTAGTGTGGTTATTGTGAATATTGTCCCCTTTCCTCCATTCGAGTTTGCTTCATTTTATCTAAGTCCATGCTTTTCTATATATTCATCCTATTTGTTACTTCTTACAGTATAGTAATAATCCACTGTATTCATGTTTCTTAATTGTTTAGCCATTGCCCAGTCAGTAGACATATAATCTGTTTGTATTTCTTTGATAGGTGGCTCAGTGGATAGAACCCTGGGCTTGGAGTCAGAAAGATTAATCCTCCTGAGTTCAAATCTGGCCTCAGACACTTACTAGTTATGTGACCCTGGACAAGTCACTTCACCCTTTTTGCCTCTGTTTCCTCATCTATAAAAATGAGTTAGAGAAGGAAATGGCAAACCACTCCAGTATCTTGCCAAGAAAACCCCATATGGGGCACAAAGAGTCAGACTTGACTGAAACAACTCAACAACAATGGCATTTCTTTGATACCACAAGAAGTGCTGGTATAAATATTTCAGTGCATGTCGAGTCTTTCTTTTTTTGTCAATGACCCCCTTAGAGTATATGGCTAACACTGAAACCTCTGGATGTGTTCAAGAATGTGACCTTTTTAGTTTTGGGGTTTTTTTTGCATAATCCTAAATTATATCCAGAACAGCTGGACCAATTCACAACTCCACCAACAATGCATTAGTTTTTCTGCCTTTCCACAATGCCTCCAAAACTATTTCCACCTTTTGTTATCTTTACCAATCGACTGGATATGAGTGAAGTGAAACCTCATGTTTGCTTTGATTTGCATTTCCATTTTTATCAATGATTTGGATCATTCCTTCACATTAGGTATCTCCCTAATCTTAGTCTCACTTTATGTCAATGCTCAATGAAACATTAACAAAATTATGTCACAGAAACACAGAATTCTGGGAGTTGGAAGGAAGCTTAGTGGTCATCTATTTCAATCTATCCACAAAAGTAATAGGCACTACGACATTATTTAAAAGGAGTCATCCATGAGACTGCTAGGTAATGCAGTGAATAGAGCACCAGCCTTGGAGTCAGGAAGACCTGAGTTGAAATCCAACCTCAGACACTTGACACTTAACTAGCTGTGTGACCCTGGGCAAGTCACTTAACCCCAATTGCCTTGCCTTTCCCCCTCCAAAAAAAGAGTAGTCATCTAGTCATTGCTTGAAAACCTCCAAAAAAAAAAATAATCCACCACATCCTAAGGCAGCCCAACCCACTTTTGTGCAGCTTTCTTTGTTAAGTGGAGAGTTTCCTGACAAAAGGCCTAAAGTGGTCTCTTTGCAACTTCTGCCCAGTGCTTTCTGGTTCTGCTAATCCTTCTCCACAAAAGCCCTTTGGATACTGAGACATAGCTATTATGTCCTCTTTGAATCTTCTCTTCTCCAAGTTATTGCCATCCTTCAGCTGATCCTCATGGACTAAAAGCCCTTCACTTTCTGGTTGATATTTTCTGGATGTTAATGTCCTTCTTAAGTTGTGGTGAACAAAACCAAACACAATACTTCAAGTGTGGTCTAAGGGGGCAGGCAGGTGGCACCGTGGATAGAGAACTGGCCCTAGAGTCAGGAAGACCTGAGTTAGCAGCTTTTGTGACCCTGGGTAAGTCACTTAACCCCAATTACCTCCTCCCCTCCAAAAAAATGTGATCTAAAAAGGGCAGAGCATAGATGTGTCCTCATCTCCTTAAGTCCAGAAGCTATCTATGCCTCTCTTAAGAATAGCTAAGTCATTCACAATTCTTCATTAAACAGTATTGCTGTTACTGTGTATACCGTTCTCCTGGTTCTATTTACTTCACTTTGCATCAGTTCATGTAAGTCTTAACAGGTTTTTCTGAAATGATTCTGCTTGTCATCTCTTATGGCACAATACTATTCCATTACAATCATATACTACAGCTTGTTGAGCCATTCCCCAATTGATGGACCTCCCTTTGATTTCCAATTCTTAGCCACCACAAAAAGAGCTGCTACGAATATTTTTATACCAATAGGTCCTTTCCCCTTATTCTAGAGGCAACAGAGAGCTACTGGAGCTGATTAAGAGGGTGAGTCCTATGGTCAGATCTGCATTTAAGAAAAACACTTTTGGCCCTAGTGTGCAGGGTGACCTGCAGTGGAGAGAAACCCGAAGGTGAGAGATAATTCAATCTCAGGGAGAGGTGATGAGGGCCTGAAATAAGGTGGCAGCTGTGGGAGTGAAGAGACGGGTTCAGATACGAGAAATGTTGTGAAAGGCAAAAGGAAGATTTGGTGACTGCTGGGCTATGAGGGGTCAGGGACAATGCCAGGGTTGTGAACCTAGGAGACTGGGAAGATAGTGATGCCTTAGAGAGAAATAAGGAAAAGTGCAAGAACGCAGGGTTTGAGGGAAAGATAATGCATTCAGCTTTAGACTTTTTGAGCTTAAGATGCCTCGAGTCATCCATTTGGAAATGCCTAATAGGCGACTGGTGATGTCAGACAGGAGCTCAACAGAGAGAGGGGGGCTGGATATATATGTAGCTGCAGGAACAATCTGCACAGAGATGATAATTAAACCTATGGGAGCTGATGAGGTCACTATGAGAGAGAGCCTAGAGGAAGAAGAGACAAGTGCCCAGCACAGAACCTGGGGGAGCACTCGCAGCTTGGGGCCACATTAAGGACTGTGAGCCAGCAAAGGAGACCAAAAAAGAGTGATAGAAAAGATAGGAAGTGATCCAGGAGACAGTCCTGCCAGGAAAACCCAGAGAGGAGAGTACCCTTGGAGAGAGGGGAGCCAACAATGGCAAAAGCAGGAGAGCAGCCAGAAAGAACAGGCCTGAGAAAAGGCCATCCGCTTCACCAATTAAGAGATACAAAGGTAACTTTGGAGAGAGAAGCTTCAATTGATTGGAGATGCCATAAGTCAGATTGCAAGAGGCTGAAGAGTGAATAGGAGGAGAGGAAATGGACATAGCAAGAGGAGACAGTTTTTTATAGTTTAGCCAAGAAAGATGAGGGGTATAAAGTGACAGTCGGTGGAGGTGACAGGGTCTGGTGAAGGCTGAAGGAAGATTTAGCCTTTGTTAAAGGTGATAGGGAAAGGGTTAATGTGTAGGGAAAGGTTAAGTATTTGACAGGGAGGAGCTCTGAGGATACAATCTCGTGGAGAAGATGGGAGGAAGAGCTGGCCATGGTAATGAGAAGGGCCACCTCTTTTTCTGGCACTGAGGAAAAAAAGGGAATAGTGAAAGGGGATGTCAAGGTCATATCTGCAGAGGACTGAATGTGTGTGTGTGTTCATGTGTGTACGTGTGTGCATGTATGTGCCTTGTGTGCATATATACATGTATGTGTGTGCCTGTGCATGCATGTGTCCCCAAGAGTCAATCTAGATATAGCTCCCAGGCAATAAATAGGTATCTCTAGAGTATCCTACTCTGACTCTTCCCCAAGAGAGATTGATTCCTGCCAGGAGAGGAGCAAGAGGTTAAGTGCAAAAGGCTGGCCTCTCTCCTCTCCTGGGAGGAGTGAGGGCAGGGCACCTTACTAAAATTATATCTATCTGCCCACATAAATTATATTAATCTAGGGGGAATAATTCTTAGGTTCAAACTGTACTCCTGGTTTTTATCCCTTAATAGGAAGGAGTGCCCCAAGCTACACATTCAAGGTTTGACTCCCCACTAAATGCCAGTTATGCAAAGACTACCCATAGGGAATAGCAAATAAACCCATTCATCCAAAATGATAGCAGACAGAAATCAGAGCAGTTATACAGATGAACACATACTAGACAACATATAGAGTGAACGAGCTCTCCCAAAGGGAGCAACATATCTCAGCTTGACCGAGAGAGAATCCCAGATCTCACCCAAAAGGAAATTCCCCTTAAGTCTAATTGAGTATTGTAAACTGGGGATAGGGACATGATTGAGGTGTCAGCTCCTCTACATGTCAGATCCTTCCCAGAGCCCTTCTCTTTCTTCAGAGACCTCTCCCTGAAGAGAATCTGGAACCAAGTATCTCCTCCCTCAAGGCTAAAGACAAGCATTTCCCTTTTCCCAAGCTCTTTCCAACTCTGCCCCTCATAGGCAAGGAGCATTGAGAAATAGGTTTTCACCAGTGAGGCAAGTTTTAGGCAAATGGTCATTGAGATTTTTCCCAGTAAAGTAAAAGGAATGGTTCTCTGCTAAGAGTGTGTGTGTGAGAGAGACAGAAATAGAGAGACAGAGACAGACAGAAACTAAGCCAGAGACAGAGAGAGAGGGGAGAAAGAGATGAGACAGAGACAGAAAGAGAATGAGACAGAGAGACACAGAGAGAGAAGTGTGAGAAGATTCAGGATGGAAGAGGTTTGAAATAGCTTCTATAGTAAGTGAGAGGAAAACAATTAAGAAGGAATAAAAGTACTGCCTTGCAGTAGTCACACTTGTCTTGGTTATTGACTCCATTAGTCATTTTTGTTCTGCTATTTCCACTGCAAAGGCCATTCTCCTTGGTGAAAAAAAAACAATCAAAAGCAAAGAACTACATGCATGCAAGTAAAAAAGCAAAATAAGAATTGAGCAGCATTTCCTTCCCTCTTTTCAGTTAACATTGTCTTGTTCACCCCAAGCTAAGGCCTTATCCTTTCTTGGTTCCTGCTTTTTCTCCCAATGTAACTTTACAAATAAGCAAACACCTTTTTGTTGTCTGTAGCTCCCCTCGCCTGGCTCAGCTCATTCTCAGTTTTAGCATTTGTGACATTAATTTCAGAGGCCCGTGCAATGCTCTTAAAGTGATATTCTGTCATCTGGTCTTGCTTCCATCTTCTGTCCATTTTTTTTTAAAACCAAGTTGATTCATGTGTATCTACATTGGTCTCTTCTGAATCTTTCGTTTTCCTCCTCATTGGAATTGTTTCCCTTTGCATCTCCAGAATTTCATTCTTGAACATCTTCCATCCACCTGGGCTGATTGGCCGTTTAGAATTTTATTCCATAACATTCTACTTATCCTTTCTCTGAACCTTTGAAGTCTGCCTTCCCAAAATATATGGTACTATTAGACTTTGCCCAAACTTCTTTTCCTCTCTCACAAACTCTGTTAGAATTTGGATTAGGTGGCCTCTCAGGTCCCTTCTAAATTGGAAATTCCTAGGTTGTATGAAATAATGATATGTTGAATAAAGTTTGGGTTAAAGACCAAGTTATAGAAACAAAAATTACATTAGAGAAAAAGTGTAAATACATCACCTTAAAATGAGGATATAGCTCAGGGGCAAATTTTTATCTTTGAAGATTTATGTTTTATGTGAGAATTGGGGAATTGAGTTTGTAGTTTAAAAATTAGCAACTGAGCCAATTAACAAGCCAAAAGTGATTATAAAATGTTATCTCGGCAGAATTAAAGAGGAAATTGCTAAAAAACAAACAATTAAATTAATAAATAAAATGAAGAGTTGATTGTCTGACCAGAAGAATGAAATTGCTAAACCATTAACAAATCTATTCAAAGAGAGGATATGAATGAAATTGTCAAATGAGAAAGGGAAAAAGAAAGGAGAAACAAAGTTAAGGGAAAAAAAGAAAGAAAATTATAATTCATTATTACTGGAGCTGAGTCCACATCTAAGCAGGTCCATTTTCTGCCCCACAACAGTACAGAAGGCAGACAGTCCAAGCCTTCTCATCATTATGGATTCTCGCCCACGTCCTCTAATAAATCTTCCAAAAAAGAATCTATTCAATGTGTTGATTTCTTAGCATTTTGGAAGTGTTAGCATAGCACTGATTGCTCATTTGTTAACTCGTCTCACTTCAAGACTAGCCCAACTATCTTTCTGATCATACATTTTCTAGACCATATTTTTACATCACTTTATATACTCTAGTCACTGTCAGAAATAAGCTGCCACCTACTTATGCCCATACATATCTCCTCGTTGCCATTAGGGGCACCTACAATCTTATTCTTTATAGATTATGGTGCTCCATCTTTTGCAGCTACGAAGCATTGCTAGAAGAATGCTGACATTAAAAAATATGGATATTAAGGGCAGCTAGGTGGCGCAGTGAGTAGGGTGCCGGCCCTGGAGTCAGAAGGACCTGAGTTTGGATCCGACCTCAGACACTTAACACACACAAAAACAAAAACCTAGCCGTGTGACCTTGGGCAAGTTACTTAACCCCAATTGCCATCCAAAAAAAAGCAAAAAAAAATTATGGACATTTGTTTGAGAAGAAAGATGGAAATCACTGAAAATACCACAGGATTTTCCCAGGGTAATCCAGCATGTTCATCTCTGCTCCTGTTCAGTTCTAGGGCCACCTTGCTCCTCTCCAGCCTATCCAAGATAGAAAGAGGGAAAGAGAACAAGTATTTATGAAACACCTACTAAGTGCTTTACAAATATTATCTCATTTGATCCTCACAACAACCCTATGAGGTAAGTTCTGTTATTATCCCCATTTTGCAGACCACTCCTTCTAAGTCTCTTTTGCTGAATCAGTTTCCATTTAATATCCCCTAACTGTGGGTGCTGCCTAACATTCTGTCCTGGGTATACTGTCGAACACTACTTAAATGTGCACTTTTTTATAATAACACTGCAACTATGGCTCAAAACGTAAGTCCTTGGCCCTAAATCTTTTGGCTTCTGCTTTGAAAGGAATTCACTCCTTCTGTCCCTATAGGCTACTGTAAAAAAGTGACACATTTCCATTTAAGGCAAAAGGAGAAAAAAGTCTTGCCTCATCACTTCTCTCTTATCCCTCCCCCTTCCTTTCTCCCTCCACCCAAGTCCCACTGAGATCTGGTTACTGCATTACAGAAGGAAAAATGTCAGTAAATGGAAACATGAACAGACTCTTTTAACCTCTCCTAGTTATTTCCATCTCAATTCTAAAAAAAAAATGAGTCACAGAATCAGAATTTGAGAGTAGAAAGTAGCTTTGACAGCCATCTACTTTAATTCATACCCAAAAGAAATCAATCATTTGAACAATAAGCATTTATTAAATACCTACTGAGTGCCAGATGGAGGAGCAGCCCTCATACCAGGGATTGGCAAGCCCTCATATCAGAGGTGCTGTCCACCTTCACCCAACTCTCACCTGTGGCTCCAAGAAGCTATAGCATGCACAGCAGCCACACTCTGATAAAATGGTCTCTACAGACAAGCTAAACCAGGTTGTGGGTAACTGAGAGGCCTCAAACCCCTCGGTGAGTTGGGGGATGTCTATCCCAAGCATGTGAAGACTTCTGGTGGAATGGGCAGATGAGAAGTTCCAACAGCCATGCAGGCCGCTGAAGCTGGTGTACAGCTCTTTGAGCTTGATGATCAGACCTAGACTTTAGGAAAATCCCTTTGGTGCCTGTGGCAGACGGATTGGAGAAGAGACAGGTTTGAGGCAGAGAGACCAATGAAGAGGTCACTACGTTACTCCGTCAAGGGGTGATAAAAGCCTGAACTAGGGTGGTGGCTATGGACGGAGGAAGGTAGGGGCCTATGCAGGAGATGTGGTAATAGAAACAAGATATATCCCCTATAACATAGCTGACAGGTGGCCGTGCACCTACATGACATCTTCCAGGGACAGTGACCCCACCACCTTTCAAGACGACTGGAAGAGTTCTTCTGTTAGGAAGCTTTTCTTGACATGGAGCCTAAACCTGCCTATTTGCCATTCCTCCTCCCCCCATCACCCTAGTTCAGCCCTCCAGGACCAAACAGAACAATCCTCATCCCTTTTCTACATGAACACCCTTTAAACACTTGAAGAGAGCCATCATGTCCGTCCCCCCACCCTGAATCTTCTCCTCAAGGCCCTTCTTCATGCTTCTTATTCACTTATCCTCAAACTGTGGCCTCCAAATAGAAATATTAGAAAGTATTAGCAGAAGGGCAAGCAAAATACTATTCTCTCTCCCTCACTACGATGATCCAACGCTTCCTGAATCTTTGATTTCCACGGACAGGACGCTGGTGGTTGCTGAGCTTGCTTTTCATACCATCCCTAATTAATAACTACTTTGTATAAAACCACTCATCTAAGCATCTTAAGCCCCTAAATAAAAACCATTACATAAACATGGTCGTTATCTCATTACCCTCCTTTCCTTCTTAAAAAACAAACAAAAAAAGACAAGGCACATACTACATCAGAGAGTGTATTATTTGCTCCCAAAAGGCCTTCTTAGGAATCCTATTTTTGTTAGGCATGTGACTCGTAATGAAGCACAAACATATAATTTGCATTTGTCTCCTTGCCCAAACATTCATACTTTGTACTTTAACAAGACTGCAGCAGCAATGAATTTTAAGTCGACAGCTTTAAAATCAAGACTCTCCAGGGCTGGAGATGGAATCACTGCAGCAATGGGAAGAATAGATTTACATGCTCAACATCATAAGAAAAAAACTAAGCCCTTATTAAGCTCCAACTTTGTGCCAGACACTCTGCTAAGCACTTTTACAAATATGACTTCATTTTATCTTCACCCAACCCTGGGAAGTAGGTGCTACCATTTTACAGAAGAGGAAACTGAGGCAAGCAGGAGCACTTAAATGACAGCTGCTAAGTGTCTGAGGTTGAATCTGAACTCAGGTCTTCTTGACTCCATTATGCCATCTAGAAGGATAGGAATAAATAACTTAAATGTATTTTCCCAATACTTCCCTCCCTCCTTCCCCCACCACTTTGTTAACTGCTTGCTTCCTGCCTTTGAGTTCTGGCACTTTTAAAAGTTTGGAATTCTGCTTTCTGCTACTCTTTGATAGAATGCAAACTCCTTGTGGGTAGATAATCTCTCAACTTGTCTATTTATGCTTCTCTACTAGCATGGTAGCTGTATTACAGAAGCCACTTAATACATGCTGATTGATCGATTCGCCCCCATGAAAGAAGAGTTATGAGAGCTACTAGGATACAAGGTCTAGTACTCAGTTGAACTGAACTGAAATGTCCCTCTTCTCTATTCCCTTCCTGTGCCCAGGTTTAGAAGAAAGGTCTTTGTCAGGGGGAAAAAATGTAGGAATATTTTCTTTCTATCAGTTATAAAGAATAGAAAGAATGTAATGCTCTATCTGGCCATGTGCATGCCCTCAATTCCTATATTAAGCACCCACTATGTGTTAAGCACAAGGGACAGCAAAAAGATAAGACAGACCCTGCTCTCAGAGGCAGTCAAGTGGGGAGTCAATATGCAAATAACTATTTGCAAACAAGAGACGTACAGTATAAATTAGAGACAATTAAGAGAAAGCACTAGCACTGAGGGGGATCAGGAAAGGCTTCTTGTAGAAGGCCAGGTTTTAGGTTTTAGCTGAGACTTGAAGGAAGCCAGGGAAACCAGGGGCAGACGTGAGGAAAGAGAGAATTCCAGGCAGGAAAGGCAGCCAGTGAGAATACAGAGGGGAGAGATGGAGTGATGTGTGTGAGGAACAGAAAGACCTGTGTATGTTAGGAAGAATATGGTCTATGCAGGCTGGAAAAGTGGGAAGGAACCTGTTTATAACCAGCTGTGAAGACCAAACACAAGATTTTATATTTAATCCTGGAGGTCACTGTGGAGGGAGCCACTGGTATTCATTGACTAGGGCACTGACATGGTCAAATCTGTGCTTTTGGAAGATCAGCTTAACAGCTGAGTGGAAGGTAGACCAGGGCTAAACTCCTTATGCAGGGGTGGGGAACCTGAAGCCTTGAGGCCCTCTAGGTCCTCGAGTGTGGCCCTCTGACTGAATCCAAACTTCACAGAACAAATCCTTTTATTAAGGGGATTTGGTTATGCCTGGAGGAGCCAGGCTCCCCACCCCTGTTCTTGTGGCAGGGACACCAAGTAGCATCCTATTACAAAAGCCCAGGCAGGAGATGCTGAGGGAGGTAGCACCTGACCAGGGTGGCAGCAGCAGCAGGGGAGAGAAGTAGGCAGACACCAGAAATGTTATGAAGTTAAAATCAAAAGGACTTGATAACAGATTGGATTTGGGAGAAGTGAGAAAGAGTGAGAAGTTAAGGATCACAACTATGGTGAGAGCCCAAGGGAGGGGGAAGATGGTGGCATCGTTCACAGCCAGTAGGAAGAAGGAAGGGCTTGGGGAACTGAGGGGCACGGGGAAGACAGGAGATAATGAGGACACAGTTCTCCCTTCCAAATCACAACTTTCCCCATCACAGTTTCGATAGATTACAGGTCGGCATAAGAAATTACATAGGAACTTTGGGGAAGTTTTGCAGAAACCACAAAGATATATGAAAGCCAGCAGACAACACAGAAAAAGTTTAAAAGCTCAGAAATGCACAAAATGTATGTATAATATTGTATAATATCAACATATTTTATCTTTAAATACTGCAAATGTCCTACAAAAGAAAATGAAAAGGGCGCGGGGTCAAGATGGCAGAGTAGAAACAGGACTTCTGTGGGGCTCCACCTTCCACCTTCCCCAATCCATGTAAAAGGGGACTCTGAGCAAACTTTGGAGCTACAGAACCCACAAAATGACACAGAGAAGCGAACCTCCCACTGAGGACAGCCCAGCAGGCCAGCAGGAATCGCCCAGGGTAGTGCTCTGGGAGCTGACCCCAGCCCTGCTCCAGCCAGAGGTTTTAGCCCCAGGGTGGGCCTGACCAGCAGCGGGCTGGAGGGACTTCAGATCAGCAGCAGCTGTGGTGGTTTCCAGAATTATCAACACATAGATGCTAAGGACAAAGTGAGAGGTCAATGCAGTGTGGATTTTGGGATCCAGTAGCTGGTAATGCGGTTGGCCTTTGTCCCTAGGTGAGAAGCTGCTGAGGCTCCACAGCCGTGCAGTCACCCCCTGTGGCAGCTTCAGCTCCTGGCCTTCAGAGTGCAGGGAGACCAAGCAACCAGTCTGAGGGGTAATCACTCTTGTTTTAACTGGGGGACAGAGGACCTTTCCCTGACATTTTGGGGTCCACTGCCTCAAAGACTGCTCATGGTGGATCCTCAAGAAAGCAAATTGAACAGCATGAGTACAGATGGTTTTGCTCAGAAGGATACGGGAAGTGTCTACAGGTGGCTTCAGGGAGAACTCTTCAAAGTACTCATGTTTCAGAAGCTCATATTCAAAAGCGGAAAGAAAGGGCATCTAGCTGCAGACAAATTCAAAAGGCTGACACAGGCCAATAACAATGTCAGGAAAGATAAAGGACTTTGAAGTTCTGAAGCCTGAGAAGGATGTCCTGGCAGAAAGGAAAGCAGGGCACACAGCTGGGGGCAAGATTTTAATCCAGTTAATTTACCAATCAATCAACAAGCATTTATTAAATGCCTACTATGTGCCAGGCACTGTGCTAGGTACCAGATGTACAAAAACAAAATCAGAATAGGGGTCTCTGCCTTTATGGAACTTGTTCTATTATAGCACATGCTTATTATATACATAGACATAAAATATTCACAACATAAAAGATGTCTAGGGAGGTGAGTTAGAACCAAAGTAAGCCTGGCCTCATATTAGAGACTAAGATGATGTTGGGGGTGGGGGAGGTAGGCAATAGGGAGATTTTTTAGAAAAAGGGAGGGAGAAGCAGGCTGGGGCCAGAGAATGATGCCGGTATCCCAGCTGGGTGGTATAGTGCATAGAGCTCTGGGTCTGGAGTTAGGGAGACCTGAGTTCAAATCTGGTGTCAGACACTAGCTATGTGACCCTGGGCAAGTCCTTTAACCCTGTTTGCCTCAGTTTCCTCATTTGTAAAATGAACTGGAGAAGGAAATGGCAAACTCCTCCAGCATCTTTGCCAAGAAAACCCCAAATGGGGTCATGGAGGGTCACTCAACAACATGTCTCAGAACTTGTTCCTAGTGCTGATTTTGAGAGACCCTACATCTTTCTTTTTACTATAGCCTATCACAGCTATTCTGGGCCCCTAATTTGACCCAAGGAATAAATACCAGCTGGAACACGCCACGAATTGATCTAGAATTGTCCAAGGTGATAGGCAGCCACTAGGATTAAGGTATAGTCTGAACCACTTGGAAGGAAGCAAAATCTTTGTGCCTTTTACTCTGTAGCAAATGCTAATCACTCCTGGTCAGTGACAGCTAGAGAAGACAAAATTTTGTGGAGTTAATACTAGTAATTTCTGCAAAAGTCCCATCCTAAGAATTAATGTTAGATTTTTTTTTCCTGAAATTTCCAAACACCACATTGGAAATATCTTCTGCCCCAGCAGCACTTCCTCTTTGATTAGCTAGTTCCTCCTGAAATAATCAGATTAATTCTGTGTCTCTATTTATCCTATTTACAATAAATTAATTTTGTCCTATAACTGCTTAAGTCATGATTCTTTATCTCTTAATTTAGTTCAGAAATTCAGCTATCCCATAATGAGTTAAGTTTAGAAATCTAGTTCTCCTGTTAATCACTGTTCTTTTGTCAAGGAAATCTGTTACCCTTAAGAATACAGGTAGACATCAGGGAATCTGGTCTAGTATCTTGACACCACTAAGCTGTCCTTCAAGGATATCTATTTTGCTATCCAAAGACGCTAATATACTATTTATTGCAAATTTGCAATAAATAATTTGCAATTATTTGCAAATCAATCAATTGATCATGCTAGGAACTTTGTGCCTCAGTCTACCTTAATTTTAACTGTTATGCTCCAAAACCTCCATCTGAGGGAGGTCTTCTTTGCTCTCCAGGCTGGACTCCTAATTCTCTTCCATGACTTCTCGACAATGCCCCACTCCTTGGTACCTTCGTCTCCTTCCCCTCCCCTTTTCCAGTTTCCTTTTATCTGTGGTCTTCCCTAATTACATGTAAAGTCTCTGTTTTTATATCTATTTCTAGAGCTTAGTACGGGACTTGGCACATATTAAGCCCTTAACAAAAGCTTGTTGACATGGTCACAAGTTACAAAGTAGGAAGTTGTGGGAGTTTGGTTTTGTGCCTGTGTTGATGTGTATGTGTGTGCACTTGAATTTGTTGACTTAAATCCCACCTCTTCTTGCATGTGTAGGGAGATCTATTTATTCAGTCTTTACCCTGTAGAGCTATGACATAAATAGGGGAAGTCCACCCTACTTGGGGATTTCCCTTCATGGTGTTGTCTATCTTTTCTGACATTTCTCAAAGATTGAAATGAGGATCACCACAGTATGGCAGAGAAGTAATAAGATTCAAAAAATACTGCAGAGGGATAATGATTAGGACTTACACATCAACCAACTGGACTTGAGGGGAAAGAGAAAAAGGCAGGAACACAAGCTACCACGGTCCCTCTAAATCTTATTTCCCTACCACCATAACTGTACTGGAATTGTTCCCTTAAAAGTCACCAATGATCTAGGCACCAAATCCAAGGACCTTTCCTCAGCCACATGTGACACTGTGAGCAGCCCTTCTATGGTTTGCTTCTCTTCACACCTCTCTAGATATTCCTTGTCTCTCTCCTTGCAAGACCTTTTTAGATTCAGAATCATACAAATTTAGATCTAGTAGAAATGTTATAGACCATTTAATCCAACACCCTCATTTTACAAATGGAGAAACTGAGGCCCAAAGAGGCCTTCTTCCAACCCCTTCATGGTGGCATTGTCTAAGACTTCCATTTCTACCTCTACCTCCTGTCTATTCTCTTTGACTAGTCATCTCATCAACTGTCCTGAGTTATCTCCTCTATTTAAATGACTTACAAGTCTACGTAGCCAGCTCTCCCTTCTCTATTGAGCTCCAATCTCAAATATCTAAATGTCTGATGGGCCCTTAATAACTAATAATAACTGGCATTTATATAGTGCCTATGACATCCAAGGCACTATGCCAAGTGTTTTATAAATATTATCTCATTTGATCCTCACAAAAACCCTGTGAGGCAGGTGCTATTATTAGCCCCATTTTGCAGCTGAGGAAATTGAGGTCAGAAGAGCGTTTGGGAGGTTTTTTAAATGATGTCTAGGGTCACACAATTAGTAAGTGTCAGGCTGGATTTGAACTTAGGTCATTCTGATTCTAGGCCTGGTGCTCTATCTACCACCCCACCTAGCTGCCTGGATCCTCCTTCTATCTATTAGGTACCTCAAATTCAACAGAACCAGAACTGACATCATCATCAACCCATGCTTTTTTCTGTACTTCATATTTCTGTTAATGGGACCACTACCCAAACCTCAGTGTCCTCTTAACTCTAGTCTAATAACCATAAGTTTCTAAGTCAAGTGTGTTTGAAACTATGCAAGGAATTATTGCTTCACCCTATAGATTCATCATTTCAAAAGCAACTTATTGTCACTGCCTAGCTTGTTCCTCTTCATTCCAGTCTTTATGTCCCAGTTGGGGGAAGGCTGAAGAGGGAGAGGTGGAGCAAAACTTGGGCATTTTGAATGACAGCTGTCCTTGGTCCTTAGAAGGTGGATCAGGAGGGAAACATGACAAGCCTTGAGCAAAATTTTATGAAATCATAGTCCAGCCCCCTCGTTTTATAGATGAGGAAATCAAGGCACAGGGAAGTTAAATGACTTGCCAAGATTACATTTTTTTTGTGCTTTCCCAGCTCTACATGTTCTCTCATACTCCAGGAATCCAATGCCTTCACACTCGGAGAAGCATGCAATTGGACTCAGAAGTCATCCAATCCAAACTCTTATCAGAAACCTTAATTCCTTCCATAGGCGTTATCTAGTAGCTGATGGAATGACTTCTATGACTGGGGTACATATTGCCTCCTGAGACAGCCCATTCTATTATGGGGCAGTCCCAACTGTCGGAAATTCTTTTTTATATTGGACTAAAATATCTTTTCCCTATAAGTTTCTACCTGTTGACCATAATTCTATCATCTGGAGCTGAGTGGAGTAAATGTAATCCCTCTTCTACATGACAACCAATCAAATATTTGAAAACAGATTATTTCTTCTGTGAGTCTCCTCTTCTCTGGACTAAACATTCCCAGTCCTTTCCACCGATCTTCTTATGGCATGGTTTCCAGGACTCTTGCTCTCCTACTCTCCTTCCTTTGGACATGTTCCAGATGCCAAATTTCCTTCCAAATTAGGTTGACCAGGGCAGAGTACAATAAGACCTCTCTCATATTGGATCCTATGCTTCCATTAATAGGTTTTAAGATTTGGGGGTTATAAATTTTTGAACTGAAAGCTGAGACCATCTAGTCTGCCCTTTGTATTTAATAGATGAGGAAACTGAATCCTAAAGAAATTAAATGACCTGGCTGCCACACAGGTATTAAATGGCAGAATCAGGATTTGAACTCAGGTCTCCTCTAAATGCAGTGTTCTTTCAATTCATGCCCCCCCCCCCCACCGGGGATTAATGCTCCCTGCCTCCTCAGATGATTGTATATATACTTATCTGTTTGTACTTTGTACACCCATAATGCTAGGTAAGCTTCTGGAGGGTGGTGACTTTTTTATTTTCTCTTTGTATTGCTGGTGCTTTACACACTGTAGGTGCTTAATTAATGCATGTTGAACTGCTCTTCAATGCCTCATTGTGATGTGGAAATGATGTTGGGTTCTCCAAGGTTACACCTACAGTAGCTAAGATCTGGCAGGTTCTCCCAAATTGAATAGGTTCCCATTTTGGCCCATCATCATATTATATCTCCTATCCAAGGACAAGCCTACCTGAGTTCAGAGAGGCTTGTCAACAGAAGGCTGGTCAAGAAGGGATGAATTCTTCAGTGACAGTCCCTAAAGAAGACTGTTTATTTACCACAGCATAGAGAATTGCAATATTCATTTGTGCAGGGAGTGCCCTTATCACTGAAATTATGTATCCCTGAAAAACTGAAATAAAGGCAGCATAGTGAATGGGGGGAAACCATATTATTACCAATACACTAATGTCCAAGTCATTAATAAAAATGTTGACCAGAACAGGGCCAACGACAGAGCCCTCTGAGGCACAACTCTAGAGAGTTCTCTCCTTGTTGACCTTGGTCCATTAATGTCAAAAGTTTTGGGATCCAAGAAGCTCCAAATATATCTAATTATAACACTTTTCTCTACCTTGCCCACAAGGATAGCATGAGAAACTTTGGCATTCTCTCAACATACCTATTTTATAATTCTGTCAAAAAAGAAATGAGGTTAGTCTTGTATGACTTGTGCTTGACTTGGCCTTGTTGGCCGCATCCCTTTCCAAATGCTCACAGATTGATCCCTTTAATCCTCCACTCCACAATTCTGAGGTACTGAAATAGATAAACTTCCTCTTGTTGGTTGCAGTCTACTATCCAGCTTGCCCTTCAAGGTTTAGCTTGAAGGGCATTTTTTCTGTAAGATATTTACTGATTCCTCCAAGCTAGAAGTAATCGCTCCATTCTCTGGACTATATTTCCTTTGTTTCTTTTGTTCACATTCTACTTTATAAATTGTGTGTGTGTGTGTGTGTGTGTGTGTATTGTAAGAAGTGTAATAAAAAGAACAGTGTAGTGAAAAAAACCCTGGACTTGGAGTCAGAGAACATGAGTTCAAATGCTGACCTTGCTACCTGTGTAACTTTAAGCAGATTACATGTTCTCTCTCTGAACCAGTTTCTCCTCTACCATCTACAAAATGAGGGGACTGATCTAGAACAATGGTGTCAGTCAGATAGAAATGGTTCCCTAAGGGCCATATATTGACTTATTTATGTTATATTATATATTTATTTATGTTGTTAACAATTTCCCAATTACATTTTAATGTGGTTGGGCCAGAATTGCCCTGTGGCTTGCTGCCTAGGATCATCAAGTTCACCTTCTGACTAGGTGGTCATTAAGATCCCTTCCAGCCAAGGGGGTTAACAACTGGCTCTTTGGGGCGAAAAATTTACCAATGACACACTTTTAATCTGCATTATTATTTTCTCCATCATTTTCTTACATCTCAGCAATCAACAAAAAAATAAACCAAATTCTAATTTGTAACTTTTGGATTTCTGAGGCATGAATACTCGTAATAAAAATGTAATTATCATTCCTCTCCAACCAGTTAGACTTGGCTGCAGCACACCCCAGCCTCCAGCTGTAAATCTATGTCCCTACCAGATTAAAAACTAGGCTGGGGTAGAGATGCTGGCTTGTTCCTTTTTCCTTATTCCTTTAGGCTTAGTCCTAGCATAGGAAAGTGCTAGGATATCTGTTAAACCACAGTGAAAGGAAAGAGAGAAATACAGTAATAATAGTGGGCAGCATCAGGAGAAATTGTTTTTCAAGAGAAGGAAGATCCGTGCATGTTAGAAGGTAGAGGGAATGGAGTCAGTGGGGAGAGTGAGAAACTAGCACCTGCTCTTTCCTGCAAAGGATTACTCTACTGCTATATTTGTGTAAGAGGACTAATTAGGGCAATCTGCTGATCTATTGGAGTATATCAGAGTGTGTGCTTTGCCTCCTTCTCTTTGGGAAAACATGCTCTGGCCACTTGATAAAGGTTAAGTATAACCCAGTAATTGGTCCTTCGGGTCCCCTGAATGGGGTGGTGTTGAAGATGTATGGTAACTAAGACAGGAGGAACTTCTTCACTCCCCTAGTAGGTTATGACAGCTGTAGAAAGCCTCTCAACTCACTCTCACTCTCTCTCTCTCTCTCTCTCTCTCTCTCTCTCTCTCTCTCTCTCTCTCTCCCTACCTTCCTCCTTCTCTCTCTCTCTCTCTCTCTCTCTCTCTCTCCCCCTCCCTCCCTTCCCCCCACCTCCCTTGTCCCTTTGGGACTCTGCCAGCTCTCCCTTGTACTTCCAGTAAGGGAAAGACACTTTCTCCTTCCTCTTCCCAGCAGCCATGACAGTTACAAGCATACACCAGTGCATTGAGAATATGTGCTTATCTAAGGAAGCTTGAGATTGAATCTAAAATTCTGGCTGCCTAGTATGCTTTGTGTTCCTTTGCCTGATCAAAGGTCACTGAACAGCAAAGAACATTTCCTTTACTCCACTTCTGCAAGACACAGGGATGGCCATGCCCTAGATCTCACCATTATCCATGACACTTTCTTTATCTAAATCTGGTATTCCTCTATTGGATAATAATCCATCTCTCTCAGTGTCTCACCCATCCTAAACCCATTCTTTGTAGTACCGACCTTCAGTCCTTCCAACCTTAGGTACTTTCTTATCCATTACCCTAATCTGAATTTATTTCCTTCTCTTCCTAATTTTGACCCTACAGTTAATCCATACAACTATGTACAGTCATCAACTTACAAGTCCTTTAATCCATTTGTCCTGTTCATCCCTTGCCAGATCCCAGCCTGGAATACTCTCACCCTGCCACATGCTTCCTCTATTCCTAATTAAGGGCTGCTGCATGAAACTGGACCAAGTCACACCATGTTGCTGAGTACACTATATAAACTTCAGGTTATCCAATTTCAACAGGGCCCTCATGGAAGCAAAGCAATTCTTTTATTCCTCCCCAATTAATGTACTATGTCATCTACTCAGAAGCTATTCTAAACCTTCTCTTCTCTACTCCAGTCTTCCCTTGTCCTCCTTCTCAGCTGAAGAACCTGCCTCTTACTTTGCTGAGGCCATTACCATGTGCTCCTCCTTTACCCCATCTTCATTTCAAAGTCTCTTGACATCATCTCCCACTCTCTCATCCTTAACCACCTTCTCTAACAAGGAAGTAGCCTTTCTTCTTACCTAGACCAAGACCTCTACACCTCTCCTGTCCTCAGCAAATTGTCTCCTCAATGACTTCCCTCTCTCAAGTCTCCAACTTTCCCCTAGCTATCATTCCTTCCTTGCAGTCCTTACAGATGCCCAAGTCTCCCCCTTTCTTAAAAAACAAAACAGGGCAGCTAAGTGGTGCAGTGAATAGAGAACCAGCCCTGGAGTACCAATGGAAAGAGCACTGTGTCCTGAATTAGAGATAACCTCCCTGGGCCTGAGTTTCTTCATCTGTACAAAGATGGAATCTGAATTTGATCATCTAAGACCTCTTCCAATTTGATCATTCTCCCTAAAGTGTAATACTTATCTCCCAATTACATGTGGTAAATAGGTGATATGAGCAGAAATTCCCCCCAAACTTGCTACTTATTGAACATGTACTTTATAAATCCAGTGACCTGCCTGTCCATGCCGGTTTCCAACTACCTGAAACCCATTATTGGGTCTGTCTCTCTGTGTATAGCAAGGTTCCTGCCCTGCATTTGCCCTGATGTGCTTCTCTGTGACTGTGTCTCAACCACAGTTTAACTGGTCAGCCCCTCTCCTGGGGCTCAGCTACCAGCATGTATTCCAAGATAACACATTAAGTCAAAACTACCACAAGGAAATGTAATAGGATAAAATACAAAGTGTTGCATTTGGTGTCCAAAGCAAACAACTTTACAAGTAGAAGATAAGGGAAGCCTGGCCAGGTAGTACCGTTTTGAGATAGGAGTAAAAAAAAAAAGGGAATAGCTGACATCTGGACTACATGTTAAAGCTTTGCAAACTACTTTTTATACATAATGCATCTGAGCCCCACAACAACCTCCTGGGATCCTTACTTTGAATACCAATTTTAGAGATAAGGAAACTGCAATTCAATGATTTGCTCCTAGTCAAGTGACCAGTAAGTATTAGAGGGTGAAGTTTGTGGCTTTAGGATGCATAGAGAGGCCAGAACTAAGGATCACAGTCCCACTGTTCTTTGCCTTGGTTAGACCATCCCTGGGTCAGTTTGGGATGTCATGTTTTAAGTACAATGATAAATTAAGAGAAGCTCTGGAGGACAGGAAGATGAGGAAAATGAAAGTCCCAAGTTCATGCCACATAAGGATCAATGAAAATAACTGGAGAGGATTAGCCTGGAGGGGCAGATGATAGTACAATCCTTAAATACTTAGAATTAGACTCATTCTGCCCTGGATGGCAGAACTAGATGGAATGGACTAATGTTACAGAAAGGCTGATCTAGGACAAACTGACGGGAAAATTTAATAACAATTAGAATCGATGCAAAAACATAATGTGCTGACGGGGGAGTCGATCGGTTCTTCACTGCGAGTCCTCAGACAAAGCCTGGATGACCACTTGCGTTCCGGCCTCTTCTTTTCTCATTCTACACCTTCTGACTTGGGCACTCTTCACTTTTAATTGGGTCCAACTATCGTATTTCTATGCAGATGACTACGAACTCTAAATAGCCAGCCTCCATTTCTCTCAAGTCCGGCATCTCCAGCTGCCTGCCGGTCATCCTGAGGAAGCCCAGACATCTCAAGTTCAGTATGTCCCTTACATCGACCCCTCTTTCGGACTCCCGTATTTCTGCTGAGGCACCACTATCCTTCCAGTCAGCCAGGTTCAAACGCTTAGGCGTTTGGACTCTTTTTGGACTCTCTTCCCTCCCTCCGCGCACGTTCAGAAAGCTTCCAAGGCGCGTGGATTGGAAGCCCCAACACCCTTCTCATCCACGCCCTCCTCTCCATCTACACTAGTCCAGGCCCTCGTGGGCTCTGCCTGCTACACGGCAATCAGCCCCCAGTTGTTCTCCTCTATCCAGTCTTTCGGTCTTTCCAAACGACCCTGGAAAAGTCCAGGTCCCATCATTTCACTGCCCTATCCACGAACGGTCACGCTCTGTGGTTCCCGGTCCCCAGGTGCCCCTTCCAAAGGCGGATTCCACGTGTCTCCCTTTAGCCTAATGAGTCATTCCCCGTGGGGCTCTTAGCCTTGTGTCCCACGCTAGTACGGCCCCACCGTCACTCTCCCGTCGGAATCATCTATGGGGGTGTGCCCCCCCCCCACCCGCCACCTCCGGGGAGCTAAGAGTATGGTCCCAGGGTAGTTTCAGCCTAAGCATCCGCCCCCTCTCCTACACCAAGCCACGTCCCTCCTCCGCCGCCCCGCCCCTTCCCCGCCCCAGGTTAGGCCACGCCCCCAAGCTTAGCTCCTCCTCTCCCCCTCCCAAGATAGGCCAGACCCCCTGCCCCCCTGCTCGACCCCTCCTCCTCTCCCAGTCCTTTTCCTCTCCTTCCCCTTCTCTCTCTTCCCTTTCCCCTTCCCCACTACCCCATCCATCCCCTCCCCTTCCCTCTTAGAGAGCTAGGCTCCACCCTCTCCTCCTACCCCGCCCCCTCCTCCTCTCCCCACGCCCTTCCCTCCTTCCCGCCCCCTGCCCCTGCTCTTTCCCAGTCTCTCTTCACTTCCCCCCTCTCCCTTCCCCACATCCCCAAGCTAAGCCCCGCCCCCTACCGGTGCTCCTCCCTTTCTTCCCCCTTTCCTCTCCTTTTCTTCGCCTTACCGGGATAAGCCCCGCCCCCTCCTCCCGTTTCCCCCCCAGCCCCTCCTTTCCCTCCTCTCTGAGGCCGCCCTTCTCCCCTTCCACATACCTCTCTCCTTCCATCCCCCTCCTTTTCACAGCCCTAGCAGGCTAGGCCCCGCCCCCGGCCGCCGCCGCTCCTTCCGCCTTTTCCCCTCTCGTTCCCTCCCCTTTTCGCCCCTCCCCGCCTCCCCGAGCTAAGCCCCGCCCCCGGACGCCCCGCCCTCCCTCTCCTCCCCTCCCCTTCCCTTCCCTTTCTTTCCCTCCCCTTCTCTCGCTCCTCTTCTCTCCTCTCCCGGGCCGGGCCCCGCCCCCGCCTCCCCGGCTCCTCTCCCCGCTCCCTGCGAGGCGGCGGCGGCGGCGTCGGCGGCTCCGCCCGGCTCCGGCTCCGGCTTCGGCCCCGGCCCGGCGTGAGCATCATGGACTTCAACGTGAAGAAGCTGGCGGCGGATGCAGGCACCTTCCTCAGCCGTGCGGTGCAGGTAGCGCGCGGGCCGGGGCGGGCGGGCGGGAGGCCGAGGCCCGCGGCCCGTTCCTCGAGGCTCCGCCTCCCGCCGTTGACAGCCGGGCCGGGCGGGGGGCGGGTCGGTAACGGAAGGAGCCGCGGCCTCGCCCTCTTCCTCTCCCCGCGGGCCGCCGGGGCTGGAGCGAGGCCCGAGCCGGGGCCTGACCTCCTGACCCCCCCCCCCCGCCGGACCCCGCCCCTCGGAGTCCCCCCGGCGGGAGGCGCCTGAAACGCGCAGCCCCTGCCCGGTCCTGGGCCCGGAACCTCCGGGCTGAGGCGGCCCCTTGGGGTGCGCCCCCTGGGACCCTGGGGCTTGGGACCCGGCGTCCGCCGCTCGTCCCTTCTCCAGGCGCCGAGTTGGGGGTGTGCCTGGGACTGGTTCGGCGCCCACCCCCCCCAGCGGACAGACCCAGAGGCACGTCTGGCCCGAGGCTCAGCCCGGACTCACCTTGGAGGGCCCCGCTTTGGCCCGAGGTCTCCCTCACGGCCCTTGAACTTTTGGGGAGATCCGCCTTAGGGGCCCTTTGTTGTGCTGCACCCACTGGTGTGCACTTTAACAGCATCCTTCACCAGACTTGCCCGAGGGCCCCGGGACTCCCAAGGGGCCCCACCGCCGGCTCCGGCTCCGGGTCTTTCCGCAGGAACTTTTTCTTTTTTTTAACGGGGAGTGGGTTAGGTGGGCAAGCCAGCGGGAGAGGTGTCAAAAGCCAGAGGGGCGGCCCCACTTCTTCTGAAGCTTGTAGATGGGGGGCAGGAGGGGCCCTGGAGGCCACGCGGACCTGCGTTTCCCAGGGCTGGGAGTCCCTCAGAAAACCCCTGCTCTTTCTCCGGCGCTGACTGCGCTGCTGGAGAGGGTGGAACTGGAACGTTCTCGGAAACCCTCTAACAGCGACTTTAAAGATCCGCCGCGGTTTAGGGAAATTACACTTAAATAAAAAGGAAGCCTACCAGCACAGCTGCCGCAATTGCTCCCTTAAATACCTTTAAAAAAATTATTACTAAGACACCAAATTTATGTATGATTCTTGAGGATATCCATCATCACTTGGAGTTTTAGTGAAAGTAGCTTCTTTTAAAAAATTAACCAGAGTTCAGCAGATCATAATTTGAGATAATTTGAGTTTTTTTGGTTGAGTAAATTTTCTGGGTTTGTGTTTACAACCAGAAGTGATTGAGAATTTGGAGTTAATTTAAATTTATGGTGCTTGATCATTTTCTTCTAATTCCCCTTAGTGCTGGCCATTTTATAGACCAATGAACTAGTTTCCTTGGTTTTGTTTTGATCTCCTAAAATACCCATAAAAGTATTTCCCTTCCTTAGGGTGATTGATACTTGATAAATAGATTCTAGTTTCTCCAAAGTGTATTCTTATATTCCTAAAACAGGGTGCCAGGGGGCGGCTAGGTGGAGCAGTGAGTAGAGCGTCGGCCCTGGAATCAGAAGGACCTGAGTTCGGATCCGACCTCAGACACTTAATGCACACACAAACAAAAACCTAGCCGTGTGACCTTGGGCAAGTTACTTAACCCCAGTTGCCCTCCAAAAAGAAAAAAAAACAGGGTGCCAGTAGGATTATTTGTACATTTGTTTATGTTGTCTGATTTGAGTTACTTAATTATTCTTTCTGGAATTTGAACCTTATAGTTTCACTGAGAAATCCACATTTTCTATTTAGGCCACTGAAATGTTGCCTATAACTGTATGTCTTTTAAAAGCAGGAGACTTCTTCTCACTCAGCTCCCTCAGCTAATTTCAGGTGGAATTTTATTCACTGTTTCTTGAAAGTTTACCTGATAAATAAGTCAGTTACTAGTCAAATTTAGCATTCAAATCAGCAAATGTTAATTAAGCATTTATTATGTGTTAATAACTGAAGATATAAAGGATAAAAAACAGGTTTTATCCTCAAGGAACTTTATATTCTACTGGTTTGAAAGATGTGACAGGTACATAGATAATGATTATAAAGAAAGTCAGATGTGTAACCAAATTTTAGGAAGGGTTGAGCTGTCAAGGACAGTTGGGTATCTGGTTCTGCCTCCTTATTTTACAGATCAGAAAGTGGAGTCCTAGCAGAGGCTAAATGACTTGCCCAAAGATGTACAGGAACTAAGTGGCAAAAGTGGAACTTGAACCTAAGTCTTCTGACTCTTTTCCTTGTAAGAATGCATGGCCTCATCATGCAGGAAAATTTGAGAAGAGAAGGAATGCTTTTCCACTGGCCAGGCAAGAAACAGGGAGAGTTTTAGGCTGTATTTTGTGTATTAAAAAAAGGCTTGACTAACTAGATGCTTTTTTCAGTAAATCAGAATTCCGAGTGCCCACTAGGTCAAATTAGCCAAACCTCTAAGTGCCAAATGCAGGTTTAATCTCTGTCTATATTTAACGTCTTTCTCCACAAATTCAATTCCAATTGGAGTGACTTGGTTTGATATGTTTGTATAGAGTGGTAGCCTAAGGAGACACAATTGGAATTTACTATCCCAACTTCAGAAGACAGACAGTAAAGTCTAGAAGTATTGATAGTATGCCTTAAAATAAGTGATAATTAAAGGAAGTAGGAAAAGAGCTTTTGTGAGCTTTATACTCAAGTCAGTTTTACCTGTCACTAATACCATTCTGTAACAATAACTTGGACATATCTTTTCAGGAATAAAGTATTTTACTAAATCAACATAAACAAGTAAAAAAAAAATTTTTTTACTATCCCTGGATCCATTACTTTAAGAATAAAACTTACCACCTTCCAGAGTTAAATCTTGGCACCATACCTCATGTGAGATTGAACATACTGTGCTTGATTGTTTAGACAAAATACCGCTTTGTGAAGCTTATTTCAACACTTAGTCAATAACTGGGATCTCATTCTACACTTTATTGACATCAGTAATCACAGCAGTCATGGGATCATAGATTTAGAGTTAGACTGAACCTTAGAGATCACCTAGTCTATAATGATGTATAAAGTCTAATGAGTTGCAATTAAGGCTTGAGAACTGCACCTGACCAGATAAATTATAAAAACAGTAGTAAAGAAAACAAATTTTCATCTACCTAAATATTAAGAATTTTCCATTAAAATAAAATAACATCTCTTGGTATTGGCAAGAATAAGCAACAAACCAGAATTTGTAAGGACCCCAGATTCCTTATTCTTTATTTCTCCTACTGTCTGGTACATGTTTATTTTAATTTCCTTTAAATGGCAGACCTTTTAAATCCTAGCAAAAAATCCCATCTATTACATAAAGTTGTTCCTGACCACAGTAGGCCCAAGTACTCTTTCCTTCCATATTATCAATTTATTGGTGCAAACTTGAGATCTTGTCTATCGTTATCTTGAACTATCATTTAAAGCTCTTACAAGATTACTGTCTTTATTTGTTTCTATTTTAACACTGAGAAGAGTGCCTTGTAAACAGTAGTCATTTGTTGTTAAATTAAAAGGAGAAAATATATAATTTTCATTTTAAAAGCATATCAGGAGGCCGGGTGTAGTGGCTCATGCTACTGGGAAGGCTGAGGCTAGGGGATCACTTAAGGTTGGGGGTCTGAGTTGTAGTAGGGATAAAGCTGATTGAGTGTCAGCACTAGGCTTCCTGGAGAGGAAAACAAGCAGGCCAGAGCTTGTGTGCTGATCTGCAGTGAGAAGGCTCCTCTACTTCCAGTCAGGGCAAAATCAGGAGACCTAATTTCCCAATCTTTCCACCACCACAAAAAAGGCAGGATAGCAAAAGGATATATGTTCTTCACCCTCATTTCTTGGAAGAATAGATTGCCTTCAAGAGTTCACTTATACCACCTATCTGAACCCTTTCCTTTTCCCTTCCCTTAACCCTCAATGCCCTCTCTCCCCAAACTACCTTGTATTCATTTTTTAATTTAATTTTTACTTTATATTTTCTCAGTTACATGTACACAAAATTAACATTTTTTTAAATTTAAGTTCCAAATTCTCCCTACCCCCACTCCCTTCCTTGAACAAGCAAGCAATTTGATTATACATGTATAGTCACATAAAACATTTGCATATTATCCATGTTGCAAAAGAAAATACCTTGTATTCATTTTATATATTCTTTATATACTTACATATACATGTTGTTTCTCCCCCTAAAATGTAAGCTCCTTGAAGGTGGGGATCATTTCATTTTTGTCTTTATTTCCAGGACTCGATACACAGTAGGCAGTTAATGTTGATTGATTTACTTGTGTGCCCCATGTCAGAAAAAAAATATGTTAGATCTCTACTACACTCTACATTCTGAAGTCAAACTACATTATGCATAAATTCCCTTTGAAAGAAATAGGACTTTTCATGCTTAATAATTTAAGGAGCATGATCTTGGCATTTTTTGATTCTCTATTAGTCTATTTAGAATGAGTATTTCTTCTCTCCTTTTGCCAAATATTCTCCCTTTCCTTTCAAGCCTCTTTGAGAACCCTTCTTTTAGAGATTATAATGTTAATTTTTCTTTCCCTTCTCATTCTTATATGTAGAGCACCTCATGGGTAAAATTCATATGGTATAAATAACCCTTGTATCATCTTTTGTTTGTCTTTTTTTGGGGGGGGGGGGGAAGAGAACCATAGTATCAGGGAAATGAAGACAGGGCTTGCAGTTGACTTTGATTTGAGTGAGGAAGGGCTGTGCAAGGTCATCAGCCTCACTTTGTCCTCCAGAGCCATCTGGATCCAGTGACCAGATATTTATCAGGATTAAATGGGAGACCCTGGCCCTTTTAGGCTAAGGCCTTTTCTGGTATTCACTTAGAGTGAGGTAACTCCCATTTAGTGAATAGGCCTCTTTAGGAAATAACCCTTACCTGTTTAGTGTTTCATCTATTTTTGTGTTAGGACATCTGGAGTTAAGTACCCGTTTATCACTCAATGGTCAAAATCATATCAGCTCGATACCATGCTATATGCTTTCCAATTTTGTATGTGATCATTCCTTAATTAAAACAAGCTACTTATTTTTCTGCTAATTTCTTAAAAGGATCAAAATTAATATCTGTGAGAACCTTGCTTTTTACATTTTTTTTCTTTTCTTTTCTTTTCTTTTTAATTAAACAAATGCTTTATTAACTTCTGGTTTACATCATTCATTTCCACCAGATTGTGAGTTACATTTTTCCCCCATTTTTTCCCTACCCACCACCCCAGAATAGCAGTCCCACTAGGTATCCCCTCCTCCAATCTGCTCTCTCCCATATCTTCTCCCATACCCCCTTTGATTTTGCCATTAGGGCAAGGTGAATATCTGAGCCCCACTGCCTGGACATCTTATGAAACATTTAATTTTAAAACTTCGATTTTCAGATCCATTCCCTTTCTCCCTTGTCACCCACTCCCTCTGAGAAGATAAGCAATTCAGTATGTGTTGTACATGTATATCTATGCAAAACATTACCATAGTAGATATATTGTAAAAGACTGCTTATATTTCCCTCCCACCTGTCTCACCTCCCACCTGGTCCATTCCCTACTTTGATCCTGTCCCTCTTTGATAGTGGGTACTTCTAACCTCCCCTCTCCCCAGAATGCCCTCCCCTCCATCATCCCCCCTCTCATCCCCCTTTCCCCTACTCAGGAGAGTGAGTGAGGGTAAGATATTCCATTTAGTATGTATGTGATTCTCTCCTTGAGCCAACTTCAATGAGAATATGCTTTTGCCTTTTTGCCTTCCTGTTCTTCCCCTCCCCTGCAACTACTTCCCCTTGCCTCTTCTACATGAGATAGTTTGCCCTACCCTGTCTCTCTCCATCTCCTCTTGCCACTTTCCTCTCTCACCTCTTGACTTCACCCCTTAAGAGTCATCCCTTCCTTGGGGCGGCTAGGTGGCGCAGCGAGCAGAGAGCCAGCCCCGGAGCCAGAAGGACCCGAGCTCGGATCTGGCCCCAGACACCCAACACACAAACAAAAACCCAGCCACGTGAACCTGGGCAAGTCACCCAACCCCAATTGCCCTCCAAAGAAAAAAAAATAATCATCCCTTCCCATCAAATTCAACCTGTGCCCTCTATCCATGTATACCTGTGAACATATGCCATGTACCTTTCTTCAATTATTTTCATAATGAGAAAGGTTTCATCAAACACAGTTATTGTTTTTCCATGTAGGATTGTAAATAGTCCAACTTTGATAAGTTCCTTTTGATTTCTTTTCCTTGATTACCTTCTCAAGCATCTCTTGCTTCTTGTGTCTGAATGTCAAATTTTCTATTCAACTCTGGTTTTTTCATCAAGAATGCTTGAAAGTCCTCTATTCCACTGAATGACCATATTTTACCCTGAAACAAGATACTCAGTTTTGCTGGGTAGGTGATCCTTGGCTTCAATCCCAGCTCTTTTGCCCTCTGGAATATCAAAGCCTTGTGGTTTTTTTAAAAATTATACTTAATCTTGACATTTTATATCATGAAGTAATTAGGAGAAGTCCAGAGAGAAAATTTACTTAGCTAATTTTTGTTCTACAGCTAGGTTTTTGTTTGTTTGTTTTTTTTTTTTAGAATAGGGAATAGGGAAAGCCCTCTGCTGGTGCAGATATGCACTTTGTAATTTTAGCAAGTACTCCAGGGCACTGACAAATTAAGTGATTTGCTTGGGATTATTACCAAATCAGTATGTATCAGTGAGAACTTGAATCTAGGGCTCCCTAAGGCCTCATCTCCATTCATTAAACCATCCACAATATGCTTTAAAGTGATAAGATAGGGGTCGACTAGGTGGTGAAGTGAATAGAGCACTGGCCCTGAACTCAAGAGAACCTGAGAGTTCAAATCTGGCCTCAGACATTTAACCAAAAACTAGCCGTGTGACCTTGGGCAAGTCACTTCACCCCAGTTGCCCTCCAAAACACACACAAAAGGTTAAAGTGATAAGATAGAGCATTTATTAAACACTCATGCTAATGCTGGTATACACTGTGCTAAACAAATGCTATCAAACAAGAAAGCTCCTACCCTTGAGGAGTCAAGATGGGCCTGTGGAAGGGGGCTAGTGGATAGGAAGTTGAGGTATTGAGAGGGTGAGGAGAGGAGCCATGAGCTGAAGTGAAGTGAACATGGCCTAAACACCTCATGTCATTTTAAATACTGGTTTATACTGTGCCCAGAATAAAAAATGTGCTGAAAAATATGAAACTTCCAGTTCATCTATTATATATTGCTTAAACGTTGACTTATTGATTTAAAAATTAGATATAATCAAGTTATTGAATAGGAAAATGAAAATCTAGATAATATGAAGCTAAAGACCTGGGTTGCCAAGATAGGCTAAAAGAAATCCAATGTAAAGAATCATGTATGTTTCATACCCATCTAGTTATGAGATTAGAAATCTTTCTGATGTAAGTGATATCAGAATTTTAGTAATATCCATCCTCCAATAAACTTGGATTCTTTCAAACACTTGCCTTTCCCTCATGGAATTGATAGTGTTCCCTCCTTCATTAAATGTATTTCTCGCTGAAGTTATGTATTTTATTTTATCGTGGCCCTGTGTGAAGCAGGAAATAGGATAAATGTACTCAGTTTCATGGTCTACCTAGTGGGCCATACACTTTTTCGTAGAGAACTCAAGTATGGTTGGCCACGACCAAAAAATTTTAGGTGCTTTTAATCTTTGTGATGTGATTAGATTTTTGAAAGAAAAGAAAGATCTCTCGGATGTCTCTATCTGACTTTTCTGATGTCTTGAAAAAAGCCTCTTCATTCTCTTTCCCTTTTTCTACTCTGTCTAGCTTTCTAGTTAGTAATAGTTACCTATTTATTATCTTATTTTTGTGATATGACCAGGTTACCTCCTTTTCTCTTCATATCTGTGTCTGATGCCTTGAATGTCACTTCTTGTCATTATTGGTAATGTGCTGCAATCTTTGTGCCAGGTATGCATTTTTCATTGCCTTTAGGTCCCCATAACTTTTAATTCTTAAGAGGTTTCATGTTTCTCTGCCTTAATAGCTTCATGGGAAGAAAATATTTAAGTAATATAGAAGAGTGTGGTTCATTTTTTTTTTCAGAATGGGTAGATTAGGGCAATATGCAACTAAGGCAGGTAGTATGTTGAGTAAATCTTGTGTTATTTACATGTAGTTTAGATCTCAGACACTAAAGATATACTGTAATCTGAGTCTATAATTGAAATAAGATGACATTGTTTTAGATATAGGAGAGATGGTGGAGTTTATCTAGTCTATTCACTTTGTAGAGGAGGAAATGAAACCAGGAAGGTGAAGTAATTGCCCAGATACATCCAAGAAGTGGCACAACCAGAGTCCCCCACCAGGCTCACTTTTCACAATACAACACTTCTGATTGCAGAGTTTATGTTTTCCACAAATCCACACTGATTGCTGCTGCAAGAGTTGAACTTTTTTTTTTTTTAACTTCATTGGTTCCTTGATCTCACCAAGCTGGGCTACTTGCTCCCTGCAAACAGTAGATTGTAGCATATCTACTTGTCTTTGTCCTGGGCTACTCATGTCCAGGTTCTCAGGTATCCAACATACTGGAACATTTTAACTTAATTGCATTACGTGCAGGATGGACACCTATTACGTCTCATTCCATAACCAGACTACCTCCTTTTCGGATACATTTCTTTGAATTGGACTGCATATGTGTACCATTTCTGTTTTAGAGTCCTCTATAGTCTGTTTATGTCTACAGTGTCACTTTCCATTGTCCTTTCAGTGATCATAGTTGTATGAATCTTTGAATAATGCAGTCTCCCTGATTCATGGCCATAAAACTTTACCAAAAAACTGATTTGAAAAAAATGGGAGTTTGTTTCAGGAGAAAGCTCGGGATCATTGACAGCAATGTAGTTGTACTCATTCTCTTATTTATACTCAGTTCTGGGCCCAGTTCATTAGACTCATGGTCCATTTTTTATCGAAGATATACATACTGACAGACAAGCACCTCTGGTTTATGGTTTGCCAAGCCCTTTTCAGAGCTGCTCATCCCTTTGTCTACTTGGCACTCATTTCTCACCTGTGGCTCCAGGAAGCTATAATATGCACAGCTGCCACACCCAGTGAAACTGGCAAGTGGTTAAATCGGGTTGAGGGTAACTGACCAGTCTAAAACCCATCCTTGAGTTACAGGATAATTAATCTATCCCAAGCATGGAAGATGTCCCCCAGTTGAATGGGTAGATGAGAACAATTTATTCCAATGGCCATGAAGGCTGCTAAAGCAGGGGCTGTGGAGTTTGTAGAGCTTGTTGGGACTTTGAAGACACCAAGATCATCCACTACAGCCTGGGTCATCACCATTCCTCTTGACTTTTGTCCTGCTACTTTTCTTCAATGACTCAGGAAGAGATTGAGGCTGACAACTTTGTGCAACTGCCTCTCTTCAGTCAATTTCTGGCACAAGTCAAGACATTACCCTGTGATGTCTTTGGGCCTCTTCGAAAACGAATGACAGAACAACAACTGATAGACAAACTGTGGACTATTCATGCGACTAAAACATATTCTGGGCAAGAGACTTTATCATCCACTAGGTATTTGCTGGTTGGACAGTTAGGCCAAATTCTAATGATTCTATATTTCATTTAGGAGACTGGAGTGTTTCAGAACTTGCAATCAGTGAAAGAAGCATCTGGAGGCCTTCTCTTAATATAAGGAATGCCTCTTTCTTATGGCTTTGCATTGGTTGACCATCATGACTGTAACAAAGCACCTTAGATAAATATCTCCCTTGTTTTATGCCCCACGTGATGTAAATAATTGATGAATCACTCCATAGTATTATCTCTGTTAAGGAATCTTTTTTTTTTTTTGCTTTTTTTTTTTTGGAGGGCAATTGGGATTAAGTAACTTGCCCAAGGCCACACGGCTAGGTTTTTATTTGTGTGTGCATTAAGTGTCTGAGGCCGGAACCGAACTCAGGTCCTTCTGACTCCAGGGCCGATGCTCTACTCACTGCGCCACCTAGCCACCCCCAAGGAATCTTTTTATGTTTTTAAAATATGTGTAGAAGATACCTAGTTGGAAAAGAGCTCATAAGACTATAGTTTGCTCTGCTAAATCAAATACTTTCTGATAGCCAAATAGTGGGATCTTGTATTTCCTTCAGTCATTAAAAGGAGGTTTGATGACTTGAAAAAATAATTGAACTGATTAATGGAAAATCCTCCTGTTTTCTGTGGTCTAAAACAGTTGTCAAATGGAACTATTTCTTGTTTTTGTCAAAGTTTGCCATTTAGACAGTGTTGGATAGGGTTTTTATCACCTTGACTTAATTTAGTATTATAGATTTTTTAAAAAAAGAATGCCAGACAGACTTGATATATGAATTAAGTTAAACACAAAAGATAAATTTCAGAGATAGGAGGGAAGGTGATTAATTACTTTACAGAAGGGGTCACCATGGAGTCCTTTTAAGTACTGACCTCCCCCAGGGCATTTAAAATAGGCTTCAGTTTTTTGTTTGTTTGTTTGTTTTTAATCCATTTAAGATCATAGACTCAAGAGCTAGAAAGGCACTTTAGAGATTATTTAGTTCAGTTTCCTACTCGGTACATAAGATTACTGGATTAAACTGTTAGCCCTTCCTGTATATAACCATTTAAAATCAACCCACATATTTTTTGACTTAACAGTATACTTTCATTTCCTAAACACATTTAGTCTATAGAAGAGATTACAGACATTATAATAAAGATGAGTTGTTTTGATTTTGAAATGTTTGTTGCTGAAATGATTTTTACATATAAAAATTGAAAAGATTTGGATGTAGTCCCATAGTAAAATATTCATAACAACACTTTTGTGGTAGGGAAAAAAGCCATGCCCATAAATTAGAAATGGATGACACAAGAGATAGAAGGGACCTTAGAGGTCATCTGGTTCACCTCTGTAACCCAGAGAGGTTTAACAGTTTTCCCAATATCACTCAAATTCTACAGGTCAGAACAAGAATGCAGGTAAGAATCCAGATTCCAAATCCAGCCCTCTTTCTAGTGCACCACACTGCCTCCCTGTGGTTGAATAGATTAGGTTATATGAGTATAGTGGAATAACAGTGCTATAAGGTAACACATATGAGAAATTTAGAGGCATGTGAGAAGACTTGTATAAACTGATGTGGAACCAGGAAAAGAGTATTTATCATGACTCAAGTAGTTTATTTGCCAAAGCCTATTTTCCTACCAAATTAATTTTTTTAAAAGAATGAGTCTGTAGAACAATGAACACTTTGACCAGATGGAAAAAAAAGGCAGAGCAAATACACCTGGTGAGGTAGATTGGAAATATTGTAGAGGGCCTTGAAATACAGAGCTAAGTTTGTACTTTAGTTTCATGTCAGTGAGGAGCCATCCCATAACGTGGTCTCTCAACTAGAAGGTGAGCTCCTTGAAAGTCTCATTCTTTTATTTCTATCCCAATTGTTTGACCTAGTAAGTGCTTAATAATGCTTTTCCTTTCCATTCTGTTCCATTCCACTTGATGACTTTTGAAGAGGGGACTGCATGCTCCAGTCTAGTACTCAGTTGGATTTTTTTATTTCATGTGGGTATTGTTGCCTCCAGCAATACAGATTATACCCTGTCCATGTCTGTCAACACTCTGGCACTTGTCTTTGCCCTCCTTCCTGTAAGGTCAATGTTGGATATCTATTGAACATGCTGAATGCCTTCCTCAAAATGTCTTGATATTGCAAGGCTCCCAGGGGAGCATGAATGGGCTGCTGCTTATCCTCCACTCCACCATGTGATCAAATGGTATTTCCCAATGAATGTAACTTGGACCTCCTTTCTCCTCTGCTGCCTCCTAATTTTTTGTGATGTGCCAAACAAAGCCTTGTCATGACCTCCATGTCTTATTCTCTTACTCTTGGAGTGAACCTCACCTTACTTCAGTCCGTATATAGAAGGACCACTGTTTGGGTAGCTACATGTAGAAGGGAGAGCTGAAGGTGGGAAGACTGTGGAGACTTTACTTGCAGAAATCTAAACCTGAATGGCCTGAGCAATAGCTTGGAGAGCCATGAAGGTAGATGGATGCAAGTGGTTCTGTGGGGACAGAACTGATAAGATTTTAACTGATTAACTTGTCGATTAATTAAGAGATAGGAAGAATCTAAGATCACTCTGACATTTCAAGACAGGGTTTTTTGGATAGAAATGCCCTAAACAGAAATAGAGAAATTGAGAGGAAAAAAAAATATCCGATGGCTAATATAAGCCCATTTTGGGAAAAGTTGAAGTGTCGTTGAGACTTCCAGCAGACACTTGGCGTTGTGGTATTCATTTGGGTTTGTGGATAGGGTGTGTTGAAGCTGTGCCTTAAAAGATGGCTATAATTCAGACAGTGAAGATGGTGGGGATGGGAGGGAGAGGATGGTGTATATTTATATTCTAGGTAGAGGGCCCCTAGGTGGTACAGTGAATAGAGTGCCCAGCCTGGAGTCAGGAGTTCCAATCTGGCCTCAGAAACTAGCTGTATGACCTTGAGCAAGTCACTTAACCCTATTTGCTTCAGTTTCCTCATCTGTTAAATGAGCTACAGAAAGAAATGGCAGACCACTCCAGTATCTTTGCCAAGAAAAACCCACAAGGGGTCACAGAGTCACTAAACAGAGGGGATAGCATAAGCAAAAATGTGGAAATAGGAAAACATGTGGGTGTATTTTGGGATAGAGGCAAAAGACAGCCCCTGTCCTCGAGAAGCTAAAAAATCTAATGGGGGAGACAATAAGTAAACACGTATGTACAGACAAGCTATATACAGGATAAATAAGAAATAATTAAATGAGGAAAGGCATTAAAATAATAATAGCTAATATTTATATACCACTTAGCCAAGGACTGTGCTAAGCACTTAACAAGTCACCACAACCCTGTGAGGTAGGTGCTATTGTTATCCCCATTTAACAGATTCTATACCCTCTGTTTGGTATTTAAAGAAAGAAAAATATCTAGCTGGGAGGGGAAGACCCTCGGGGTTGTTCCAAAGAGAAACTTAGAACATTCTAAGCCTGGAAGTGAGTACATCTGAATATCTGGTCACTAGACCCAGATGGCTCTGGAGGAGAAAGTGAGGCTGGTGACCTTGCACAGCCCTCCCTCTCTCGATCAAAGTCAACTGTAAGCCATGTCATTATTTCCCTGATGCTATGGTCATCTTTGAAAACGAAAGACAAACACAACCTGTGAGTAGACTGAGCTCCCTGAATGGGAATGCAGCTAATTGGGTAACTCAACCGTGTTCTTCCCCTCCCCCTCCAGAAGGTAAATTTTGATGGTCTGAAGCTGCTCACTTAACTTGGGGTTTACTGATTAGATTTCTTACTTTCTTTTCTTTTCTTCCTTTCTTCCTTCCTTCCTTTCTTTCTTCCTTTCTTCTTTCCTTCCTTCATCCATCTCTCTCTCTCTCTCTCTCTCTCTCTCTCTCTCTCTCTCTCTCTCTCTCTCTCTCTCATCTGTCTTTACAAAACCTTAAACCCAGTTTGCTCTGAAGCTCATAGATTGGACCACAATAGGTCCTTGTTTTTCCTGTAGCTTTTGCTCTTTGGAATGAAATTGATTTTCATTACCTTTCCTTATTTCTATCTTATGTGTCAGCATTTTTCCTTCTATAAAACTAAGTAGTTAATCGGTAAGATCTTTGTCCATTCATCTTTTAAAGTAACCCCCCCATTTTTTTTATCCTCATAGTTATCTTGTTTTTCTTTGACTACACAAATCCTCAAGTCACAGAGTAGGATATCTTTTAGGAAATTACCACTAATTTATAAAAATCTGGGTAAATATCATCAGGAGATTCAGTCCCATAGCATTTCAATTCATTATTCTTTTTTAAAATGCCTGTTTGCTATCTAGGTTCTTATTGTGAATTTTTATGATGCTTTCTTGTTTAGAGGGAAATTACACAGGAGAGTATAAACCCATTCAGCTTCTGTAGCTCTTTTCTGTTTACATAATGCTTTCACATGCATTATTTCATTTAATCTTCATAGTGTCTTTGTTGTCTGAGTATGTTATTCCTGTTTTACCAATGAGGAAACTAAAACTCAAAGGGGATTAAATTACATGTACAAGGTCATGAAAGTAAAGTACTGTCAGAAAAGGAAACTGACCCAAGTCTTCTGACTTCTAGAGGATATGTATATGAAATCCAATATTGGAATCAGCTAACCTCCTTTAATCCAGATGGATAAAATCTTATTCTCCTTCTAATATACTCTTTCCCCCACTAAGTGATTAAGCATATAAGAAAAACTCAATGCCTTCTTGAAAATCAAGTGTAGAGTAATTAGGTAAGTTGATTTCCCTATCCAAGTTGACAGAGTTCATGGAGTAAGAAAAAAATTACTTAAATATTGAACTCTCAAATTTTGGGAGCTTTAAAGTATTTTCTCAAAGAAAACTTACCCTTGACTTATTTTCAAATGAATCCAGTAACTTTTGAATTTAAGGATAATTGAAAAAAAAAAAACCTATTAGTGGTCATTTCCTGTTAAGCAAATATCATTATTTCTGTACTGGACCCTAATAACTGGGAATTGTATTAAGCTTAATATAATTTCTAGAATATAAAAATATAACCTTTCAGGTTAATCCTTGGAGTGGAAGGAAATAGCAGTAGTCTTAAATTCCCAAACACTGCCCAGTGTCCTAGGATTATGTTGACACACTGGAGGAAAGGTCACCCCGCTTTGTCCTGATCCCTTCCAGGACTTAAATGGTAGTGGGAATCAAGAAGGTCCCAACATGGTATAATGGAAAATACACCAAATGAGTTAGAAGATTCTAAGTCCTGACAGTAGATAGGTGCAGAGGATTGCATACAAGGTATAAGGCACACCCTTAAGGGTATCTAGGATAGTGGTTTTGAGCCTGGCTATATCCAGATGTCTCGAAAAATGGTATTTTCTCATTTTAAATAAAGTTAAGTTATTTTAAAAATAAGTTCTGGCTTCTTGAATTTGTTTGAATAAAAACATCCTTTGTGTTTATTGAATAAATGTTTGCCATTAAAGATAAAAATAAAATTTCTGGACGTACCTACTCCCCCTGATGAAATGAGTTTCCACACGTGATTGTGGTTAAGTTTTTCTTCACTGCAGTGGACATGACAATAAGTATATTAACCTTACCTGCATGGTGGCTGTGAATGCTTTTAAACTGTGAAGCCCAAGTGTGTGTAATTTTGTTGTTATATAAATACCATTTAACTCCCCAATACAGCAGGATTCCTGACTGCTGCTTTTTAGCATAGTACCCACATTCAGGGTGTCCCACATGACTTAGTCTTCACACCTTTGGGACACAGTACAAAGTGGTGCTTAATGCTTATGGGCTGAACAGCTTGTAGCTGTCTATAAATTATAAACTGTTTATAAAGTAGTTCAGGAGATATAAGTTGTGGGTTCCTAGAGTAGTAAGTCAAGAGGCTTATCAGAGTGTTAACATAATACTTATTTGACCTGATGAAAGCTTATAGGCCAGGCCCATTTAGGACCTTTGTCCTCCACCTTCCCAGTATTCTTTCCTACACTTAATGATTTCCCTCTCTACTCAGTTTCCCCCTTCAGTGATCATGTCAGTGTGTTAAGTTGTTAGGATGTCTGGCCATTAGGGATTTGTACACCCTGATTTCTGAAATGCTTTACAGGTGATCAGTCTTTTGTGATACATCTTATTCATGAGTTGGGGGATGTCTGTATTTATTGTTGATTATAATACTCATTTATACTCATATAAACATTTTTAAACTGAATTTGAGGGATAATTACTTTATTCTTTTCTTTATTAAAAACAGTTCACAGAAGAAAAGCTTGGTCAGGCAGAGAAGACTGAGTTGGATGCTCACTTAGAGAACCTTCTTAGTAAAGCTGAATGCACCAAACAGTGGACAGAAAAAATTATGAAGCAAACAGAGGTGCTGTTGCAGCCAAATCCCAGTAAGGAACCCTTTTTTCTACTTGGTCTTATTCGGCAATTTTATTTAAAGTACTACTTGTGCTACGTGGTTGGTTGTTTTCTCTTAAGTAGTTTTAATGGGTCTTTTAATGGTTGGGATTTTTTGTCTTTTGTTTTTGATTGAAAATGTATTCTACTTTTTTCTTTAGTACAAAACATTTGTATATTATGAGAATATTTGAAGGCTTTCTGGAATCTTGTTTAACTGAGTATAATCAGAATAAAATGCAAGTTAAGCTCAAAACCTAAAATGTAAAAAAAAAAAATCAAATTCCATTACTTCTCAGGCTGTGATCTCAATAAATTTTAAGAAACATATGATTGGACAGGGCTACAAAAATAAGCAAATCCTTCTGTTTGCCTAGAGATGGGAATATTTCTGAGTTATTCCAGATAAAATAGAGTTCATTTGGGTTACTTTATGTTTTTCTAGGCATAGAATTTCAGAGCAGGTAATTTTATCTCTGTTTTACATATAAAGAAATTGAGTCTCAGGAAGGTTAGGTGGATTTGTCCAGTGCTACTCAGTGGAACCAGAACTAGGATTCAGGGATTTTAACACCTGGTCAATACTCAGTCCATTGTAGCATTTTTGGAGGGGACAAAAAAAAAGGGGCAAGTGGTTGATGGGAATCAGCCGTGTGAATTTTTTCCTTGCCTAGTTCTCCCCCTCTGTTCTACCATGACGGGTTGACAGCATTGTAACATGTCATGAAATTATTATTAGATATTTTATCTGGATTTTAAAATTTTTAGACAGAATTTACTGCTACTATGTGAACATCAAATTCAAGAGCCATAAGAAGCACTGCTAATGGTTCTAGGTTTTGTCTTACTTAGCTTATGTAGGTTTTTCTTTTCTTGATGGATATTTCTTAAAATGAGGGATAGTTTCTTTGAAGAAATGTTTAGTCTTTCATTCTTATGTAGTTCATCTATCATGTAAGGGGGCCTATTTAAGGCCTAAGGATCTTAGCCTATAGTTTGGAAGGAAGGAAGGAAAGAATAGACATTTTTATTTCAGTGCCTTCCCTTATGATAGCAAAATTTTTTCTAATATATATTAGTAATCCACAGTAAGAAATCCTGTAGTCATTTATTTGTATGCAAAACCAAGTAGATAATCATCTTACTACTTTAAAATAAATTTTTATTAATACTCCACAGTGACCTATTAACCAGATTTACCTTAAAGTATATATTAGTCCTAAATTCGGTACTACTTGAAATGTAAACACCCCTCCTTTCTCCCAAATCACAAATATCTCCGAAGCATTTTCTATTATGTAGCAAAATCTACTATAGAAATCATTATTGCTCTACTATCAGTATACAACAGGAGTAAGTTATTGCTGGCAGATAGGAAGTGTGAAATTGTTTTCTTCTTCCCAACTAAATTAAACTTACAGACAGATGTGTATCATATTGACATATCAGGTGACTATCACTTCATAGTTAGAATTGGCCAATTTATAGACTCATGTTTATATTTAGTCTTTAAGCTCTTGGAGACTTTCATCTAGGCCTAGCAGAGATTTAACTTAAGGTAGCAGAGACTCATATGACATTTTCATTCTCTAGTAATGTATCTCTTCTAAATTTAGCAATACCTTGCATTTATATTTTCTAAATCCAGGATACAGGCAAACTTTTAGTAGATTTGATAGAAAACTCTAAATGGAACAAAGAAGTTTTATGCCTGAAAGTAACTGTTTCTACCAGACTTTTAAGAACTTAAAATCACATAGGACTCTTGTATAACCCTAGGAAAAGTTTTACCTTTTAAAATAATTTTAGCATCTAGTTATTTTATATTTAATTCCTGATTTTTAAAAAAAGACCATGTAAATAAACTTCTAAAGAGGAAGAATTTTGGTCTATTAGTATTTTGATGATCAAATAAGATATTTTTTGCTTTTTTTCACAATCAATAAGATACATATTTTAATATGTGGTAGTAGCTTCATACTTGTTTAAAAAGATGGCATGGTTCATAATAGTGTTTTAAAAAGTCATTTGCTAAACTAAAAATAGTATTTTAATTTAAGTTTGTAATCTTGACTTTTCCCCAGATGCTAGAATAGAAGAGTTTGTTTATGAGAAGTTGGATAGAAAAGCTCCAAGTCGTATAAACAACCAAGAACTGTTGGGGCAATACATGATTGATTCAGGGAATGAGTTTGGCCCTGGAACTGCATATGGTAAGTGAAAGCCAAGAAGATTTGGTAAGAAATACTTTGTAGTAGAATTAGATCTTTGTTAGAGATATCTTTTTTGAAATCCCTTTAGCTTCAAATTTGGGATATTCTGTTGTTACTTGAAGCAACAGGCAAGTTAATTTAAAAAAAAATAGCCATATCCATGGAACTCTGTAAAAGCTCTGCCTTAAAAACTTTGATTAAATTCTTTGCTTCTAAGATTCATTTTCTTACAGCTTAGTAGTATTAGATTAAGTGTACCATTCATTCTTATGCACAAATTTTCATTTGAATACATAGGATAACTAAAATTTTTCTGCTGTGTGTAGTTTATGAACAGGTGCAGAACCGATAATTTTTGTAGTAATTCAAACTCGAGCAAAAAATGAACTGACTCTTGAACTTGAAGTATGATATGAAAATTGAAAGCTTTTCAGCTGGTAGGAAAAGCATTTAGTGTAAAGGCTCAATTACCTTTTACTACACTTGAAAAAAAATAACAATATGAATGGTAAATCAGCCTAGTCCTTATCATTTAAACCTCAACTTAGGGGGGGTTTTAAGTACTTTACTTATTTTTACATTTATATCTGTATAGACTTCATCTGTTTTACTCAAAATTTAGATTTCTTAGAGTTCCAAGGATGTTTAAGATCTCTGAATTACATAAATTTGGAGGGCTTTTACTTCTTAGGAAGGTAAAGAAATTTCTGGCCTATGCTTTTTTTAAGGAGAGAATTAAAGTTATTTCTTCACAGTTTTTAAGGTTAGCTAAATCTCTGTTATAGTGAGATTTCAAATTAATCTTTGTCCCTACCTCTTTTTAGTCACAGACTTGTAGTAATGATTTTTTAAAAATCAGTGGTTTTAGTCATTGAATTTTAGAGTTGAAAGACACCTTGAAAATGATCTAATTCAACACCTTGGTTTTACAGATGAGAAGAATTAGCCCCTGATAGCTGAACTGATTTGCTCAAGATCATACTAGTTAGTGTCAGAGTTTGGCCCAGAGGGCTGACCTTTTTTCTCCTGTGCCCTGCCAGTCTTCCCATCACCTCATGATATTCTAGCTTCACCTCTTAGTAGAATTGTCATTGATTCTGATATGCGTTTAATGTCATTTTGTCCATCTTTATTTTCCTTGACTTTTCTGAAAGCATTTGACACTGACCATCCCAATCTTCTTCCAGATTTTTCCTCCTTTGGCTTCTGTGAAACTGACTTTTTTCTTGGCTTCCTTTATTTTCCTCTTTTCCTGCCCATGTTTTTACTGTTCCCCGTGCCTCATGTTTCTGTCCTTGACTTTCTTCACACAATATACTGTCTGCTATAGTCGCCATTAGATAGAGACCTATAGTTTTGGACCTTGTGTCTCCCAAGAGTTCTTAGTGCTTAATTTTCAACTGCCTGCCAGATATCTTCACATGGATGTCCAACTAAAACCTCAAACTTAATATTTAAAAAATTAAACTTAATCTTTTGCCTTATTCCTCCCCCCTACTACTCTTTCTTCTAAATTTCTTATATACATTATCTGTCTACCACCATTCTCCTGGTCATCCAGACTTGAAATCTCAGTCTTTGATTGATTATTCCCTGTCCCTTTTACCACCACCCAGTGACCAAGTCAGTTGCCAAGCCTGTCAGAGAACCTGAGCTGTAAGAGACCTAAGCAGGAGCATGCTCTCCATGAGCCCCACTAATAGTCCTTCAGCCTGTGCCTGCAGACCAGCAGGGGCGTATGATCAGTGCCTCCCAAGGCTGGACAGCTGACTTTGGGACAGCCTGAGTTGCCAGGAAGTTTGCCTTCTATTAATCCACAATCTTTTCATTTGCAACTTCCACGAATTGTTCTTAGTCTTGCCCTCAGACCAACTAGAATAAGTTCAGTCCTCCAAAACATTTGAGTACTAGTGTCCTGTGCTTCTCCCAACTAAACATCTCAAGTTCCTTCACTTTTATATTGGAAAACAGTCTCTAGTCTACTCACTACCTTCTTCTGACCATGTTCTACCTTGCCAGGGCCTGTGTAGTATGTGGTACCCAGATGTCTAATCAAAGCAGAAAACAGTGGGACTGTTACCTCCCTGGTTGTCGAGGCAATGTCTCAGTTTATGCTGCTAAAGATTATGTTAGCTTTAAGGAAGCTGTTGTATCACACTGTGTAAAATTTGGGCTCTTATTCTTCTAATAGCTCTAGATATTTTTCATACCAGTTGTTCTCTAGTCATACCTTCTTCATCCTGCTCCAGTATAGTTGATACTTTTAAATCTAAAGTAGGACTTCTCATTTAGCCCTATTATAAATTCTGACTAAGACATCTGACTTGTAAGTTGACCCAGCCTTAATGATACTTTCAGATTTGATAAGCAGACCATGTATACCTTATCCAAGTCGCTGATGTAGGCACTGATCATATCACCATCTATCTAGACTACTGTAGTAACCTGCTGGTTGGTCTCCCTAATTCAGCAGTCTCCCCACTCCAGTCCATTCTGCAGTGTCTGAATCAATTGTCAGACTGATCTTTCTAAAGTATAGGTCTGACTATGTCATCCTTCTATTCAGTCAACTCCAGTGGTTCCCTATCACTTCCAGGATCAAATTTAAAATTCTCTGTCATTTAAAGCCTTTTGTAACCTGGGGCCCTCCGACCTTCACTATTTTATAGTCCAGTGCCACTGACCTCCTTACCTCTCTCTCCCAGTCCTGAAATATTTTCACTGACTGGCCTTCTGACTTCCCTAGCTTCCTTCAAGTTTCAACTAAACTTCCATTTCTGAAAGAAGCCTTTCCTAGTCCCCTTAAATCTTCCTTTTGTTGATTATCTCCTCTTTGTCCTGTCCGTAATTTGTTTGCATGTAGTTTACATATTGTCTCCCACATTAGACTGTGAGCTCCATGAGAACAGGAATTAAACCCTGTCTTTCTTTGTGTCCCCAGTGCTTAGCATGGTTTCTGGGTACATCATAGGCATGCAATAAATACTTGTTGCTTTGTTGACTAAATGCCCACAAAATATCCCTTTAATAATATATCCTAGAACTTGTTCCAGGAATAGAAATTAAGCTCATTGGCCTGTAGTCCATCCTCTTCCTGTTTTGAAAATTGTGATATTTATTTCCTTTTCAATTCATGAATTTCCTTACACGAGTAAATGTTCTTATTCCACTGTGCTAACCATTGCTGTTCATTTAATGTTTTTATATGAAGTATACTCATTCATCATTTTCTAGTTAAGAGTCATTTTCCACCAAGTTATATTTCCTGTCATTTCTGCTTCTGCAGTATCCTGTCTCTGTCCCCTCATTTTCATATGCTCTCTGCCTTTCACCTGAGCTGCTATTATATCCTTATAACTGACCTTTGGGCCTTCAGTTTCTCTTCTCCTTTACAGCACAGCCAAAACAAACTTTCTCATGCACAGATCTGTGTCACTCCCCTGTTTAAAAACTGTCAGGTGGTCAGGTGTTGGGCCTGGACTCAAGAAGGCCTGTAGTCATATCTTGCTTCAGGCATTTACTATCTGTGTGAACCTGGGCAAGCCATTTAACCTCTGCCTGCCTCAGTTTCTTCATCTGTAAAATGAGATAATAATAGCACCTACCTCACAGGGTTCTTATGAGGCTCAAACAAGTATATGTAAAGCATTTTTTAAAACCAAAAGTGGTGAGGCGGCTAGGTGGCGCAGTGAGTAGAGCGCCGGCCCTGGAGTCAGAAGGACCTGAGTTCGGTTCCGGCCTCAGACACTTAATGCACACACAAACAAAAACCTAGCCGTGTGACCTTGGGCAAGTTACTTAACCCCAACTGCCCTCCAAAAAAGCAAAAAAAAAAAAAGTGGTCTGTAAATGCTAGCTATTATTTCACTGGCTCCCCTTGGGATAAAATATGCATTCCTCAACTTTGGCATATTCAGTGGCCCTTACTCCCCCTCCCCCAAGCTAATGTGATCTGAAGCAACATAAACTGAGATATCACATCCACAGCTAGGGAAGTAGGGGTCCCACTCTAGCAGACCACCTGTGGGCATTACTGGTACTAGTAAACTGGAACATGTTCAGAAGGGAATTGAAGAAAAGAGTCATAGTGCAAATTGAACTGAAAAACATGTTTGGAGATACAGTTGTTAAACATTTAACAACTTACCCTGCTTAATCCCCTGGGCTTCCATTTCTTCATCTGTAAAACAAGAGAGTTGAACTCAATGGCATCTGAGATCCCTCCCAGCTCTAACTCCAGGACCAAAGTCTTTTTGAAATTATATAATTTGAACTATGAATTTGGTAAGAACTATTTGATTTTTGAATAGTCAAGTTGCTACTTTATCTTCTCATTGTAGGAACTTATTAATTGTATGCAGTACCAGAAGATTGTAAATAAAATTTTCTTTTACAGGTAATGCCCTCATCAAATGTGGAGAAACACAAAAACGAATTGGAACAGCAGACAGAGAACTGATTCATACATCGGCAATAAACTTTCTCACCCCTTTAAGAAACTTTATAGAAGGAGATTATAAAACAATTGCTGTAAGTTGGAAGACTTTTTTTTCTTTTGTAAAATAGTATATCTTTATGTACCCACACTATAATAAATATGGGCGACTAATATTCACCTTCTTATTGACTGATTTAAAAGTCTTAATTAAAGGGATATAACAGACACCGACATTTTTTAAAAATCTGTCCTGTTATGCTCTCTGTTCAGCATACCATTGAAATAGGAGTTAAAAGCTGGGTCAAAGTAAAGAGCTAGTGTGAGTCTTATTTAGTGGGTGAGGCTACACTATTAGTATTAAACAACTCCTTGTCTCTTTCCATTCCTTGTCAGTGAATGGTTCTGTAGTGCAATTCCTGGAAATTCAAGGAAAGAGAAAGACTGAGCCGTCATTCAAGTGGCACCTAAGTCATAGGATAGTTTCCAAAAATACACTGTGCTTGTAGTTGTTAGCCTGTATGTAGAGATTCTTGCAGCTGGTGTGAGTCCCAAAGAACCACCTGTTTGCTTTAGGGGGACCTAATTAATGGGCATGCAGACTTCTGGAAATGATGCATCATTTCCTCTTAATTTTCTTAGAAATGTGTAGAACCCTGCCTTATGGAAGGAGTAAATTCCTCCCAGTTGCTTTGACATGTTCTCTTTCCTGCTCTTTTCCCTCCAGACCCACCCCATTGTGTTCTCTGGGCTAAAGTCTCTTATATATGCCCTGGAACGCAAGCAGGAAAAATCACTCATCTTGATTCCAAGTGTTGAGACCTGTTGGCTAATTTGCAGATCCCTTATGCTAAAAACATTTTGGAAGCACATTTTTTTTGGAAAATATTTGTTGGTATGAAAATTAAATGTCTGGGGTGGCTAGGTGGCGCCGTGAATAGAGTGCCGGCCCTGGAGTCAGAAGGACCTGAGTTCGGAGCCGGCCTCCGACACTTAATCCACACAAACAAAAAAAAAACCTAGCCGTGTAACCTTGGGCAAGTTACTTAACCCCAATTGCCCTAACCCTAACCCTAACCCTAACGCAGTGAGTAAGAGCGCCGGCCTCGGAGTTGGGATGACCTGAGATCAGATCTGGCCTCAGAAAATGAGCACCCACGCATAAATAATGACTAGCTGTGTAACCTTGAGCAAGTTACTTAACCCCAATTGCTTTAAAAAAAAAAAAAAGAGAGAGAAAAAAAATTAAATGTCAGTAGCATTTGATTTTCCTATAGCTTTTAAGCCTCAGTCAAAGGAATTGAGTAACTTTTTCCCTTTTAAATTGAGTAACTTTTTCCTTTATTGATAAGGGGCAGCTAGGTGGCAAAGTGTAAGAGTGCCGGCCCCAGAGTCAGGAGGACCCAGGATTGGTTCCAGCCTCAGTACTTAGCACCCACACATAAATAACTAGCTGTGTAACCTTGAGCAAGTTACTTAACCCCAATTGCTTTAAAAAAAAATTATTGATAGCTTTATCTTTAAAAGTTCATCAAAACTAACCAACATATCAGCTGAAAATAGTCAGTATTCCCTACCCATAGTGCCTACCCTCTGTGAAGGCAGGAGGGAGCTCTATTTTTCACCTGTTCTCCAGGATCAGTTTGATCTAACACTTCATAACAGTATTCTTTTTGATTCCCAAATCTCCATTTTATATTTGAGGAGACCAGGACTTAGAGTCAAGGGATTTGTCCAGGGGTGCCTTGCTAATCATTGTCTACTCACACTAGGTCTCCTAGTGGATCTGTCGTACTACCCAAGTGCCTCGATAAAAAAAAAAGCATATCTGCTTTTTTCTTAATGCTGAACTCTCAGCTCATTAAAGGGCCCTTTTTTATGTTTACAGAAAGAAAAGAAACTACTGCAAAACAAGAGACTTGATTTGGATGCAGCAAAGACCAGACTGAAAAAGGCAAAAACTACAGAGACTAGAGCCTCAGTAAGTAGTGTTTTAGATTCATTATTAAGCTAAAGAACCAATATCTTGAAAGACTCAGGATTGTTACTGGCATATCCCATGAGGTATGACTGTAAGAAAGTTGTTTTGTTTGATTTTGAAATCAAACTCACCCATATTTTATACAATAAATTACTGTTTTTCTCTTCAAAATAATGAAGCTATCTGTGTATTCCAGTTCTGCTGCTCTTTCTGGAAATAATTACTGGCATTGCTTTTAGAGCCATCATCACACTGTTTAATATCATGCCCCTACTAGATGGAATATGAAGATAATGATGAAGACCTAGCCCTTGTTACCGTTTACGAGGAGAGAGAAGACAGATGTGTGCAGAACTAGTGCAAGAAAGAATATAAAAGAAACGTCAGAATAACTGATGTTTAGGGAACGCTTAAAAGTTTGCAAAGCTCTCTCTACATATGTTTAAAACTCTTATCCATCTCACTTGAGCCTCACTACAACCTCAAGAGACACTATAGGTGTTGTAGTCACCTTTTATCAATGAAGAAACTAAAACCCATAGAAGTTAATGAGTGACTTGCCCAGGAGCACACATTTAGGAAGAGCCAGAGACAGAATTCACGGCAGGGTCTTCTGAGTCCATTTAAGTAAGATTACAAAGTATTCAGTTTTTCTTTACGTAGAACCGAAGGTTAGAAGGGACCCCACGGGCCCTCTAGTCCAGCCAATAATCTTGGCTGTATCCAGAGACCTAAGCTTACTAGCACCTGAGGCATCCCAGTCCACTTTAGGTAGCTGTAATGGTACCTTTTTCTTTATATCAAACTAAAATTGTGTCTGTCAGTTGCGTCAACCCACACTCTCAATTCTGTTCTGTATGTTAAGAGATATTATATTTCACATATCAGCCCTTCAAATACTTGAACACAGTTTTCATGTCCCTTTTAGGTTTTCTCTTTTCTGGGTCCCTAAGTTTTTATATAACACAGCCCCAAGTCCTTTCACAGACCTACTTTTATTCTGTTCTGGACATTCTTTAGTTTATTTGTGTGGTGCCCCAAAGTGAACCCCATATTCCAGGTGTTTGTCCAGGCAGAAAAGAGCAGGACTGTTGCTGTCCTAGGCCTGAGTGACCTTGATGCCATTTTTAGTGTAGCCCAGCATTGTTGTTGTCTGACATATCACAGCACTGACTCACAATGAACTTGAATGCCAAGCAAGGAATCCCCAAAATGTGTTGACCGTTGGCCATGATGTTAGGAGGCCACTATGTCACTTAATCCAAAGTGACCCCATTTTGAAAAACATACTTCATTAAAGGTACAAGTTATGTTAAGTGTTTTTTTTTTAAATATTTCATTCAAGTTAGGTTATACTTATTGATGTAGTAATTAAAGGATTGTACATATTAACTATTTTCTTTTTTTTTGCCTTTTTTTTTTGGAGGGCAATTGGGCTTAAGTGACTTGCCTAAGGTCACACAACTAGTTTTTGTGTTAAGTGTCTGAGGCCGGATCTGAACCTAGGTCCTCCTGACTCCAGGGCCAGTGCTCTATTCACTGCACCAGCTAGCTGCCCCACATTAACTATTTTCAAAGGAATTCATGTACCTGCCTCAGCAGGATTTTTAGGCTTTTTACATTTTTATAGTTGGAAAACTAAGGTAATAAAATTAAATGACTTTATAGCTTTTAAAAATTTTCATTGTTCAAACAAATCAACAAACTAATCAAACATTGTTTTTCAACTAAGAAACAAATTTTGTTACTACATCATTATAAATATTGAGACTGGCTAACAGGGCTTGTAGACCAAGATTTTCAACTATGATAATTATTACTCTCTGATTAGAACTCATAAGAATGCCACTCTAGGGAGAGCAAAAGAAGTTTCTTGTACATGTTTCATGTTTTCCCTTCCTTTGGAAGCTCTCTGTAAGGAGGAACTACCAATTGCAGAGCTAGAGAGGTGAAGATGAAATCTCACTGAGCATTTCAGGGGTCATTTGCAAAAATGTTACACATAGGCTTTTCTATAGTTTTCTCTTTCTGGATTTCTTATAGAATGGTGCCTGAAAAGAATTCTCTAAATGGTCAGAAATTCTGGAATATGTATATTTCTTGTATTTTTCATGATGAACAGTTATGATGATTTTGCTTTGTAAATTATACATAAGATACTTAAGAGCCAAAAAACATTTTACTTTTGTAGAAATAGAAATCACTTTACCAAGACAGGCTAAATATATCCAGAGATTATTGTGGAGTGGGAAGATAAGAATCAGATTTCAAGACAAAAATCTCTTTTGCCTAAAACTTTCATAAAGTGATGATTTCCTTTTCCAGATTAAAAATATGCAGTAATTCACATTTATGTTGGTACTCTGTAACCATAAAATGCTATAAACATAATCTCATTGATTCTATAAAGATGGCACTGTAAGGAATAGTATTACCATATAACAGAAGAGAACTGAGGCTTAGAAGACTTCAGTGATTTATTTGCCTGGGGTTGCCCTAGTAATGTGAGGCCAGGACATTGAATCTAAGTCTTGTGCCCTTCTCATGCCGACACTCAATTTGTCAGTTATGGTGTACCCAAGGTAATCTAGCTGAGTACTAAGGGAACCATGCAATGCTCATACCATCAACATAGAAGGCACCCAAGACCTGATGTGGTTGCTTTGCCGTAGCTTTTCAAATAATGTAAGCAAATTTATGCAAAGTTGGATTCATTTTTATTAGGATTTATTTTCCCTTAAATATGTACTTAGAAAAAGATTTGTTCTTTTTTTTAGTTCTACCTTTGATTGTCTTAGAGCCAAAATTTCTTCACAAAAATGTGTCTCCTAAATTGTTATGTGGGTCAAATAAAAGTGATTTCATTTAGAAAAAATCCATTTCTACATATTTTTCAGTAAATATTCTGCTATCTATACTTGTCTTAGCAGTGAAATTAGAGATATCATCAGGACCAGAATCCATGTGTCTTGACACTGACTAAAATCATTATCCTAGATTACAAACTCTGCGTATACTTGTGAAGATTTAGGAAACTGTAATTGCCCTTGTGGGTTTTTTGGCCAGTATGGTTAGAAAAGGGTAATGGAGGATATCTACAACTATTGGGGCAGGAGAATCAGAAAGCTGTGGTTGTGATATAAGCTGCATATTGTTTTCTTGCTTAAAAAAAAAAAGAATCAGAACTCTGAGGCATAATTTCTTTAATAATTAGTCTTCCCTTTTTTTAAATCAATGGACGCAAAAGAAAGGGGCCTCCAGCCTTGTTTTGTGTTTCTTAATAACTACTGAAGATGGTACCTAAAGGAAAACAGGGACAAGGTCTGCTTTTTCCCCCCTAACCAAGAAGTGGCATAAATTGAGTTTGGATACTTAAAACATTTTGGTGGTTATAACCTTTGAAGTAATAATAATACTGATTGTTAGCATTTCTGTCAGCCTGTGAGGCTAGAATAGAGTTTTACGTGTGTTAATTGACTTGTTCCTTGTAACTACTCTGGGAGAGAGGTGCTGTTATTTTCTACGTTTTATAAATGAGGAAACTGAAGCTTGTAGAAGTTAAGTCACTTTCCCAGGGTCACACAGTAAGTGTATGAGGTAGGATTAGAACTCAGGTCTTCCCGATTCCCAAGGCCCACATTCATTCTATCTCTTGTGCCACCTAATTGCCTTTGATGCATATTCATCTTACTCGGTTTTTATCCATTTATTAGTTTCTAAGATAACATGCAAGTTAAAGAGTTATTTTTTTTTAATTAATTTATTAGTTTAGTTTCAGTTAACAAGATTCAATTCCATAGTTCCTTGATTTTCAAATTTCCTTTACTTCCCTCCCCCCTCCCCTCATGACAGCATATAGTACAGTATAGGGTCTGCAAATGCATTCATATTAAACATTATTCCAATTACAAAGGCATATTGTACTAGGTGGGATGAAAGATGGTAAGGAAGAAGTAAAACCAAACAATGAGAAGAACAAGATCATTTAGTTTGCTTCCATCAGGATTCAGGCTCAGTTCTTTCTAGTTATATCTCTGGATGGCACATTTCTCACTTTCTTGAGTCATTCGGGATTAACTTATATCACTGCATTGCTGAAAAGAGTCCAGTCTGTCATAGTTGGTCGTCACAGATATGGTATGTCTGTGATTGTATACAAATTTCTTCTGATTCTACTCTTCTCGCTCAGCATCAGTTTGTATAAGTCTCTCCAGGTAATTATGAAATCCGTCACCTCCTCGTTTCTTATAGCACAATAAAATTCCATTACATTCATATACCACAACTTGTTTAGCCATTCCCCAATTGATGGGCACCCCTTTAGTTTCCAATTCTTTGCAACCACAAAAAGGGCTGCTAAAAATATTTTTGTACATATGGTTCTTCCTCCCACTACTATGATCTCTTTGGGATATAACCCTAGAAGTGGTATGGCTGGGTCAAAGTTAAAGAGTTATTGAAAGCACATTTTTACTTTCAAAATCTTGTATTTCTAGGCCTTGCTAGAGCAACATACTTAAATATTAGCATATTTAAATATTAATATATTTGCAAGTTAAATTGGGATAGTGGTTTTAGATAGTTTTGCTCTTATGATTTTGAATAATGGTCCTAGTGAACAATTTTGAAACTCTTCAAAGGTATCCCAGAGCTTTAAGATTGATTAATCTGAAGTAATGGGAATCAGGATTCTGTTAGCTATTCATTTTACTTTGAGATATATCCTTCCAGTCACTTACTTCCTTAAACTCTTAATAAGCCTAGGTAAGGCTATTTTGAAGGTGTTGCAAATTTTTTTTGGTCTGTTTAGGGCTAATCTTATTATTGCATAATTCTATTAATACTTACACCTACTGCACAAATTCTTGGTATTTTAGTTCTTCTGTCACTTTGATACAAAATACAATTTTTCTTCCATATTCACATGACTTTAGGCATTTTCTTACAAATGAAACTGCATCTTTGAAAAACATTGGACAGCTCAGAGCTTGCTACTTCTGCAAAGGAAGCAGAAAGTACAAGCTAGTCCCCTTAAGGTTGTAACTTCATAAAATAGAAAAAGCACAGGCTACTTGTGGAAAAATATATACAGGTTGAAAAGTGAGTTAAATTAAGTGACTGCAAGGAAATTCTTACTACAAGCTTTGTCAAGTCTACAAATACCCTAGGAAAGAAAGTCTTTAAGAACAATCTAGCCACTTAGATTCAGCGTTATAAACCTGAGTGCAATCTGAGCACAGATTTTCTTTTTCCTTACGTACTTCTAAGTATGTAATCTTGATTCCAAGGTTTTAGATAGATTTGGATTTCTACAATGTTACGGAATTGTAGATCTTCAGATTAGTTATCTGTTTTCAGAACAAGTTTGCTAATAGGAAAATTCAGTGTTGCTAGCAGTTCAAGTGGACTGCAGTTTTAATCTTGGATTACAGTGCAAATCATGGATTTGATGAAATGTCAACAGAATGTTTAAGATACAGTCTGAGATAGTGAAATTTCAGCCTTTTAGAGTTTGATTTTAAAAAATTATTGCTTGGAATAGGGATTACTTAATTCAACTTCTCATTTCCAAGATGAGAAAATTGAGGCTAACATTAAGTGGCTTGCCCACGGTTAAATTATTTGATGGTAGAACCCAACACTTGAACCCACATCTCCAAAGGCATTAACATTTTTAGCTGATAGCTTAGTAGAAATTTGCTAGAATTGTATCCCTGTGGAATAGGTTCCCCCATGCCCCCAAAATAAACATTATGTTACTTGCTCAAAATTAGACCACTCACACACAAAGGTGTGAGAAGCATAGAATTCGAGAGGGGAAAGGATTGTAGGGCCCTGCCGTAAAAGTCTTCAAGGAGGGCTTGACATTTTCAGTTTCCCTTTTTTTTTCTTTGCTGTCATGGGACAGAACCCTCCTCCAACTTTCCCCTAAACTCAGTGAGCTGAGAACTTGGACTCAGTGGTTCTTGACTTCAGGTTTTTCACTGCCACCCTTTTCCTCTGTTTCCCCAATCTCCATTCCCAGTTGGCATTTGGAAAGGGATGTACTTTGTCCTAGCACCCGATTTCCTGGACACAGCCTATGACTCCTCTCAGACTTTTGTTTAAAAAAGAAGAGTGAGGCAGAGGAGTGGCAAACTACTGCTGTATACTCCAGGGCTAATAGACACACTGATAACTCTAGCATTATATATCAGTGTGATAAAAATAAAATGATAGAGGCAAAGCTTTTTACCTTTTTACTTTACCACTTATGTGAGTCCACTTTGCTGTACTTCAGTAACTAGTGGGGAAGGTATCTCCAACTTAGAATTTTTACCCCTTTAGTTGAGTTTTGAGTGCTGCTCATTATTGCTTCTGGGTTTCCAAGTTACGAATATGGAAAAGGATGTCTTCAACTTTAATACTAAGCTGTATTCCTATTTTCTGTGTTTTTTTTAAACTGCTGATTTTGTAATTTTCAAACTGAGCACTTTATGTTGTTATCCAGTTGACAGATATAGAATGAACATTTAGAATGTCTGCACCTATTCCCACAGATTGTTATGAGTACCTTTAATAAAAAATTTAATTTAATAAAAATGAAAGGATATATATGCCTTTCATATTATTTTAGGGAATGTTAAGAACTGCCTGAAACTGGTTAAAAGATTAAATTGTACTTACAATTATTTATTCATAATGGAAAAATTATCTTTAAATAGAAAACTCTTGACCAGGCAGAACAAACTTAGAAGTTGATTGTTGTAAATTTTGTACTTCCAAAGCTGCCTTTTTGCCTGTCTTGTGATGACTTGTAATCAAGACTTTTCTATATTATCCTGATTTATATTAGACCTCCATTAGACAGTGGTGTGATTTTAAAATATCTCCTAAATAAAAATTATATGGATAGCACAAATTGCCAAAACAGTATAACTCCTCCTCTCTTTCCAAAAGACATTTTATCTGTTCATCTTGATAAGTGTTGTTCGTATAAAAGAGATAACTCTTTCACTGTGTTCATTGTTATAATATGTTCTTTGTCTCTTATCTGTGCACTTAAGCAACTAAATTCGACTCTACCAGAAGGAGATAACATTATGGTAAATTTATCTTACATGCTCAACTTGCTGCATGTAAAATGGCTGAAGGTTTGTTGGCCTACCATGTTTTCTACATCTTCAGTGAACTGTCTTCTCTTGCTATTCAACAGCTCTTCCCATTTTGAAGTCTGAAGTTAGATATTCAGAGTTATATATTAATGCAAAAAATGAACTATATCAAATTGTTATCAGAGTAAGTCTTCTTTTGGTCCTCTTTTGAACAGTATACTTATAGGCCAGTTGTCAGAATCTATAATCATATAGTGAAAGAGGCTTTTTTTCCACCTTAGATGTTTTATTTGAATTACTGTGTTGTAAATTTGGGGAAAGGATTTTAATAAGACAAACTTAGACCCTTCTTCTGTACTGGTCAAATTGCATTCCTTGATATATGTAGACCAGTGTATTCATTAGAATTTGATTTTTGCTTAGTTATAAGAACATTCTCTCTCCCATCCTAGTATTTGGGGTATTGTCACTGCCTCTCAACAAGGAGGCACTCAGCCAGCAGCTGCCCATCTCCTACCCAACCCCAGCTCCTCTCTTGTGGGTCTGCAAAGGAGCCAGAAGTGAGTTGTTGAGAAGTTTGTTTTTTTCTGCTATTTTCTTCACAGCTCATATTTCTGCTGTAGTATATATGTTGACCCCGGTTTGGGGGGAAATTCTTTTTTAACCTTAAAGTTAACTTCTTGTAATTTTATGTAGTCTTTTGAGACACTGAGGAAACAACTTCTTAAAAAATGTTTATTGAAAATTATTTCAACTTAAAGTATTAAAAACTGAAAGCAGCCCAGAGTTCCATTGTTAGTCAGCAAGTACTTATTGAGCAATCATGACTGTTGGATTATGGCCTGGGCTTGTGTTACTCCATCTGGAATAGTAGAGAAACTTTAGTATTATTAGGACCACTTTTGGCATGACAATTTAAAAAAAAATTAATGCTTTTCTAGAAGCAAGGAAACTGTACATAATACTCAGGCTTAATATAATTAGAAAAGGTAATTTCACATACTAAATATATAGAGTTTGTCATGATTTTCAGCCTAGTACTACCTCATTTATTGAGGCCCTTCTTAAGAACTCAGCATATTTTTCAAATAGCAAGAGAATACATTTGCTTATTTTCATTGTCCTATCTAGTAGATAATGTGAATGTATGAAAATGTTTGTCATAATACTAAAATTTGTATGTAAATTTTAGTATTCATAGAGTGTTAGAGCCAGAAGGAAAGTTAGATCATCTAGCTGAAGATCTTAGGTTAAAAAGAAAAAAAAACCTTTCCAAGCTGTTAATAGAGGCTTTTAAAAAAATTGTTACAGAATTTACTGCAGATTATGTTTCTGACATTTATACCCCAACTTTTTTAACATGAAAGTTATTTAGATCTTGGCTTTACTCTTCTAAAGTTTGTAGTATCAATGAAAAGTATCCAATTATAGCCTATCTCAATGTTGATCTCCTCTAAATATAAATCCATAAATTGAGCCAAAAGGGATTTAATCTTGCTCAGCATACAGATAGATGAGAAAACTTAGACCCAGAAATATTTTTAAATTGACCCAAAATGAAGTTTTGATTCTCATTAATTTCTATGTAGCAATTGGTTTCTGTAAGCTATAATTTCTATAATTGAGCTAATTAAGTGATTATTTTTATTTGAATATACATATCACTTAAGAATGTTTTATAAATTGGACTGAATAAGTTGTTGGAATGTTTAAATCTCCTAAAATTTCAATAACTAGAAAAAAGATAATCCTGGTAAGGGTACTGCGGTAGTGTTTTAATTTGTGTATCCATAAATATAGAAAAATGTTTAATCACAATTTTCTTTCATGCTCTTCAATGATTTTTCTCTAATTTTTAATGCTGGCTAGATTTGGGCAGAAGAAGTGACAAAAGTAAGTAAGTCTTTAAATAAGAATTTTGAAAAAAGGATTTGATTACTGAAATCTAAAAGTGTTTACTGATCAAATCTGAAAATTACGCAAAGGACTTCTGTTAATATACTGCTTAATATTACTTGTACAATGTTGAGTTGCACATTCTTGTTGTTGAAAAGGTAATTTTTAAAGAGACATTTTAAGAGAAAATAATAAATGGAATTTTATTCTTGCCATGTAGTAAAAAAAAAGATGGTATGTGTTTACTCAGGATCAGTTTTGGTGCCATTTAAATTATGTGGAGTATCTGAACTACTCTTTTGAAGAGTTATGGTTTCAAGTATTGGCTTCTATGAACTCACACTTGGTCATGTGGCATTTAGGAATAATTGGTTTTCATCGGTTTTGCAAAGGATCTGACTCTCACAATTTAGTGTTAAAAATGATAGGAATCTGTTCATTTAGTCCAGGGGTTGTTAACCTTTTGTGTATCATGGACCCCTTTGTCACAAAGTCGCCAAAATTTATGATTATTTAGCCAAATCGTGTGGATTCTGTCACAGAATAATGTTTTTAAATACGTAAAATACATAAGATTACAGAGGAAACCAATTATATTAAAATATAGTTATAATTATTTTTTAAAAGTTCACAGGACCCAGTTTAATCCCTGATCTAAGGTCTAAGTCGTGAATGGGCCTCTACCTGGCAATGGCATCAGTTGGTAATATTTTAAGGGACTCCCCATAATCAGCTTTCTAATAAATAGGACCCCAAAATTATAGAACAGCCAGCCCTTCAAATATGCTTATCTTTTGGGTTCAAACGTGTTTTCTTAGTTCTTGTAGTTTATAGTAGGGAAAGGACTTGTGGTAGCTGTCTGAGGAAACTCTTTTCTTGAAGTGACTGGGCTTGGGCTTGGGCTTTTTTTTTTTTTACCAGCTTCTGTAAAGATGTCCCTTTCATAAACATGATAGAAACCTGTTTACGTAAGCATCCTTAAGATCTTGTCAGAATATTGTAAAATGTAGCATGTGTTCACATGTGTTCAGCATTCGCTTAGAGCGTGGAAAAAGCTACACAGCTGGATTTTCCAGGTGTCTGACCAGCTACTTCCAAGATGTGAGGAGACTTGTTTTCAAGCTAAAGGTCCTCAATCCTACTGTAGGAGTGAATGGATGAGCATTTATTAAATCAGTCAATAAACATTGATTAGGCACCTACTGTATGCCAAGCATGGTGCTAAGCACTGGGGATACAGAGGCAAAAGACAGTCTCTGTCCTTGGAGAGGAGTGATCAGAAATGGTGAATGAGGCCCTAGCAGTCATGGTTGACACCCATTTTCCAAGGGGCAATGGCAGAGTTGAACTGACAAGGAGGGTGACTAGCTGCTGAGGAGAAAGCAGAGAAGGCAACCACCTCTCAGAATAGCAAGGTGCTGGGGTGAGAAGGTTCAGGTCCTCTTGGATTTGTGTTTGGGGCCTGAGCAAACTGGTCAGGAGTTTGTCTCTTGCTTCTTTCACATCCTTGTACCTTTTTTCCAGGTCATGCCTCAGAGCAGTTAGAAAAGCAGCCCAGAAACTTTTTTCCCTCCTACCATATATCATGCCTCAGTTATATTACATCCTGGGGTAGTGTGATTTTTCTGTATAACTGAAAGGTAACTCTTGAAGCACCCTTTCTAAAATATATTACTTGCCTTAAATAGAATACATAAATCATAATTTAAACTTTTCTTGTTTTCTTTAGAAAGTGTCAGGTCTGTGTTCTAGAGGCAGGAATTCAATCCAGTCTCCAAAGGCTTTTGTGTCCCCACCAAACTAAAATTGATAAAGGCTTTTTTCCTACAAAATTAAATATTAAATCAGGCAGTCAGTAAAGCTGTCTTTGGTGTCTCTTGAAATTCAGCAGCATTCTTTTACTTAAACATCCATAATCACTTCAGTTGACATTTCTGTGGCTTTTTACAATACCCTGTGAGGAAGGCATTACAAGTATTATCACTGTCTTACAAATGAAGAAACTGGAACAACTGAGTAAGTAACTTTATTTTCGAACCAAGGTATTTCTGACTCCCAAGGCCTGTGCTCTCTGTTAAATCATGTGAATTAATCTAAATGTGGAAAATTGATGTCTTGTGGATGTCTCTGACTTTGTCATCATGGACCCTTCGGATCATGTCATGTTTTTACAACTGACACTATAAATGTGGTTGGCCTGTAAGATCTCTTCATTAAGTAATTCTGAAAATGATTTTTATAAAAAGCATTTAGCCCAATGCCTGGCACATAGTAGTCATTATGTAAGTATGTTTATTTCCTTCTTCTGTTCCCTTCTGCTGTTAACCCTTCTGGGTTTGCCAGAGTATTGTATTATCAGAGTTTACTGAACATTAACTTACTTTTCTTCTATTCTTTTTCCCAAATCCTTGACAGTTGGCCAATCAGCTGTAGATGCATGTGATTCAAATGTAACTTTGAATTTATTGATTTTCCTTAAAATCTTGGTTAGGTAGAACATTTACTTTTCTTGATCTGGTTTGTATTATTAGCATCTAAGTAAAATATACTTGAACCTACTGTTAAAGCACAGTGTACTGTTGTTGAGACCAAAAATAATTTTTATGATTTCGTCACATGATTTGTTAAGCAATACAGATGTATTGCCAAGGGCTTGACCCCAATGGTGAACCTACTTTTCCAACTTAAGTCAGTGAGGTGGTGATTGCTTGTCTGGTTAGATTCAGTAGCTTTATTGCTGCTTGCCTTTTTCTGCTTTTTATCTTTTCATAACCAGTTCAAATGCCTCAACCTGGAGGGTGAAAAGGGTTAAGAAAAAGAGAAAAGAATCAATTCAGTTGGTCTTTGAGCTTGTTAAGGTTTTAGGTTTTGTTGCATGGAGCAAGAGGACAAGATACTGATGATCTTATTTCCATTTCTACTGTTATACCCCCACTGAGAAAGATTAACTGGTCAGTTTGGATGAGCTAAGCACTTTATTCTTTGGATATTTATTAGCAAGGCTGTTTAAGAAATTCTGGGTAAAGGCTTGAGGTGAAGTTAGTAATTATTGGCAAAAATTATTTATGAATCATGAATTTCAGTGAACTTTTTTATCTCAACTCCAGTTTGCAATGGGTATTTGAGGGTTGGCTGTAACTTTGAGAAATATTATATAACTTTAAAATGTCACAGAAAAGCTGATGGATTTTCTTTTTGCGAAACATGCCCTGAGGAGCTGGAGAGGAAAAAAAACTCAGCTATTTCTTGATAGTTTTGAGCACCTCAGAGGAAAAAAGGTCAAAATCAAAAGATAAAGGAGTCCTTTTACTAAAAAGCCTTAAACTTATGCAGCCTTATTATAGTGACTAGTACAACAGGGTAAGATCTCAGCTTTATCACCAAGATTTGTTTATTTGTTTTGAGGCTTTTTTAAGTTTGAAGTAAAAATCTAGAGGAACAATTGAAGATCATTAAAATATTATTTGGAAACTTAACCGAAAATTGCATTTTCAGAAACCTAAGCATAATCTCTCTTTCCTTCACTTCCTCCCTTCCTTTTGTTAAATGCCTACCTACTATGAGTACTGGGGATACCAAGACAAAAGAATTGAACATTTTCTGCCCTCAGGGAGCTTGCATTCTACTGGGGTGGGAGAGATAGCACTTGAACTGAGTTTTAAGTGAAGCTAGAGATTTTAAAATGTATGGATGAGGAAGACAGTACATTCCAGACATGGAAGAAACCCACTGCAAAGTCATTGGAGTGAGAATTGGAACACCAAAGTTGGGATGCAGCAGCTGGCCAGTTTGGCTAGAACACAGAGTGTATGAAGGAACATAATGTGAAATAAGCCTGGAAAGGTTGACAGGAGTATGATTATAAAGGATTTTAAGAACCAAATAATCAGGTCCCACTAGAGATTTTTGATTAGAGGTATGATATTGTTAGTTCTGTGTTCATCAGCTAAGGAAAGAGATTGAAGATAGCCCCATTAGGAGGTTATTTCAGTGTCTAGGTAAGAGAGAAAACTGAAGGCCTGTGAGTATAGAAAAAAATAGAATTGACATGACTTGGCACCTGGTAATATATATGTTAGAAGTGAGAGTAAAGGTAACCCCGAGTGCCTAGAAGAATGGTGATACCTCATCAGAAACAGGTTAAAAATGGGGAAGGTGAGGACGAAGATGAGTTTTGTCTTGTGTATAAGGTTTTTGAGATGCCTTTGGGACATCCAGGCGAAGATTTTTGATCAGCATTTGGTGACTAAGGACTAAAACATGAGAAAGAAGAAGCCTGGACTAAGAAAAGATCATCGTCAGATTTGATATTTTATGTGTCACTGGTAACTTGGAAGGGAACAGGTTCTTTGGAAAATTGTCATGATTGTTTTGCTTACCAGTGTTTATTTGTGGCAAAGATTTTTTCCCCTAGTTTTTTTGGGGGGGAGGGAGGAGATGTCAGGGTTATCCATAGTGATGCCAATAAAAAGGCCATTATAACTTTTTTTAAATGCACAGAAGAAAATAGAATGAAATTCAAAAGGAAGCAAAAACAAGTAAGATCATTTTGAAAGTAATGTTTAGAATTTAATTATATAAACATAAATATTTCTATGTGTTTGTATATATATATTTTTAAGCAAACCCTCATGAAATGGAAAAAGAAAATAGTTGTGATACTGAAATAATTAGTCCTAATGTTAAAAAATGTCTTGTTCTTCTTTTGCATTTTTTTCCAGTGTTTTGTGCATATTTATCTATCCTTTGTATGGCACTTACCTTTATATCATATGCTAATCAAGCATCAGTGAATTCCCTTGTAGATAAGTGATACATTAAGGCTTAAAATTAGTGAGTTGTAAGGTAAAAGCTTTTTTTTAAATAGTTGAAGCACTAGACTAAATGCTGAATTAATACATTTTTCTTTTCAGTGAATTCTAAATATATATACATATATATTCTATCTTAAGGCTGAACAAGAATTAAGAATAACTCAGAGTGAATTTGACCGTCAAGCAGAGATTACCAGACTCCTTCTGGAAGGGATCAGCAGTACACATGTGAGTATTTAAAATCATTCATTTTGAATATTGAACACTCAAGCAAAATATAAATAGTATACTCCAAAGGGATGAAAATATTAAAAGTGCTTACCAGGAGGTGGGAACGGGGGCATAAATTGTATGGAATTTGTCATTATACATGTGGAAAATACAATTTTCTTATTGACTCACTTTGTCCAGTAGAGCTACGCAGGTTTTCAGGCCGACTTCTCTTGTTTTTTCATGGCCTCTCCATACACACTCACTGTATTATTAGTGAATATTATATTAGTGATTATACTAGTGAAACAGATTTTATATTATCTCCCTTCAGTAGTGCAGTGGCATCTTAAGCTAATGGTGTCATCGTTGCCTGCCAGCCAGCCCTTGTCCCACCGTCTAACTTTGTCTCCTAGGCCCACCATCTTCGTTGCCTGAATGACTTTGTGGAAGCCCAGATGACTTACTACGCTCAGTGCTACCAGTACATGCTGGACCTGCAGAAACAACTTGGGAGGTAGGAATGAGTGCCTTTTCTGAGGGGTAGCTGTGGACAAGGACTTTCCCTGTGAACTGATCACAGGAATGAAGAGGAGAGGTATTAAAGGTTTCTACGACACTTCAGAATCTGTTTATTTTTAAGAATGGTCATTTGGTTCTCACCATTCTCTCCATACACTAAAGTACTTGCTTCTGTTTGCAAACATTTAGACATGAACAGTCAATAGGTAGGTAAGAGCCCTGGTTAGGGAGGATGTTCTCTGTGCTGTATCAAAAGGAACTTAGGAAAAAAAAAACATAACTGGGGCCTCATAAAATCAATCCAGTCACCTTGTTTTCCATGAAGAAATTGAGGCCCAAAGAAGAGAGTCATTTTGCCCAAGTAGAACAGTTAGTTAAAGAGTCAGTCAGTATCTGAAGGACGTCAGAGGGTCATAGATTTAGTTCCCATGGAGCTCCCACCACCTCATTTTATAGATAAGGAAACAGAGGTCCAGAGAGGGCAAGAGACTAGTTCAAGGTCAAACAAGGAAGTAGCAAAGCCAGGCTTTGAACCTAGTCCCAGCCCTACAGATTCAGCTTTCTTTCCACTATATCTGCTTCCTCCCATTCTATGTTGTATAAGTTCTTTGTAAGAATCCAGTTGAAATGTACAATTACCTGTCTCCTCCTTTGGTTCCACACTAGACCTTAAAACCTCTGAGTGATCTATAAAAGCATCCTGGGTTCTAAAGAGAATCATAACAGCTGCAGTTTATATTGTACTTTGAGTTTTGCAGGATGTTTTATTTCCATGTTCTCATTTGATGCTCCTAATAACCCAGGGAGATCAGCGCTTCAGTCATATTATCCCTGTTGTACAGATGAGGTCTGGCTCAGAGAGGTTAAGCTGCTGCCTAGAGTTACAAAGGCAGTGTCCAGCAGCCATCTCACTGAACTGGCTGGGAACTTGTTATTATCAGTCATCCTGAGTCTGCCATCTGCACATATTTACAGGGGGAGAGGGTCACAAACATGAAGCAGGGCAGGGCTGGGAACCTGTCAAGGAACCAGCCAGATTTACCTACTCTCCTCCCTTTGCTGAGCTCTGGGAAGGCTGAGGCTATCTAGAAAGGCCTTGGGGAGGTGAAGGAGAGGAGTCTCTATGGAGAGTTTGTTCTTTTCTGCTTAGTAAAGAGGAAAGAGACCTGGTTCTTTCAGTTTGGACTGAGCCACTAGACTAATCTGGTGTTAAGAGAACAGGATCAGAAATTAAAGTTAAAGTACAAAAGATTTGTCCTAGTCAAGAATCACTCTTGTCTTTACTACCTGTCCAGTTTGAGGGACTATAGGGTATTTTTATACACAAAAAGCAGGTTACCAGTAAAAGAATGGTTTTAGTTACCTTGTTTCTCTTCCAAACCTGCATTTATTTCTGTTCAAGACCTCTATTTTAATAATAACACTAAGAAGAGTATAAAGTTAATGGAGGCATTTGAATTTAAAATATGATATATTTAATTCTTAAGCAGCAAATTGGATTTTAAAATATTACATTAATAATCTTAACAAATCTATGTTGTGTGAATCCTAATTGGCATTTAAATAATAAGATAAGAAGTTACACTAATTTTAAAATGGAGTATTTGGGCATAAGTTTTGTATAGGAAGAATAACCCATATTTTGTCTTATTAATTTCCCATAAGACTACTCTACCTTTTCAAGACTTCTATCAAGTGAAACTTGAAACACCAGATAGTAGGCCAGCCAGGTGGAGAAGCAGCTAGGTGCTGTATGCCTGAGACCAGAACACAGAGCTGAGAGAAATAAGAGCTTTCTTCCCTCCTTCTGATCCTTGGGGGAGGAACACTTGAGTTATCATTGAAGAAATACACATTAGGGTTTTGTGGGGAAGAGATATTTGACCTTTTGAACGGTGGAACCTAAATTGGTTAGTTGTAGTATTTGTTGTAGTATTTGATCATAGCTGCCTAACAGAAGCATGTGCTTTTTAACTTCCCTTTTGAAACAAAGAGTTGTATTTTTGGTGCAGCCTTCCCCACCCCCACCCCTTTTTCTACCAAGTGAGCTTTCTTTTTCAATGTTCTGAACCAGAGTAATTAATAAAACTTAAATAGGGTTATATAGACTCCATTTTTTCCTCTCTTTTGGCACAGGGTTGGGGGGGGGGGATGTTAGGGGAATGGGAACCAGACCTTTTGCTTTCATTGGGAACAGGCATCCCCAGTGAGGAAATTCCCTCTGCTGTTGCTTAGCTGGGGCCTAGTCTGTAAGTATAACCTTAAGAAAGGTGCTGGAACCCTAAGTGGGTCTCATAGCCAAGTGTAAGTCTGAGGCATTACTTAAACCCAGATCCTCTGGATTTGGAGACCAGCTCTCTTGGCTTATTTTGTCAGAATGTCTGTTTCATCTTCATTGGAAAAGGTTAGGTTAGAATGAACATAGGTTATGTTGCTGTTCAGTCATTTAGGACTTTATGACCCTGTTTGGAGTTTTTCTTGACAATGATACTGGAGTGGTTTGCCATTTCCTTCTCCAACTCATTTTACAGATGAGGAAACTGAAGCAAGCAGGGTGAAGTGACTTGCCCAGGGTCACACAGCTAGTAAGTGTCTGAGGCCAGATTTGAACTAAATTTCTCTTTAATATGATATAATATGATTAGTAGCTATGCTATAAATTAAAAATCCTGATTTGTCTTTAATTTTTTTTCACAAATCTAATAATGTTTATTCAGCACACAGCTTTAATGACTTCAAAGAATACTTCCTATTTTTTCTCTAAATATTAGGAAGCACAGCTGAAACTGCATAAAATTGAAATGAAAGTAATAGAGGAAACTGTCACTTGGACAACTGTGTTAAGAATAGTATTAAATTCAAGTATTTAGGAAAATTATCTTGAGTAAATACAAGTCCTATTAAATCTTGCTTTATAGAGGTAGCTAACTAGTCAAGATTCTCTTGCATTGTTTGGGAGCCCTATGACATTTCCCAGAGTAGTAGATTAATGAGAATTCCTCTTTGCAAAATTTTGCTTGTCAAGGCATCAGGCTTTTATTAATCGGGTACCATGTGCTGGATATTATACTAAGTAGTAAGCTTATAAAGAAAGACAACTATTGTCTCTGCCCTCGAGGAGCTCACAGTCTAATGGAGGAGACAGTGTGCAAACAACTATATACATGCAGAAGGCCATCTCAGAGGAAAAGCACTAGCATGAAAGGGGGTTCGGGAAAGGCTTCCTACAGAGGATAAAATTTTAGTAGAGACTTGAAGGAGCCAGGAATGCCAGCAGGTAGAAGTGTGGAGGGAGGGGAAGAATTCCAGGTATAGGAGATAACTGCCAGTAAAAATGCCCAGAGCCGACACATAAAATGTTTTGTTTGAAGAAAAGCAAGGAGACCAGTGTCACTGGATTATGGAGTATGTAGAGGGGAGTAGGAAGGGACCAAGTTGTGAAAGATTTTAAAAGGTAAACAGAGGATTTTGTATGTGCTCCTAGAGGTGATAGGGGGCCACAAGAATTTGTTGAAAATGGCCAGTGACCCTTTAGGAAGCCCACTTTTACAGCTGAGTGGAGGATGGGCTGGAGTGGGGAGAGACTGGTGGCAGGATGACCAGCCATGAGGTGATGAAGCGCTTGCCTGCCCCAGGGTGGTGGGCTTGTACAAGAGGTGTTAGAAGTGATAAATTTGGGGGCAACTAGATGGCACAGTGGAGAAAGTGCTGGACTTGTAGTCTGGAAAAACTGAATGTGAGCCCTGTCTTAGAGACCTCCTGTCTGTGTGAACCTGGGCAGATCACTTAACCTTTCAGCCTCATTCTCCTCATCTGTAAAATGAAGGCACTGATAACAGCTACATCAGAGGGTTGTTGTGAGGGTCAGATGAAATACTCTTTGTAAAGCATTTTGCAAATCTTAATGCTCTACATAAACACTAGCTAGTATTACTAACATTGGATATGGAGAATAGGGAACAGATAGAACACCAGGCCTGGAGTCAGGAAAACTCATCTTTCTGAGTTCAAATTTGATCTCAGACACTTCCTTAGCTGTGTGACCCTGGGCAAGTCACTTAACCTGTTTGCCTACGTTTCCTCATCTGTAAAACAGACTGGAGAAGGAAATGGCAAGCCCCTCCAGTATCTTTGCCAAGAAGACCCCATGTGGGGTCATGAAGGGTCAGACACAACTGAAAATGACCAAACAATGGGGAGTGTAATTCTGGAATATAAACTTATTAGAAACCCACTTTTATATAATACCATTTAAATTGAAATATGGATTTTTATAAGGTAAAGGTAACTGATTAATACTGATTATAATGGTGCCTGTGTGTCCATGACAATTTTCAATTCTGTATCTGAATTTTTAAAGGGGGAATTCTGGGAATTTTTCCCTTTCATTATTATTTAAATGAATGTTCCATTCTCTGCCTGCCCCTTCCCCCTTCCATAACACTGTTAAGGTCAAATGTGAATTTCTACTTTTCTGGAAAATTCCTTCATACAGAAGAAACATTTTATAAAAAACAGTATTTTATTCCAGAGGTCTCTAAGAGAAAGCTTTTCTCCCTGGAGCTTTATGAACTTTATCCAGCATCGTTGTTCTGCTGACTGAGAAGTGAATGGGAGCTGGGGGCTGGGCCACAGCACATTCTGTCATTAACCACTTTGTTCCCAAAATGGAAGTTGATAAGAAAGTGAATGGTGCCACCCAGTGGCAGCGTGATGGTGCTCTTTGGCAGCTGAAACTTGATAAAATGTTGATTGCCTGATTTCCCAGAGAAAATGCTTTTCTTCAGAGTTTAACACTAGTCCTGCAAATTACTGATTATCTGCTCTGAGGAGAAATGAATCCCTTATTTTAGCCCAAAAGAAGCTCGTCGTTGTGAGCTGAAAGAAACAAAAGCAGTTTTGCAATGAATTTGTATATCAGTTTTTTAACTAAGTAAGAAATAGAGAAATTATTCCTTGGCCATTTTGTTTCCAACAGTTTTCCATCTGCCTTCATATCGAACAACAACCAGGCTTCCGCAGCTTCCATGACAAGCGCCTCCTCTTCCTCATCAACCCCAGTTACCTCCTCTCTGTTGCCTTCAACAAGTAGCACAATGGTTACTCCCTCCCTCAGTGACTTGAAGGAATCCAGTGGGAGTAGGAAAGCCAGGGTTCTCTATGATTATGATGCTGCAAACAGTAGTGAATTATCACTTCTGGCAGATGAGGTAAGGGATACTAACTACTGTTGTATAAAGACACATAGGTCACCACCTTGGGATGCTCCTGGGGGACAGGCATGACTCTCTAGATTTCTGAGGGTTTATATTATTGTCTGTCTTCTCTTGACTTAAAATCTTGTATAACAGAGTAAGATGTCAAAAACCTGGTAATGTGGTATTTTTTCGGTGTTTGGAAAAGTAATCCTAACTTAGGCACTATATCTTTTGACAAGATTTGATAATACTGTTTAATTCCTTGAAAAAATGAGTATTTGAGCTAGTCCAAGGTAGGTTTTGAAGAAGTGTTTCTTATTTTTTATATAAAACATGATTCACAAGAGCAATTATGATCACTGTCATATTTTATTAATAGAATGAATAACCACAAACTTTTTTTTTTTAGGTGATCACAGTGTACAGTATCGTTGGTATGGATTCAGACTGGCTGATGGGTGAAAGGGGAAATCAGAAGGGCAAAGTACCAATTACTTACTTAGAACTGCTCAACTAACTGGGGGCCTCTATCCAGACTACCAGTTATGACATGATATTTATAAATGATTAACTATGTAAAGCAGGTTTAAGTGTCTTCCATGTTAATGTCTTAAAAGAGACTCAGAAACTACCAGCCATCAGAACTAGGCTTTTCTGCCAATAATGTTGCATGGTAAATTTTTCATTGCTTCAAATTTGGTGTTAAGAGCTTTTTACTTCGTGCCAAGGATGTTTTCTTACAGGATTCTCTGTTTCTACTGAAGTTTTCACTAACAAGCGGATTCTACTTTTGAGTAAACTAGATCGAAAGCAGGAGATCTGTTTTCTACTGAATTTTTCACTAACGGCAAGCTTTTTCCTTTATGTAAAATAAATTTATTGTGAATTGATGTCAGGTTTATTCTTTTTGTAAAAAAATTACACATAAGTAGGAGCCCTAAAATTGGTTAAACTTCCTGGTTAGAATTTTTTTATTAGCAAAAACTGCAAGGATCTACACTTTTTGACTGAGCATCCAAGCAAATTTCAAAGTATTCATAAAGATCAGTAATCCACATTTTTATTATCATTATCAGAGTAAGCCAATGGAAGTCTAAAAAATATTTTAAGCTTCAACTGAAAATAGAACAGTGTATCTAATAGTGTATACAAAGTCATTTGGGGATAGTGGCTCTCTCAAGTTACAGAAAAATTCAGTCTCTTCTGCAGTTGTTTTTTTTTTTGACATATGAGAATTGAAACCTGTGTCAGAATAGGCCCTTGTAACTTGATAGGAATGAAAACTTTTTTGTTTGGTGTAGATTATTTCACACCCACATTTCCTGTTTGTTTGAGACCTCACCTTTTATTCAGTACCTGGTTAGAGTGTCACTTAGAGAACATGAGTAATTTTTCTTTTACTAAAAGGAAGTCTTGGTGGTAGCTTAAGGACTTATGGCAGTTTGTTCATTTTTCATAGATGGTATGCAACAGGGCTGGTAACACTGTAGAAAAAGACCTAGCTTTTAGCTGTCGCAACCCTAGCACAGCAAGAATGGTTTTTGACAGGTCCAAGGGTAGAGGTGGGGAGCTAGTGGTAGAAACTCTGCTCTACTCTGATGGATTCTCCCAGGACAATGAGCCACCTAGGGCTCCCCTTCCTCTTGGACCCCATTTCTTAAATAAAGAGCCACTTTAAGTTGGGGCAGGTTCTCTGTGAAGACATTTCCATAGACATTTCTTTGACACATTCTCCCAGCTCCTTTTTGACCTTTCTCTCCACACTCATGCTGTTGGAGCTGACACAAGTAGCCAAATATATAGGGTCCGAACCACGAGAGGCATATTGCTAGGACATGCTCCTGCTCTTGGACAAACCAAAATAATGGTGGAAGAGGTGCTCTCCGGACTGCTTCCATAGCCCCTTCTTTTGAATTCTGGAGATTTCCTAGGAGGGAATGAATGCAGCAGCATACTCACTCACCTGAGTGAGGCATAGAAGCCAAAGGCCCTGGGAGGAGGGTGAAGGGGTTCTCAAGCCATCTCATGCCACCACTGCTACATCTGTGAATGGGAAGATGACTGCTTCAGCCTGTCCCTGCTTCTCTCTGACTCCATTGTTTAGCTTTAGGCTCACTTACTGGTTTGAGGCATGGGGAGGGAAGGAAAGAGAGAGAGGGCATCTAAATGCTGCTGACAAGGACCAAAGGAGGTATGAGCATATTTAACTAAAATCAAGATCCAGTGGCCTTTTAAATGATCCTACCTTCTTTTTCCAAACTTGGTTTTTACAGACTATCCTAGAAAAGCAGTTCTGACAAGTTGTTTGCACATTTTTCTTCTGAGCTCACTCCCTTAAATGGCCCATTTGTTTTGTGTTAGTACAGTGGGGATGTTTTTAATGACATCTTGCCACTACCTTTCCAACCTCCCACAGGCACAATCTCTTTTTTCTGCCTCCTGCTGAAATGGTAGTCTTATTTCCATCTTTATAATAGGAACAACTTCATTAGTCATAGGAGTTATGGACATCCATGGACTGATATTATTAGTACAAATTGTTTATGGGAGAGGGAACAGGGCAGAAATAAATGTAGCACCTGGTAAAGTATTTTCAGCTGAGTGTTATCATGGTGATGCTAGCCATTCTCAAATAGCTATTATTGCCAGATAAAATTTTCCTGGTGATTATAAGCAGTCACAGTAGATAACCTAGAAGGTCTTAGAACTATAGTTCACTCTTAACTGTCTAGTGTCTCAAAACTGGCCAATTTTTTTTTTACATTGGTATTTAGCTAATCTCACAAGATATGTGTCTACATCACAGCTCTCATCATTGTATCAAGATTGTTCGTCTAGACCACATTGAGAATTTATCCCAAACAAAACATCCCTTGAGATTTAAGAGTGCAGTTGAATAAATATATAAATAAGAACCTGCTACAGTGGGGATACAAAGGGTGGGTGTCAAAACAAACAGTGCCCCCAGGAACTCACATTCTTTAAGGGAAGAAACAAGCTGTGCCCAGATGAATAAACATAGAATATGGACAAAGCATCTGGGACAGGAGAACAGAGAGATGATAACCTGGTATAGGAAGTGATGCTTGGATGGAGCCTTTGCAGAATCATAGAGTTGGAAAGAGAGATGTGATCTCAGCAGTACATGGGGAAGCTGGTTGGATTATGGGAAGGTGAGAAGGTTGAGGGTAATGGAGCTGTGAACCTTCGTGGTTGTGCCTTGACACAAACAATGGTTAGGAAGACAGGTGGGTTTGGAGGCATGGGGAAGAGGGGTGGGAGTATGTTCTATTTAAATATATAGAGTTTGGCCTGCCTGTGGGATGTTCAGGTAGAGAAGTCCAGGTAGCAGATGATTTTATGTGGGATGGCTAGGTATGTAGACTTGGATGGTACTTTTGCATAGAGATGAAAACTCATTATAGTTGATTTTACCCCAAGAGGGTAAAAAGAACAGAAGAGTGCAAAATACTGAGGCAAGGGACACACCCACAGTTAGTGGGCTTCTTTGTCTCACTTTCCTCATCTGTAAAATGAGTTGGAGAAGGAAATGGCAAAGCACTCCAGGATCTTTGCCAATAAAACCTGAAAAGGGGTCACAGAATTTTGGGCATGACTGAAAACAACTAAACAACAAAATGCAGACAACCATTTTTAGGGATTGTGAAAAGAAAGCCTAAGTCATTTGTTGAGAAGTGAAAGTGAAAGGTTTTTAAAGTGTGGGGAGACATGATCATATTTATAGGCAGCAGGGAAAGAGAAATTGAAACTAGGAGAAAAGGGGAATGATTAAGAGATTGAGCTTCCAGAGGAGACTGGAGGGGGCGGGGTGTAAGGATATAAGCTCCAGTTAGAAGGTAGAAAGTAGAAATGTTTCACTATGTGTATCCTCAGTGCCTGGCACATAGTAGGTGCTTAATAAATGCTTATTAATTTATGGGATTAAGTGCACAAGTAGAGGGATTGGCCTTTGCAAAGAGAAAGCCCATCTGTTCAGAACCTGAGACTAGAAAAAAAAGTGGGGGAGGGGGGAGAATGATGGACAGGGGATTGAAGGTGTGGAGTGAGAGAAAAGGGAGCTTGGAACATACCACCTCTTCAGTAAAATAGGTGAGGACCTCTATTGATAGGGAAAGGGGAAAAGGGGATGTAGAAAACCTAAGAAAGAAGAGGTTTGGAAGTCACCTTGGAGAATGTTGCTGGAATCAATTAGGGAGAAAAATAGAATTGTACAATAGTGAAGGTCCAGTTGAGATTAGTTGATGTAGGCCTGGTTTGCCAAGACCTAGGAGCATAGACTGGATGCTAATTTTAAGGAGATCCCAGAATTTTTAAGGGGATCCCTCTTTTTTGGAGGAGAGAGAATCCAGAAGACAATAAGACAGTTAATGGATATTCGGAGGAAAACAAAAACTTAAGTTACATTCTGAGGGGAGCTTCTCTGTTGACAGGTCCTAGAGAGAGATCAGTTTATTCTGTGGATTTTGTGTTTTGGGAGGAAGACTTACAAAACCAAGTTTAGGGCAATCAGATGAGAGACAAGAATAATACACAAGCAGACGAGTATGTGACAGAAGTGGAGACCAGGTTTGACAGCAGTTGGCACTTGGTGACATTTGGTGAAAAGCATTTCAGTCTGCAGCTCAGTTGCCGTTTTCCCAGCGTACAGGTGGTTTCTTTGGCTGTGAGCCCTATTGAAGCCTATACCTTGTTTAAAATGTTTATCTGTGCTTCTTTGTTATTTGGCATAAATTACATGACCCATTATCGATTCTATTTGAGCCTGTATGTTCAGGGTTTGAGACAAAGATAAATTAGCCAAAGGGAAGAGATTTTTTGCGTTATTCTAGGGTGGGTGCTAATCCAACTAGATGGTTGTTGTCATTTTGATAATTGACGAGAATATTTCAATGCATATCACTATCTGGCCAATGAATTAGTGAAATTATTAAGGAAATGAGCCAGGTGCAAACAGAGGTGAGCAGTGTGTAGGTCCATAAGAACATACTCTGTATAACATAGCCATAACCCAAAGGTCTCTACAAAAGCATAAATGTGTATCAAAACCAATCACAACAGCAACTTTCAAGAAGAAAAGGAGAAGATGGATGGTTGAGGGATATGTAACCCAGAACTGGAAATCATTGAAGTTTACTGGCACTAGGACAAGAGGGTAGAACCTACACAGAGACATGGTAAAGACAAAATCAGGAAGTAGTCTGGCTTGAAGCAAGCTCACCTATCAGGACTGGGGGAAACAAGTAGAGTCGTGTTCAGGTAAGAGGACATAAGGGTGGTGGCTAATGAACAGACAACATACTGGTATATTGACAGTTGGGAAAGCCACATAGGGATGGAAACTAAAAGGAGAGACAGGAGATTTTTGCCTTTACAGACAATTGGTTACTATCCAAGCTCTCAAAATTACATTGAGCTAATGGGGCGGCTAGGTGGCGCAGTGAGTAGAGTGTCGGCCCTGGAGTCAGAAGGACCTGAGTTCGGATCCGACCTCAGACACTTAATGCACATACACAAAAAAAACCTAGCCGTGTGACCTTGGGCAAGTTACTTAACCCCAGTTGCCCTCCAAAAAAAAAAATTACATTGAGCTCTTTTTCAAAGGGTTAAGAAGAATTCACAGATAACGAGAGTTTGGGATCAACAGCCAAAGTAATTATAGGGGGCAAAACCCCAGGGACAAACCAATCAGCATTTGGGTGAACTCTCCCAGAATTAAATTAGCATTTGGCTTGCTGGCTATAACTTAAATTACTCAGCTGAAGAGGAGTGAGTGTTAAGAGGACAGGCCCTATGGGGGACATAAGGAGGAAAGGCTATAACTATTTAAAGCTTAAATGGATGATTAACTAGGCAGCCCATCAATGGTAAGAAACAGCCCCTGCCAATTTGTAAGTACAGTTAGGCTATTAGGTAGCTTTCGAGGTGAAGAGAAAGATTGTGCAGGGGTTTCCTGACTGGTGAAACCTGATGGATTACTGTGATCATCTGCAAACTTGAGAAACAACCATTTCAGAGGCCCTTTTATAGAAGGGTTTGGAAGTGCTTTCCAGCCCAGCTCCCTATTTTGTTCTCTTATCTGAAAACCAGGGCATCTGCTCTTCTTCAGTTCTGTGGAAACTTTCCCATTCTCTACCATCTTTTCAAATATCAATGACATTTTTCATCTGTCTATCTGCCAATTCTTTCAATACCCAAGGATATAGTCTGGAAACCAAGGGATATACATTCATTAAGGGTAAGTAGGTGCTTTCTTAATATCTTTTTTACTTATATTGAGCCTTAACTACTTAGTACCCATTTTCATTTTGCCCTTTCTCATCCACAAGTCATACCCCTTGACATAAATAAAACACAAAGTAAGAATCGAGTAGTTCTGCCTTCTTATTGTCCATTATCAGATTCCTATCTGTCCCCTAAGTGCATTGTATCTCTGGCATTCCTCTGACCAACCAGTTTAGTTTCACTATTAAAAAAGGAAATAAGGTTAATCGATATGACCTACTCGTGATGAAGTCATTCTCTGTGAGAGCACCATTTTCCTTTTTCTTCAGTAGTTGACAAGCATTTATTAAGTGCCTATTTTGTACCAACAATCAAAAACATTTATTAGGTATCTGTCAAGGGCTAGGCATTGTGCCTAGCCTGGGGATACAAAGAAAGACAGAAGACACTCCCTACCCTCAAGGAATTAATAATCTAATGGGAAGAGGCGAAATGCGATGTAATCTCAGAAGAAAGGCACTAAAGTTAAGGCCTGGGAAAAGTGTTTTGCAGAATGGGGGATTTTTGCTGAGACTTAAAGGAAACCAGGGAGATGAAGAGGGAGAGAATTTCAGACATGGCAGACAGCCAGTGAAAATACACAGAGATGAAGTGTCTTGTGAAAAGAATAGCAAGGAAACCAGTGTCCTTGCATCGTGGAGGGTAAATAAGGTGTGAGAAGACGAGAAAGCAAGGGGCTGGGGGGTGGGGGAGGGTGGTAGCTAGATTGTGAAGGGCTTTGAATGCCAAATAAAGGATTTTATATTTTATCCTGAAAGCAAGTCACTGGAGTTTATTGAGTAAGGGAGTTCTTTGTCCCGTGCTTTAATGTAAGATCAGTTTACCTGAGTGGAAGATAAATGAATAGGGAGAAATGAGGCAGGGAGACTAACCCCAGGTGTCGTAACAGTGTCAGGAGAGAGAAGGGAGGTGTATACAAAAGATGTTAGGAAGGTAGAATTGACAGGATTTGAAAACAGATTGGGGGGGAGGGGCGTCTAAGAAAGTGTGAGAAGCAGATGATGCCTAAGATGTAAGCCTGAATGACTGGGAGGGTGGTGGTGCCTTTAATAGTAATAAGATAGAAGGGACATACTGACTTTAAGATGTCTATAGGAATACAGTTCAAGATGTCCATGAGTCAGCTGGAGATGTGAGACAGAGATCAAGAGAGAAATTAGGACTGGACAAGTACCTGCAGTTTTTCCAAAACGCTGGCTCCCCTGGAAGATGGCTCAGGGGCCCAAGCTGGTAACACATGTCAGTGGTCTGAAGGGCATTGAGATTTCCAAGATTCTTGGGCTTGTGTCGATAGAAGTTGATTGGCAGTTGGTTTTGGTAGTGGGGATGGTGGGCTCTGTCTCCATTAGGTTGACTCTCCTAGGTGATGGCTGTGGAAGCCAGGCTGGGTGCAGGACAGGTGTGGAGGGATGACACTAATTCCCAAGCTCTTGGACTCAGGTTTTGGGTTTTCTCCACTGGCGTCCAGGCAGAGGTGGTGGCCAGGGTGGTGGCAGTAGTTTGACTCACCTTACACAGTGCCACTTCCTGTCTTTCCAGCAAGAAAACAATATATGACTTGTATATAGTTTAATCACTAAACCTCTGATCTGATGGTATTACTTTAAAGCTGATTTGCATAAGGAAACAAAATTTCTATTAGAGAGGGAAAGGAAGGGTCCCAAAATATTACCATCAACTATTAAATTGTGCTAAACTTTATGCTGATGTAACTGACCATGTTCAATATCATTCTAACCAATTAACAGGGTCACTCAATAATGTGAGAATCAGTGGACAGACAAAAATACTTTTGACCTCTGGCTATAAATCTCTAAGTCTGATGGGAAATAGCCCAGAGATTGAAGGGATTTATTCGTTGATTAAACCCCAAGGAGTTCACTTTATATATGTTTACCTCTTTTCCAAGACAATTCCTCATGACATCCCCACTTTATGGGTTCATAGGCTCATAGATTTAAAGTTGGAAGGGACCTCTGAGGTCAATGATGTTCTCATTTACTGTCCCTTTCCAGTTCTATCCACAATTCCGGCTAAAGCCAGCCTGTGTAGGACATGACCTACTCAGCAGAATGTGACATATCTTTGCATACAGCTTCTGTTTGCTGACAGATAAAGATAAATAGGACCGAGGAGGCCAAAACTGTGATTTTAGCGAAGTTTTCTTCCAGATCTACAGTCTCCCTTTTTCCCTAGATACCATCCCATTCTTCCTACCTAAGATGCTTAGAATCTTACTGCTTTTTGACACCCTCCCAACGACACAAAAAGAGGATATTTTGACTAAAGCTTATCCATACTGATGTATTAGCCCTCTTACACGATATTTTAAATTCTTTTTCTCTAATCATGACATGAAAAACTTTGTCCCCCAGTTAAAGAAATTCGGGGAAACAGTGAGCAGATGGAGTTGGGGGGGAGAATTTTAGAAGAAATAAAACCTTGTCCCTGTACCCCCAAATCATATTAGACTTAAGGATGTCCCACACACACCCACACAGATCTATGTCTATAGATAAGACATATAGATGCCTGCCTGTCTATCTATCTGTCTACCTACTTACCCATTGGTCAGGGCCTATGATTTCAGCAGAGGAGGGTGTTCCTAGTGAGAAAATTTCCTCTACTAAAGTAGAGTTGAAACTTAGAGTCTGAAAAAGTCACCTGGGGCCCTAAGAACCAGTATGTCATAAAAGCTGCCTTGAACCTAGATCTTGGAGACTCTAAAGTCAGCTCTCTATTATACATGACCTTAATGTAAATAAACCTGTTGTAATTCTTTTAGGGCGCTTTGGGGACCTGGTCCAGAAGGCAAAATATGATGCTTGGATTGTCTTATTTATCCCCTATCTTGTAACCTAATATCTTCATCCCATAGATCTCTTCCTTAAGACTCTTGAAACTGGGAATCCAGAGTCAGTTTTTAAAAAAATCAATCAACAACACATGTGTTAACCTTTGAGCACAACTCCACCCTCCCCTTCCTCTAATTGACCTCTAAGCAGGCAACTCCACCCTTCCCCTCCCCTAACTGATCTGTGGGAGTTTCAATTCCATTCTTTTCCTTGCTCCCCCTACCAGGTGTTCCCCATCTCCACCCATTCTGGGTACCCTGTTCCTCAGCCTAGAATACATTTCATGCAGGTGGGAAATTCAAATGTACACTGACTAATCACTGATTGTAGTTTCAGCTTACATAACCTGGCTATTGAATGTCTTTAAAAACCTACACGCTTTCCATGCCAGTCCTGTCTGATTTGGGTAACCATGTAATCCTGGCAGTCCTGAGGTAATAAATCCACTTCCAGATTTTAATCTCAGGGATCTTCTGTCTCCTTTTAAGCTCAACATTAATTATCTACTTTCCTAAGAAAGAAAGGAAGAGAGAGAAACCTATAGAGGGGAGCAGGAAATTGGGGGAGAGAGCAGTGCCCACAGAGGAAGATACTAAGGAGGAGAGAGCCCCAGAGGAGAGTTTTTCCAGGGTAACAGGGAAGAAGGAGGTGGAGTTTGATAGCAGACAAGTCAAGAAGGAGGTGAAACATGGCTGAGGTCCTTCTCAAAATGGTGGTCCCAGGGAGGAGATCACCAGTCAGAAGAGGAGGGCCTAGCATGGAGGTCTCCTGGGGTGTCCATGCAGCAAGCTACTAGAAGGAAGTGGAATATTCAAGTAAATACAACAAACATTTATTTTATACCTACTGTGTGCCAAGTTCTGGGAATTAAAAAGACAAAAATGAAACAGTCCCTGTCTTCAACAAGCTTATATTCTTAAGCAAATACAAAGTAGATACAAAATAGTACATAGTGTCAGGAGAAAATGTCAACATTAATTATAGTTTTTTCTTTTTTTTCGAGGGGCAATTGGGGTTAAGTGACTTACCCAAGGTCACATGGCTAGTAAGTATTAAGTGTCTGAGGCTGGATTTGAACTCAGGTCCCTCCACACCCCACGACCGGTGCTCTATTCACTGCCACCTAGCCACCCCACCACTAATTATAGATACTAAAGAAAAATAAATTGAGATCTCACCACAGGAGGGGAGGATCCATTGGAGCCGGGTAAGAGAGGGCTGGGGCCCCAAGCAGAAACAGCAGCTTCTCCTGGGGCTATCAGCCCCCAGCCTAGAAGTTTGGAAACAGCCTGCTTGTCCTTCCAGGGCCCAAGATGACAAAGTAAACTCTGGCTGCTCTGATTCCCCCTCCCTGACCTACAAAACCCAATTGATAAGTGTCCCACCCAGAGTGAAATCCTGAGATAGTGGAAATAGCCTCAGGCTTAGGAGCCATGGAGAAGGGGTGTAACTGAGGCAGCAAGGAGTCTAAAGAGGGGGAGGGGTCCCAACAAGCCCCACCTCACCTGACCAGCAAAAGCCTGCCTGAGTGGTAGCCCAGGGGCATAGAGGCAGAAATCTGAAGTGGCTAGACCACCCCTCCTCTACAGATTACTCTGTGGCCTCAGCATACCTCAGGGGGAACACTGAGACTCCTGCCTTGGCCTCAAACTAGACACCCAGAGGCTACAGCATACAAAGTCAACAAACAGGCCCTTAGCTCCCAGCCTGAGAGATTAGGAAAACATTATTCTCATTGGTTCTGCTTCAAAGAGGGATCAACATAATCAGTTAAGTTTAAGATTCTAACACGAAAAGATACGAAAATTCATTAAATAGAGGAAAAGGAGGGAGGGGAAGAGAGAGATAGTCATCATCACCGTGAATGTGAATGGGATGAACTCTCCCATAAAACAGAGACAGATAGCAGAATGGATTAAAAACCATAATCCTAGAATATTCTGTCTACAAGAAACACATTTGAAACAAAGGGATACCCACAGGGTAAAGGTAAAAGGCTGGAGTAGAATATATTATGCCTCAGCTAAAGTAAAAAAAGCAGGTGTAGCAATCCTTATCTAAGATAAAACAAAAGCAAAAATAGATCTAATTAAAAGAGTTAAGGAAGGAAACTATATCCTGCTAAAAGGCACCATCGAGAATGAAGCAATATCACTACTTAATATATATGCACCAAGTGGTATAGTGTCCAAATAACTAGAGGAGAAGTTAAAGGAATTAGAGGAAGAAATTGATAGCAAAACTCTACTAATGGGGGACCTTAATCTCCCCCTCTCTGAACTTGATAAATCTAACCTCAAAATAAACAAGAAAGAAGTTAAGGAGGTGAATAGAATCTTAGAGAGACTAGATATGATGGATCTCTGGAGAAAACTGAATGGGGATAAAAAGGAATATACTTTCTTCTCAGCAGTGCATGGTACATACTCAAGAATCGACCATGTACTAGGGCATAAAAACCTCACAATTCAGTGCAGAAAGGCAGAGATATTATGTGTATCATTCTCAGATTATGATGCAATAAAAATTATATGCAATAAAGGGCCATGGAAAGATAGAGTAATTGGAAATTAAACAATTTAATCCTAAAGAATGAGTGGGTCAAACAAGAAATTATAGAAACAATCAGTAATTTCATTCAAGAGAATGACAATAATGAGACAACATACCAAAATTTGTGAAATGGAGCAAAGGAAGTTCTTAGGGGAAGTTTTATATCCCTGAGTGCATACATGAAAAAATTAAAGAAAAGGGGGGTCAATGAATTGGGCATGTAATTGAAAAACCTAGAAAAAGAACAAATGGAAAATCCCCAATTAAATACTAAATTAGAAATATTGAAAACCAAAGGAGAGATTAAGAAAATTGAAATTAAGAAAACTATTGAATTAATAAATAAAACTAAGAGCTGGTTTTATGAAAAAAAAAAACAATAAAATTGATAGACCCTTAGTCAATATGATAAAAAAAAGAAAGAAGAAAGCCAAATTATGAGTATCAAAAATGAAATGGTTGAATCTACCTCCAATGAAGAGGAAATCAAAACAATCATTCGGAATGATTTTTCCCAATTGTATGCACACAAATTTGACAATCTTTTTTTTTTGCTTTTTTTTTTTTTTGGAGGGCAATTGGGGTTAAGTAACTTGCCCAAGGTCACACGACTAGGTTTTTGTGTGTGTTAAGTGTCTGAGACAAGATCCGAACTCAGGTCCTTCTGACTCCAGTGCCTATGCTCTACTCTACTGTTCGCCACCTAGCCACCCCCAAATTTGACAATCTTAGTGAAATGGAGGAATATTTACAAAAATACAAATTGCCCAGATTAACTAAAGAGGAAGTAAATTACTTAACCCCATCTCAGAAAAAGAAATCAATTAAGTCATCAGTGAACTCCCTAGGAAAAAATCTCCAGGGCCAGATGGATTTACTAATGAATTCTATCAAACATTTAAAAAACAATTGATTCCAATACTCTACAAACTATTTGGGAAAATTAGTGAAGAAGGAGTCCTACCAAATTCTTTCTATGATACAAATATGATACTGATACCTAAATCAGCAAGAGATAAAACAGAGAAAGAAAATTATAGACCAATTTCCCTCATGAATATAGATGCAAAAATTTTAAATAAAATATTAGCTAAAAGACTGAAGCAACTTATCACAAGAATAATACACTTTGATCAGGTAGGATTTATTCTGGGAATGCAAGAATGGTTTAATATTAGGAAAACCATCAGTATAATTGATCATATCAACAGTAAAACTAGCAGAAACCACATGATTATCTCAGTAGATGCAGAAAAGGCTTTTGACAAAGTACAACATCCATTCCTATTAAAAACACTAGGAAGTATAGGAATAAATGGAGCCTTCCTTAAATTAATAGGTAGCATCTATTTAAAACCATCAGCAAGTATTCTATGCAATGGGTATAAACTAGAAGCATTTCTAATAAGATCAGGAGTGAAACAAGGGTGTCCACTATCACCTCTCTTATTCAATCTGGTACTAGAAATGTTAGCAGTAGCAATTAGAGAAGAAAAAGAAATCAAAGGAATCAAATTAGGGAAAGAAGAGACCAAGCTATCACTCTTCATAGATGATATAATGATATACTTAGAGAATCCTAGAGAATCAATTAAAAAACTACTTGAGACAATAAATAAATTTAGCAAAGTTGCAGGATATAAAATAAACCCACATAAATCTTCAGCATTCCTGTATATCTCTAATGAAATTCAACAGCAAGAGATATAAAGAGGAATCCCATTTAAACTTAATGTAGACATTATAAAATATGTGGGAATCTACCTGCCAAAACAAACCCAGGACCTATATGATCACAACTACAAAACACTTCTCACACCAGATCTAAATAATTGGAAAAATATCAATTGCTCGTGCTGGGTCAAGCCAATATAATAAAAATCACAATTTTAGCCAAATTAAATTATATATTTAGTGCCATACCAATCAATTTACCAAGAAACTACTTTATAGAGCTAGAAAAAAATAGTAACAAAATTTATTTGGAAGAACAAACGGTTCAGAATATCAAGGGAATTAATGAAAAGAAAAGCTAGGGGAGGTGGACTAGCTATACCAGATTTTAATATGTATTATAAAGCAGCAGTCATCAGAATTACTTGGTACTGGCTGAGGAATAGAGTAGTGGATCAATGGAATAGATTGGGCACACGAGATTTAGCAATCAACGAGTACAGTAATCTATTTTTTGGGTTTATCAAACCCAAATACTCCAGTTTTGGGGATAAGAATGCACTATTTGACAAAAACTGCTGGGAAAACTGGAATATAATATGGCAGAAACTGGGCATAGACCATTATCTAACACCATATACCAAAATCAAGTCTAAATGGGTGCATGATCTAGGTGTAAAGAATGATACTGTAAGCAATTTGGGAAAGCAAGGAATAGTTTACCTGTCAGATTTGTGGAGATGGAAAGACTTTAGGACCAAGCAAGAATTAGAGAGCATTATAAAATGCAAAATGGATAATTTTGATTACATTAAATTGAAAAGCTTCTGCACAAACAAAGCCAATGTAACCAAGATTAAGAGGGAGGTGGGAAATTGGGAAAGAATTTTTACAACCACCTATATCTCTGATAAAGGACTCATTTCTAAAATATCCAGAGAATTGAGTCAAATCTATAAGAATACAAGTTATTCCCTAATTGATAAATGGTCAAAGGATATGAACAGGCAGTTTCCAGAGAAAGAAATTAAAGATATCTATAAGCATATGAAGAAATGCCCTAAATCACTATTGATTAGAGGAATGCAAATCAAAACAACTCTGAGGTATCACATCTAGCCAGTCAGATTGGCTAAGATGACAAAATAGGAAAATGACAAATGCTAGAGAAGTTGCGGGAAAATTGGAACACTAATGCATTTCTGATGGAGTTGTGAACTGATTCAACCATTCTGGAGAACAATCTGCAATTATGCCCAAAGGACTATAATTTCATATCCTTTGACCCAGCAATACCACTTCTAGGTTTATATCCCAAAGAGATCATAGAAGTGGGAGGAAGACCCATATGTACAAACATATTTATAGCAGCTCTTTTTGTGGTGGCAAAGAAGTGGAAATTAAGGGGATGCCCATCAATTGGGGAATGGCTGAACAAGTTGTGGTATATGAATGTAATGGAACACTATTGTGCTATAAGAGACGAGGAGCAGATGGGCTTCATATTTACCTGGAGAGGCTTTTAGGAGCTGATGCTGAGTGAGAAGAGAAGAACCAGGAGAAATTTGTACACAATCACAGACACAACATATGTGTGATGACCAACTATGATAGACTGGACTCTTCTCAGCAATGCAGTGATATAAGTCAATCCCAAAAGCCTTATGATGGAGAGAGATATCTAGATGCAGAGAAAGAACTAGAAAGAACTGAGTTTGAATCCTGATTGAAGTAAACTCCTTGATCTTTTTCTTTTTCTTGTTTGGTTTTATTTCCTCTTTAACATTTTTCATTCCATCTGGTACAATCTGCCTTTGTAACCTGACTAATGTCTAATGTAAAAGTATTTGCAGATCCTATACTGGATTGTATGCCGTCATGGGGGGGGGGGAGTGGAAGAAAATTTGAAACTCAAGGAATTGTAGAATTGAATCTTGTAAACTAAAAGTAAACAAATTAATAAAGACAAAAAAATTTTTAAAAGAAAATTAAAAATTAAAAAAAGAAAAATAAATTGAGAGGAAGAAAAAATTTTAATAATTTAGTTATGGAAAAACAAATGTTAATTATAAAAATTTGGATGAATAATTTATCAGAGAGGAAGCTAAAAAGCTAGATGGTGTTGCGGATAGAGTGCTGGGCACAGAGTAAGAAAGACCTAAGTTCAAATTTGACTTCAAAGACTTAATAGCTGTGATCCTAGGCAAGCCATTTAACTCCTATTTGCCTCAGTTTCCCCACCATAAAGTAGAGAAAACAGCACCTCCCTCTTAGGGCTATTATAAGATATATAAATGAGATAATACTTATAAAGTGCCTGGCAAGTAATAGGAGCTTAATAAATGCTTATTTCCTTCTTCCCTCCCTGAGAACTTGATCATTTCATCTTCGGAATCCACATACCCCTTAGCAATTCTGGAACCAAATCAATACTGCCATTACCCCCGGAAAGAGTGAGCCAATTTCCTCTCCTATATTCCATTCACCCACCTAGTAACTTTGCAAACCAAAATACCTCTCCCTGTCTGCAAGTCCCTTTATTTGAATGTAAGCAGGAACTCTTAATTTTATTTTTGTATTTCAGTGTCTAACAGAGTTCTTTTACATAGTAAGCACTTAATAAATACTTTTTCATTTTTTTTATTCCAGTCTGTAAAATAAATGAATCAATTAAAAAAGAAAATGCAACTTTAATGCTCATCAATGTTTTATTATTTGGACTAGGCAGAATAAATGTAAAAGTTATATCCCCTTTTCCCTTAATCCTTTTATACATGTGTCCTACACTATTATCTTGTGCATGAATGGATTTTTAAAAATCTTGTTTTCCCTTCTTGTTTGCAGAGAAAAAACAAAAAGCTCTTCTCAGCAATAATTTGCAACTGCATGTACCTGGATATCCTTTGCCACCCATATGGAATGTCTCTGAGTCTATTACAGGCAATCCCCCATTTTGAACGGGCTATGTTCCAAAAGTTCATTTGTAAATCAGAAGTCAGAAGGCATTTTCCCATAAAAACAATTTTGTAAATGGTTAGATTCCCAGACCAGCCCACAAAAGCTGCCATAACCCCTAATGGAGCTGACGTAAGTGGAGCTGATGTTGGACAGATAATGATCTAAAACGGTGAGTACCCATAGAGCCATTCAGCCCCAACCTCTGATCTCCCCTAAGCCTCGATGGGGAAGGGGGAAAGGAGTAGAGGCTGGTCCACTATTATGGCAACATGGAAGGAAGGATATCGATGGGCAAGGGAGGAGGGGCAAGGGTCTGATCAGCTGAGGGAATGCCTCAATGTAGAGGAAGGTAGAGGAAATAGCACTATAGAGGTTATTCAGGTGTATAATTGACTTCAGAGGTGAGGTTTTGCCCTAGTCTTTGAAGAGCTTCTACTATTTTCCTACTACTAAAGCTCAGATTGCTTGAAAGCGCATTTGAATTATTATTTTTCTTCTTTTTTCATTGCCAAAGTTTTATTCTGAAGCTCTTACTTTGGAATCTTATATTACAAGAAGATGTTTACGAGTGTTATAAACTGAGATTGGGGAAGGGGGGCTATAGATTGTTATTGAATTGGAAAAAAAAGAAAATGTATTTAAATTAGAAGCAAATCTCATGATGGACATAAATCAAATCTAGTTGGCAGGTACTGGGCAGGGATGGGCCCTGCTGATAAACTTTAGAGTTATTGAGAGCTCTTTCTGGGTCTGTTTCTTTTAAAATGAGGCATTTGGATACTCTCCCTAAGGTTCTTTTTAGTTCTAAATTAATGATACGATGATTCTATGATTGTGGCCAGGAAGAGATCTCTGAGGTCATCAAATCTAATTCCCTCATTTTACAAATTAGAACTCAGACTTATCCTTAGCTGGTAAATGCCAGAATCAGGAATCAAGCCCAGGATCTTTGGATGGTGTCATATCTGCCTGTACTCCAAATGTGTTGGGGGTCAGCATCCTAATTATCTTCTAGGCTTTGGCCATAAGAACCCCTGAAGGTTCAAATAATTTTGTTTGAGTAACCAATGGGACTATGAAGTACATTTACCATAGGGGAAATTTCTGACACTGTTGTTGTTTGTCCTTTATTCTTGAAGAGAAGCAATGACATCAGCAGGGTGCTGTCTTGATTTGCAAGTGAATTGGATTTAAGTGAGGCAGAGCTGTGCAAAGTCAAATATGCAGATTTATCAAAAGTGGTTTTTAAATATTGAAAATAGAATCCTTAACAATAATCCTACAAATGTAAGACGCGCAATTATTCCTGAAAAGGGAATGATAGTGGTTAACAATCTACACCTATCCTAAGCATTGTAACACCAAACTTGACCTGAGCTCCTTTAGACTTCCCAACTTTTAGAAGAGAAAAAGGAAAAAGAAAAAAGGAAAATATTTCTAGTTACTCCACCTGCTAGGTGAATAACTTCCTCTTCACCTCTGCCTGAAGAGAAGTGTAGGCACCACTGTTTCCTACTGCTGCCTCCTCTTAAAGAGAGGAGAGACAGGAGAGAAAGCAAGAGAGACAGACAAGCAGACCTTCAGACAGATAGATAGCCATACAAAAACAGAGACAGATAGAATAGTTAGGCAGGTAGGAGAACTGTCCTGTGTGCCATAGGCTCCTCAGCATTACTCTTCTTCTTAGGATTTAAACCTGCTCCTCAATTCTTCCCCCAGATATGCTTAGGAAAGTGTATCTGACTTCTATTCCAAGCTCTGTCAGGTTACAATATCCTTGGATATGATATCACTTTTTAAAAATGCACTTTTAAATCAAAGTTATGCTTCCTTATTAGTGCCCCCCCTCCTCTCCTTTCTCCTCCACCCTGGCCCTCTTGGCCAAGACCTCATCTATTCAGCTCATTTTTCAATAGCGATGAGCAGGGGCCCTCCAGCACCCCCACATCTCCTGGATAAGCAGCAGCTACAATCCTTCCTATAAGACAGAAAACCACCAAGCCTTATCCTATGCTCTAATCCAATGCCGTCCACTGGAGTTTAACATCTGCCCTGCTATGATACCCTCCAGACCCCCAAGCATCCAGGCATTGCCCTTTTTCTAGCTAGTGCACTCAGAAGACCCCTGGACCTTGCAATCTGCCCTGCTGCTAAGCCTTCCTATATATAGCTTCCCCAATTAGACTATAAACTCCTTCAAATCAAGTACTATCTTGCTTTTCTATGTGTATCTCCCTAATGCTTAGAACAGTGCTCAGAACATAGAAAGCAATGGATAAATGCTTCTTTGTTCATTCATTCATTCAAAGATGGATTCATTTTTTAATAAAAAATGGCCAGCCCCATTCACAAACAAAAAGCAACCTCCTCAATTGGTTAGGCACCTGAGACCACTCCTGTACAGTGCTGGAACCAAGTGAGGGTTATCTTACACAAACTCCCCTTCAAAGAGCTGGAGGGCATTCATTATTAACCATGACATTCCCAAATATGGCTGAACTCCCTGGGGAGGTCTCTTAATACTGGGGCCAAACATGCTGCTTTAGCTGCTAACACCCTCCTGCCTTCTTTGGATACCATGAAGTTGTTTTTCAGATGACAGGGACATAGCTAACACTTAGTCATCCATAGGGATGGAGACATCAGCTAAGATGAGCTACTGAAATGTCCTGGGAACCTCCTGGAAAAAAACAAAAAACTTATTTTAGTAAAGGGTTCTGACCTCTACCATCACCGGACCTTTTATTGACAAGCTGCCAAAGGGACTAGTTTGCCTTTTTCCCTTATTTTCTGCATCTTTGCTCAGAAAGCATCAATGCTAAGAAGTAGGGGCATGACCCAAAGAGACAGCAGGAAGAGAAAGGAGGGGAAGCTAAGGCTTGGAATAATCAGTCCCTGAGAGGGGCTGTAATTTATTCTGAGATGGCCCCTAATGTGCTGGGGGCGGGGGAGCAGAGCTAGAACAGAGGAAGGAAAGCAGATGTTCCTTGACACTTTTAATAATAAATCTAATGGACCATACTTTATGAATTCAGTGGTGTTTTATGATCTACCCTGAAATTCTCTCAAAACCTTTTCCAGTTCCGACTCTCCCTATCTCATCCTGGGGAAGTATTTCATTAAGGGGAAGTATCGTGGCCTTTGTTGTCAGTGGTCATTGATAACTGGTGAAAGGAGGAATCCCCTTCTGTTTTGAAATAAAGATGGCAAGCTTGACCCCAATCTCAGCTGTAGCTCTGATCGGGTCCAGGTTGACATTAGCGGAAGAGTGTTTTTGATGACTTAAAGATATTCCTTGTAAATCAATAGCTACTCTCTTCAAGCTCAAACCATGCATACTGACTAGCTAATTTTCCAGAAAGCGAGAGAGAGAGAGAGAGAGAGAGAGAGAGAGAGAGAGAGAGAGAGAGAGAGAGGTGTTTTATTATCCTTTTTAAATTAATTCTTCTTCAGGGTTTTAATCATCCTGGCAGATTTTATTTTGTCTCCAGAAAACAAGTCTTGCCAACCTTCTACATTCTGATCAGCCCCTCCTACCCTAATGAAGAATTTCAGGATTTGAAATTTGAGGATGGAAAAACTTCTTCAGCCTGAGGAAATGAGGAATTCATGCTGTAGTCAGGGTGGAATATATAGATATAATCCATACAAATATATAAGCATGCATATATTATATCCACATCTATACATGTACAAAATGTACATATATTTACATGTGTAACAAGAATTTATAAACATGCTCACATATATGTAACAGGATTAAAATGGTCAACAACCTCATTTATAGGTCCTCTATCAGCCTGCTATTCAATTTAACCCCATATTGAATCCTGTTACCCTGAGCTCTAGAGTAACCCAGGGGTGAGTTTGTATATTTCCTCATTGATGAATACAATTTTAATCTATTTTTCAATGATAAACTAAACTCAGAGTTCTCATACCAGTTCATTAAATATTTTTATTCAATAAACGGAAGAAACTTCTCCCAATAACAATTACTCACACTTTTCTCTATGTTGAATCCCTTAATCCTCTAGAATCAATTGAAGTTATTGACAATACATGTGTTAATAATGTGATCAATAATAAAACAAAGATAGATAATAACGTATGTTATCTGTGAGAAAGATCTCAGCCTTAAATCCTCACTGTAACTGTAGATGACTTCCCTTCACCTCTGAGAACACATTCCCACATCATTTAGTTTACTCATGATAACAAATAATGTCTTTTCCAAAGAATGCTCTTGGGGTGGTTAGGTTGTGCAGTGAATAGAGCACTGGCCCTGGAGTCAGGAGGACCTGAGTTCAAGTCCGACCTCAGACACTTAACACAAAAACTAGCCATGTGACCTTGGGCAAGTCACTTAATCCCAATTGCCCTCCAAAAAGGAAAAAAAAAACCCAAAAATCAAAGAATGCTCTTTACAAGGTAGAGGTTACAATAGCTCCCAATCTCCCACCAGAAGTGATAGGAAAACAATATCTTCAAATTGTTTTATTCTCTCTACGTTCTCATTGTTCATAAGATCCCTTTTGTAATGTTTCTTTTTTTCTATATATGAATGATTTGTTTTCAACATTCATTTTCACAGGATTTTGAATTCCAAATTTTCTCCCCATCTCTCTTCTCCCCCCCAACCCAGGATTTATAATGTTTCTTCACAAAATATCAGTTGTAATAGCTCTAACAAGATACAAGTTTTTCCTTACCTTCTTTCTGTCTCCTCAATAGTTTATCTCATAGCTCTTCATAGATTAAAGATAAACCTCCATACTCTCCCTGGCTACAAAGGGAGAAACCTCTCGAAGAATGGTGATCATAGCCCTAATCCTATTAGCATCTTTTATGTTTAAAACAGTCACAGTTTCAATACTCTGTTGAGAGGTCTGAAATAGGTATTACATATAAAAACAAAATTTCACATTAAGTTTATAAGATTTCCAAAGTAAGACCATTTCACTTATATCAATCAAACACAGGGCCAGAGATTTTGGGTTGAAAGAGATCATTTGGTCCAATCTTTATAGATAATAAAGAAGAGTCCCACAGAGAGGAAGTTACTTTTCCCAGATTATACAAGTAGCACTCAGCATAGTCAGGACTTGAACCTAGGCCCTCAGTCCAAATAAAGCATTCTTGTCACTGTTTTATATGTCATTGTTATGTCACTGGTCTATAGTTACTGCAGTAACTACGGAAAGGGTAGGTAGAAAATCAGATTTGGTGCTAGTGAGTGCACATAATAAAGATTAATATATATCAATAAACATGAAATGAAATTTATCTTTATGATACTGACAGGAAGGAACAAAAGGAAGGTGCTACAGAGAAAAAAGAAAGCATCAGGCTGACCTGCTGCTTTGTAATAGGGCGAGGAATATTCTTAGTGAGTTAATAAACATTTATTAGGTACCCACCATACTCCAGGCACTATTGTATTGGGCATGGAACAGGAAGAGAAGCTAATAGCATCTGTGTGGCTCTAATCCTAAATGAGGGTCTCAGACTGAAACTCTAACAGTTAAGTAATGAGTACAGAGAGTTTAGAGCAAGGGGAAGTCTAACGTCCTTTCACTCTGAATCTTTAAAGTCTTCCAGTTAGCTAACAGGAGCAGGGCTCAGAGGCATTCTACTAGAACCCCAAACAAGGGCAAGGCTACAGTGTGTCTTCCAGACCCAAACCAAGGGCACACCAGGAAGGTAGCAATGAGACTTCATCCTAGATCAAGGATCTGCCCCCTGCTTTGGGGGCACTGAAAGTTGGCAGGTCCTGAGCTGTCCCTGAGATCGCTGAAAAACACAGCACTCAAGAATGCCTGAGTCACAAACCCAGAAAAATAAAAGAGAATTACTCCAAAATAGCTATAAGCAAACCTCAAAGAAAAACATGACTTGTTCACAAAGCCATCTAGAGTTCCTAGAATATATGAAGCAAGAATTTGTTTTATAAAAAAAGTTTTAATTATTTTTAAATGAAGGCACTAAAGGAAAAAATAGGAAAAAAATGAGATCTTTGGAGGAAAGGAAGGAGAATTAATATTAATATGAGAGGTATAAAACCTTATACAAACAACAGACTCCTTGAATATTAGAATGGACCAAATAGATGTTAGTGATTCGCTAAGATTAAAAAAAAATTTTAAATAAAGTTCAAAACTGACACAAGTAGAAGAAAATTTAAGGCGCCTTATTAATAATACTGCCCTCAAAAACAGATCAAGGAAAGAAAATGTAAGAATCACTAACCAAAACAAGAGCGTAGATATTACATTCCAGGAAATAATGAAAGAAAATTTCTCAGATTTCTTAGAACCAGAGAACAAAATGAAAATAGAAAGATAATTCATAGGTCACTTCCTGAAAAAATAAATTCCAGGAACATTATAGTCAAACTCAAGATCTTTGAGGTCAAAGAAAAGAAAACATTTAAGAAGAAAGAATCAAGTATGGAGGAATACAGGAAAACACAAGATTTAGGAGCTATCACTTTAAAGAAGTGGAGGGTTTAGAATACAATAATTCAAACAACAAAAGATATGTATTTACAATGAAAAATAAAATTTTGTCACCCAGCAAAACTGAGGATTATTCTACAAGGGAAAAATGGACCTTAAATCAAATATAGAATTTCCAAGCATTCCTGATGAAAAGACCAGAGCTACATGGAAATTTGAAATTCAAACATGAGTATCAAGAGAAACATAAAGCAAATATAAACAACAAGCAATTGGAATGGGATTAAACAAGGATGAAGAGAGGATGGAGGGAAATACACAATTAATGAACGTAAATTATGCATGTGAGTGAGATGAACTTATTTATAAAATGGAAGAGGATGCTAATGGATAGAAAACAGAATCCAACAATATGTTGTCTACAAGACACAAACTTGAAACAAATATTCACATAGAATTAAAATAAGGAGCTGGAGAAAAATCTATTATGCTTCAGCTGAAGTGCAAAAAGGCTGGAGTAACTGTCATGGTCTCAGAGAAGACAACGGCAATTGGGTGTCTGTACTAAGTCTAGCACTAATTTGGTGAGACCCTTAAAGTAGAGGCCACCATGTTGCCTATGGAGAGGTGAATTGACATAGGCCAGAAATAGAATATCAAATCTTTGGTGCTGATCAGTGGTGACACTGGGTTCATGAAGATCTGCTTACATTTCTAGGATGGATGAGATTAGGATACACAGTCTCAAAAAATAAAATTTAATTACAGACAAAAGTACTGGAATTTTGTTGGATCAAAGAACAAATCATAGGGCCAATAGATAATTTCATTAAAGAAAATGACAACAATGAGACAACATTCCAGAAATTGTGTGATGTAGCCAAATCCATCCTTAGGGGAAATTTTGTATCTCTGAAAACTTTCATCCACAAAAGAAAGAACAGATCAATCGACTGGGCATGCAACTAAAAAAAAAAAACAACAACACACATTAAAATTAAAATAAATTGACACAAAATAGTACTACTTCTTCTACCTACTTATTAGTCTCATAGGATTATCATGAGACTTAGCTGAGACAAAGCATGTAAAACATTTTTTCACCTTAGAATATAAATTTAAAGAACCCATACATCCTATTCTGAATTCCTTGGAGTACAATGGAGATCAGCCTTCATCCTCATTCTAAAGAGAGCTAAGTCAGGTACATGAGAAAATTATTAAGTTCATGGATTATGTACAATTAGCACTATTTTTTCTGGTGATGCCATAGAACTACAAACATGATCTAGTACAATCTCTGAAGGAGTCGAAGGACCTGACAAATAGGCTGGCAACAAGATCCAACCCCACACTGTATTATTTCCAGTATAATGGAGACCCCAGCTCCAGACTATGGAAGTTTTCTCAACTTACAACAGATAGCAAGCATTGCAGCAGGCCTTCAGGAACTGAAGCCTGCTGGGGCACAGTGACAGACAACCAGCACTGCAGTGGACAACCCTGTAGCAATAATGCTGCAAAGTTCTGAACTGTCAGTGACAGGCCAGAAAACTGAGGAAGAGAAGGAGCAGGGACAGACAACAGGATAGGACAGTATGCATAGGTGGAGGAAGCTGTGCAGCACTCTACTAAGCCTGAGGGGAAAAGCTCAGCATCCAGAAATGGCCATTTCGTATCTTTTGGATACAAAAGTCTTTGGGCCAAGGACCTATATCAGATTGCTTGCCATCTCAGAAAGGGGGAATGTAAAGGAGGAAGGGACAGAATTTGGAACTCAAAATTTAACAACAAATGTAAAAAAAATTATTTTTACATGTAATTGGGGGAAAATAAAATATTTTTTAAAACTATGTAAAAGAAAGTGATAGGGGATGGCTAGGTAGCACAGTGAATAGAGCACTGGCCCTGAAGTCAGGAGGACCTGAGTTCAAATCCAGCCTTAGACACTTGACACACTTACTAGCCACATGACTTTGGGCAAGTCACTTAACCCCAATTGCCCTCCAAAAAGCAAAAATTTAAAAAAAAAAGTGATAATGATGAAATAACACAATAAAACTTGGGGGATGTAGCTAAAGCAGCACTTGAGAAAACCATATCCCTGCAAACATATATGAATAAAATAAAAAAGAGAGGCTCGATGAATTGAATATGCATTTTTTTAAAACCCTAGAAAGTCAACAAATAAAGAAAGCAATAAACACAAAAGAAGGGATGTTAAAAATTAGAGAAGAAATGGATAAATTGGGGGGAAGCCATAGAAATGATCAATAAAACTAAAAGCTGGGTCTTTGAAAAGATGGATAAAATTGATAAATTTTAGTTAATCTGATTCTAAAAAAGATCAGAAAATTAATTATAGATTAATTATAGAATTAATAATAGAAAATGAGCAAGGTGAATCACAATAAAAAGAATAGGAACATTATACATAGTAACATGCTAATAATGCTGAGAAAACAAAAGAACACACAAAATTTTGAAGGAATACCTTTAAAAAACATAAAAATACCAAAAATATCTAAAGACTAGATAGAGATCTTAAATAACCAAATTCCAGAAAAGGAAATTGACATAGCTCTAAAGAAATCATTGTGGCAGCTAGGTAGCTCAATGGTTAGAGCACTGGCCCTGGATTCAGGAGGACCTGAGTTCAAATCTGACCTCAGACACTTGACACTTTCTAACTGTGTGACCCTGAGCAAGTCTCTTCACCTTTATTACGGGAGGAGAAAGAAGAAGAAGAAGAAGAAGAAGAAGAAGAAGAAGAAGGAGGAGGAGAAGGAGAGGAGGAGGGAGGAGGAGAAGGAGAAGGAGGAGAAGAAGAAGAAGAAGAAGAAGAAGAAGAAGAAGAAGAAGAAGAAGAAGAAGAAGAAGAAGAAGAAGAAGAAGAAGGAGGAGGAGGAGGAGGAGGAGGAGGAGGAGGAAGAAGAAGAAGAAGAAGAAGAAGAAGAAGAAAAAATCGCCAAAGAAAAATCTTCTGGTCCTAAAGGATTCATAGGAGAATTCTATCAAGCCTTTAAAGAACAATTAGTATACAAATTATTTTTTAAAATTGAGAAAGCACCCTACCAGAATACTTTTATGAGATGAATATAGTCCTAATACCTAAACCAGGGAAAGACAAAACACAGAAAGAAAACTATAGGCCAATATCCTTAATGAATATTGACTCAAAATTTTAAATAAAAATCCTGTCAGACTACAGAAATTTATACAAAAGTAAAATCATTCATTATGACCAAGTTGGATTTATACCATGGAAACAAGGATGGTTCAACAATGGAATAATTATCAGAAAAGAATTGTTCACAGAGAGGTAACATGATGTAATGGATAGAAAACCTTCCCTGGAGTTAGGAAGACCTGGGTTTGACCCACATGGGATGTGTGACCCTTGCTGCCATGTCCCTTAATCTCTCAGAGGCAGTTTTCTAAAACTCTAAGATACAGAACTTGAGCTGGTCCACAGGGCGTTTCCTCACTTGCAGTTCCCTCCATCCATGAAGCCACAGATCTGGTCAAAGAATTGCTCACCAGAAGCAATGTGAGAGGTATGTTTTAAAAAACAACAATTTGACAAGAATTTAAGTCCCTACTATGTGCATAGTTATATGGAATGTGCATTAAGTTATATCTACGGGGGTAATTCACTACATGGGCAACTAACCCAGAACACTAACTTGAATGTTGGGAGTTTCATATAATGGGCATATTCTGGGCAACAGATGCAGTATTTTTGGCCAGATGACCTTCTAGGCCACATCCTAAAAATCATACTATCTATGCACAAGACCAATCTTGAGATGGGGCACCCAGAAATCCTGTGGTATGGCTCGTCAGCCTACTTTGATGAGGCCATGCAAACGTCCATCCTGTCTTCTAGCAATATTTCTCTCAGGCAGGACACAATCCACTTAGCCGTGCCTAAATAACCCTTCCCTCCTTCTGAATGCCTGGATCCATGTGCAGCATAAATAGAGGCTTATCTGTGTTCAGTGGTGACCCAGCCCCTGATGAAATACCATCTACAGAGAGGATCACCAAGGCACACAACGATCAGGGACATGTTTCACCAAAGACAAGGTGAAGTCTGATATTTGGGGATGGAATTTTTATTTTCTTACGAATTATGTAACCCGTGCTATGAATTCTTCACCTTGTAAGTGCTCCTCAGACCATGAACTTGTTAAGAATTCAAGGGTGCTATGTAATGACTGCTGTGCATTCTGAAGGTGGGTAATCGGAGGCGTTTGAATTAAGGGAGCTGTTGGGCCTGTGCAGTTACAGTTCAGTAACCAGAGCCCCCAGATGAGGCCACATTTCTCAGCCCTGTCTGGGCCTGATAAGGGCGGACTGTGAGCATCTCTGCCCTCTGCTGCACCCTAATCAAATGTGCCTTGAGAGCCATCCAAACACTCGACACCAAGGAAGCAATGCTAAATGCATTATCTCTTCTGAGCAAAGCCTGGGAAATAAATTGAGATCCTTTCTGAGGTCCCCTGTGGGACACACACACACACACACACACACACACACACACACACACACACACACACACAGGCACACCAAACCCCACATTACTTTTTCTCCTGAAAATTGAATTACCTTGTCAGGGTGGGCACCTGTCATGACTCCTCTTCATTTTCTGTGACTGTTTAGCTCATAATCACAACTAACATTTATTGAGCACTTAAAGGTTTACAAAGTGCTGTGCAGACATTATCTCATTGCAGCCTCACGAATAACCGGTAAACAATATTTCCCATCTTGGAGATCAGGAGGGTGACTTGCCCAGGGTCACGTGGCTATTAAAAGTCTGAGGCAGAATTTGAACTTTGGTCTTCTTGACTCCAAACTCAGGACTCTATCCCCCATGCCAAGTTACTCTCTGTATAATGCTGAGGAGAGCCCTAACCATTTAGGCATCCAGAACAAGAATCATGAAATATTTCATTCTAATATCAGGCAGCTCCATAGTTACAGTGGAGAAAGTGCTGGACCTGGAGTCAGAAAGACCTGAGTTCAAATCCAGCTTCAGACACTCACTAACAGTGTGGCCCTGGGCAGATCATATAATCTCTGTTTGCCTTAGCTTCCTCAACTATGAAATGCCGGTTGCTGTGAGGACAGTTAGGTGTCAAAGTGAGAGCTGGGCCTGGATTCTGGAGGATCTGAGTTCAAATCTAGTCTCAGACACTTAACACTGTGACCCTGGGCAAGTCATTTAATCCTGTTTGCCTCAGCTTCCTCATCTGTAAAATGAGCTGGAGAAGGAAATGGCAAACCACTCCAGTATCTCTGCCAAGAAAACTCCAGAAAACTGCTTCTTGTCAAGTTCAGTAAAAACAAAACAAAAACAACCGAGAACAGAAGGGTTCTTGGCTCATCAGGTTCTTCAGGCCATCTGAGGCACAAAGAGGCTCAGCAGTTTGTCCCAAATCACAAAGTCCTAAGTGACCAAACCAGATTCAAACCCACTAAATCAATCACTTCCCCTGCCATTCACTCATTTCTTCCTCCTGATAATTGTCTTAAGTAACAGCAGTGAGGCAAGGTTTGTTCTGTTGTCCCCAGGGGGCAATATGAGGGTCAATGGGTAAAAGTTTGTAGGTTCAAACTCAGTGTCAGGAAATACTTCCTAACAGTCAGCTGACCAAAAGTGGAACGTGTTGTCTTAAGAGTTGGGGTTCTCTGATTGTGGAAGCCTGCTTGTTCAAGAGAGATGGAGCTTCACTTCTCTGAGATGGTGTAGCAGGGAAATTCACCTTTGGTGTGTGTTGTGGCCTGGATACTGGTAGTACTGGACATGTGTGAGTTAATTGACCCCCCTAAGTTAATTGACTCTAAGGACAACACCAGCCAGGATACTGAGAGCAGGGGAGTCAAGTTGCCGATTGGGGTAGTTTTGGGTTCACTTGGCCCCACAGTGGATTGATCTGGGACCTAGTGTTGGGCCCTTTGGGCAAGAAGTGTATAAAAGCTGTTTCTTAAAACTTTGAAAGAGAGTTTTTGAGACACCAGGGAACCTCCTGGCCAACTGCATTCAATGTTTGGGCTGGTGGCTTTTATCTGTTTTTATCTTTCTCAACTGCTTTTAACTTCCTTGGGAACTGCTTTTGCCTAAAGGTATTGGAATATGTTTTTAATAAAAGAACTGTTTGTTTGAACATTCTGGCTCCAAGAGAGCAATGGCACCAGATGCTGAATAGCCAGCCCCCAGTCATTGCTGGTTGAACTAGGTGGCCCCTGAGGTCCCATCCAGCTATGTGGCCTGGGACTCAGCCTCACATCTTCAAACTCCATGCTTTGGATCCTTTGGCCTATAGCCTTCTGAAAAAGCAAAACTGAGATGTTAGAGAAAAAGGCTTCTCTGTATCTCTCAGTTGGACAAATACTGAGTCTCTTTGTCACTGGAGAAGGATGCCTCAGGGCTTAGGAGACTGTATACCAGATAGAATCTTTACAAGGTATTATGATTTGGGTTTTTATTCAGGAACAGAAAACAAGTTCTTAAGACCCTTGGTGTATAAAATACAAGTGCCCCCATCTCTTCAACAACCAATGTTTTGTGGTTGCATCAGTTCCCAAAAAAGCCTGAGGCACAAAAATTTTGTATCAAATTGTAGACTCTCATTTTGCTGGCTTCTCTTGTTTGTATATGGCATCCACGATCCATGTTTACCTTGTTCAAAAAACGTGCCACATTGGAAGGATGGGCAAAGAAAATGGTAAGTAAATCAAAGTATAGATAGGAAAATAGGAATGGAATGGGTGAACACGGTTGACTTCTTATGGCTCTGGTAAGAGCTGGGCATAAAAGGAACAGAACACAAAGGTGGGGGAAATCTTCCAGGGTGAGAGAAAGCCTGTCAGAGATGGACAAATCAAGTGGCTTTTTAAAAAGTTGCTTTTAACATAATATACGTTTAAATGATTATTGATTGACTAAATGAACTGGTCTTGAAGGAAACTGGCAATCATAGGTGAGGAGGAAGAACATGCCAGGCCAGGCCAGCAAGTGAAAATGCAAGGAGTTGGTAGACGGTGGGTAATGAACAGCCAGTATAGCTAAATCATGGGGTACATGGAAGGTAGCCAAATCTAAAAAGCTAGAAAGGGGCCAGGTTGTGAAGGGCTTCTTCTATGCAACTGCCAAAGCCTAAAGCCAAGGTCTAATTTTGCTATCCCTCCTATTCAATGAACTCCAGTGGCTCCTCATCCTTGACCCCCAGGATCAAATATATATAACAGCCTCTCTTTGGTCTGGAGAGCCCTTCACAACCTGGTTCCTTTTTAAATGCCCAGGCCAGCCATGTTCACCCCTCTCATTCCTCTCTGGACTTTTCTCTACCTTGCTTGTGTGCTGGTGTCTTCCCTTCCCCATCCCCTTCTGCAATGTCTTCCCGAACTAGAATGTGACTTCCTTGAGGAACCTTTTTCAATGTCTCTAAAAAGGACTCTCTTTTCATTATATTTATAGTAGAGAACTTAGCACAATGCCTGGCACACATTAACCACTGAAAAGAAGCTTGTGGAACTCCACTTCCCCCTGAGATTACTGTACATCTCATATATCCATAGTTATTTGCAGGTTGTCTTCCCCTCTCGTTATAATGCAAGCTCCTAGAGGGCAAGAACAGTGCTTGTGTCTTTATTTTGCATCTCCAGCCCTTAGTATGGTGCCTGGCACAAAGCAACTACTTAATAAATGAGTGTTTGTTTAGTGACATACTAGGTGACCTTGGAGGCTCTTTCTAGGTCTAGATCTATGATGCTGGGGACCTACTAACTGAATAACCTTCTAACTGAATAACAATTCTTTAGGGAGTAAAAGTCAAGGATTCTTTCTGTTTCTGTCTCTTCCTCTCAGTGTGTCTCCCTTTCTGTCTCCCTCTTTGATAACAACACACACACACAAAAGTCCTTTAACTAGAATCATAGATATAGAATTTGGTTTATAGATCCTAGGAGAGACAGGTAGTTGTGTATATGTGGGGGTGTGGGAAGAGAGAGAGAAAAGAGGGGAGGAGAGAGAGGAGAGGAGAGGAGAGGGAGAGGGAGAAGGAGGAAAGGGAGAAGGAGAGGGAGAGGAAGAGAGGAGAAGAAGAAGGAAGAGGAGGAGGAAAGAGAGGAGGGGGAGAAGAAGAAGGAGGGAGGGAGAGGGGGGAGAGAGACAGAGAGACAAAGAATTTACTAAGAGTATGTACTAGAGGGCAGTTAGGTGACACAGGGGATACAGTGCTAGGCCTGGAGTCTGGAAGATTCATCTTCCTGAGTTCAGATCCAACCTCAGACACTTCCTAGCTATGTGACACTGGATAAGCCACTTATCCCTGTTTGCCTCAGTTTCCTCATCTGTAAAATGAGCTATAGAAGGAAATGGCAATCCACTCCAGTATCTCTGCCAAGAAAACCCCAAATGGGGTCACAGAGAGTCAGACAGGACTGAACAAACAGCCACATCTATGTTCTAGTCGCTATGTTTAGCTGTTTGGAAACAATACAAGAAAATGACAGTCTCTGCCCTCCAGGAACTCATATTTGAATGAGGGAAAAGAGCACTTAACGGGGAGCTAGACTGTGTGATGATCAGTTGTGAATTTGTACAATGATCAACTGTGAATGACTTGGCTCTTCTCAGCAATACAGCCATCCAAGGCAATTCCAAAGGACTCATGATGGAAAAATGCTATTCACCTCCAGAGAATGAATTGATGGAGTCTGAATGTGGCTCGAAGCAGGCTTTTTTCTTTATTATTTTTTGTGTGGGTTTTATTTTGGTTTGTGTTTTCAGTCACAATGACTAATATGGAAATATGTCTTTCATGACTACACATGTGTAACCTTTATTAAATTGCTATCTCAGGAGAAGGTGGAGGAGAGGGAAGAAGAGAATTTTTTTGTTTTGTTTTTTTGGAGGGGGGCAGGCAGGGCAATTGGAGTTAAGTGACTTGCCCAAGGTCACACAGCTAATAAATGTTAAGCATATGAGGTTGGATTTGAACTCAGGTCCTCCTGATTCCAGGGCCAATGCTCTATTCACTGTGCCACATAGCCACCCCACCAGATAGAGAGAATTTGGAACTCAAAATTAAAAAAAAAAAGTTTAAAAAATCTTTATATGGAATTGGGAAAAAGTAAAATATTAAAGAAAAAAAGGAAAAGGTGGGGAAGGGTGAAAGGCACACTGTGTAGAACATGTCACAGAGCTAACTGGGAAATGGTATGGAAGAGCAAATCCCGGAAAGACAAGGTGAAAGATGACCTATCAGGCCTGAAGGACCCTAGCATGGAGGTGGAGGGGATGACAGCCCAAGCATGTTGTGGAAGGGTCTGGAAAGTGGCCTTTCAGTTCCTCCACATGGGGAAAACAATGCCCAGAGAGATTTAGGGACTTGCCTGAGGTCAGAGAAGAGCCAGGATTCAAACTCTGATCCTGGGACTTAAAGCACCATGGGAACACCGTACACCCCTGTCTCCCCACTAGCTCTGGAGGCTGTCAGATAACCCCATGGAACGTGCCTAGGCAGATCAGGCTGGGCTCCCTCCTTCCTCCTCCCCATGACGTACTCTGCACCTGACAAAAATATAAATTGTCAAGGGTAATTACAAAAAGTCAAACAAGACCAGCTGTCCAATCTTCACAATTAAATTGGCTCCTCACTGTTCTGCTCCCCTCCCCAGCCCTGCCGGGCACTCCTTCCTCTCCCTTCTCTCTGGCCCTTTCCTTCTCTTTTCATGACCTTGATGAAGCCATGTGAGCTAGGGCCAGTGAAGGGCTCTACTCTCCCATGTCCCTGCTTCCTAACTGGAAGCCGATGGAAAGCAGTACTAGGTAGTGCCATATCCCACTCCATTTCCTGGAATCAGGAAGACTCATCTTCCCAAGTTCAAATCTAGCCTCAGATACTTCCTAGCTGTGTGACCCTGGGCAAGTCACCTAACCCAGTTTGCTTCAGTTTCCTCATCTGTAAAATGAGCTGGAGAAGGAAATGGCAAACCACTCCATATCTTTGCCAAGAAAACCCCAAATGGGGCGTGAAGAGTCAGACATGACTGAAAAACAAGAAATGGAAGTCAATACAAAACTGCTTTAGAAGCAACTGGATCAGACCAATGGCATTATTGTTCTTACTGCTGTTTGTGATTGTTAGTTTAGAGCCATAGAATATTTTTCTATCACTGCAACTGTGGGTTAGATTTCAGAACAGAATATTGAGACAGCTCTGCCCCAGCCGGCTTCTCCTGAGGACCCCTTGAAATCATATTCTTTACATTATTATAGAACAGAAGAAATGGGCTGGCCGACTTCACTGCTTACCTTGTCAGTAATGAGCTGTCTCTCTTTCAACTCCTTACCAAGTCCTCAAAAGCACTGCAGGGCCTGCCTGCACCTCCCAACAAAAAAGGGAGTCCTTGGATCAGATGTCGACCTGGGAGAAACGGAGGCGAAGCAAGTGCGTTTCTAGACGTCCAGATTCCGGATCTCTTCGGGAAGGCCGTCTTTGTTCTGACTTCAGGATATAACCCATCTTTCCTTGCCAGGCAAGCAGCTTCCCATCCTGTAGGACGTCACCTGGCAACCTCTCCTCGTGGCAGACCAAGGTGGATGGCTAATTGCTACTATTAACATCCAGGTGGTAAGAATTTTCCTGACTTGCAGATCCTAATAGGCCATTAGCATGGCAGAGTGCTAGCGGCTTTTGTGGACCGATTCCATCTCCCCGTCGTGATCAAACCATCCTGTTCCTGCACGGCCCCTCTATCCAGCTGTTCCTTGGAACAAAGGACACGTTCAGACATCGGGTACCACAAAGGTGAGGGCACCAGGGACTTCATGCCAAGAGACCAGAGGCCTCCTCTCGGTTCTGCCACTGATGGTATCTGTCCCCTTGTGCCAGTCACTGATGCCACAATCTAGTTTCTTCTCTAGCCCAAAGGAGAGAAATGACCTTGAACTTCCAAAGTCTCTCTGTTCAGTTTAATGAGCTGACTTCCATTTTGCTGCCTGGTGAGTCTTATGTAAAGAGCCAGAGTGGATGTCTCTTTATCCTCCCTATGGCTGTCTCATCCAAAACTAGCGCCGTGAACTATGTGCATGAGGACAGGGGGAGTAAGCGGTTATATAATGTACACCATAAGCCAGGGATTGTATTAAATGCTTTACAAATTCAATCTCATTTCATCCTCACAACTTTCATTCCATTTTACAGTTGGAGAAACTGAGGCAAAGAGAGGCTTGCCCAGGGTCACACAGCTAGTGAGTGTCTGAGGCTGAAATTGAACCCTGCTTTTCCTGACTGCAAGCCCACAGCTCTAACCATTACTGCCATCACCTAGCTTACTCTGGGGGTGGGGTAGGGAGAGGAGAGGGTATAAAGAAACATAATAGACAAGACATTTGAAAACTTAAATAGCATGGACAGAGCACCAGTCCTGGAGTCGGGAGGCCCAGAGTTCAAATCCGGCCTTAAGATACTCACTAGCTGTGTGACCCTGGGCAAGTCACTTAACATTGGTTGCCTCCAAAAAGACCCCCAAAAACATTTAAATAGCATTATTTCATCAGGGCAATGGATCTGGGATCTCATTGGCAGGGACACACCCCTATTCCCAACCAGCCATCTCATTCATCACACGTGAAGCTGGACTATGACCATGTATAAATCTTTCACAGAGGACACACAGTTGTACTAGAGGCCTTTCTCCATATCTTTGAGCATTCCAAGGAGAAGGGGAAGGGAAGGGAATAATTATTTATTAGGCACTTACTATGTGCCAGGCACTATGGTAAGCAATTTAAAAATATCTCATTTTGAGATAAGGGAGTTCTCAGGTTGTCCATCTACTACCCTTTCCTTTCATTACATAACCAACTCACTTTTTTGGGATAGAAAAGAAGGAAGGAAAGAAAGGAGGAGAGAGGAAGGAAGGAAGGAAGAAAGGAAAATGAAACGAAACGTTCCCTGCCCTCAAGAGACTGTCATTCTAATGACAACCGGTACCCTACAAGTCAGACCAAAATACATACAAAGGGAACAGGAAGTAATTTCCAGGGAGACCCTTAATCCTGGAGAAGACAAAGAAAAGCCATAACTGGGAGGGAAAGTTGGACAGAACCTTGAAATGAATAGAATTGGACCCTGTCTTCTGACTCCCAGGTCAGACTGACTCTTTATTCCATGTCAAGCCAAAGATAAGCCTGGTGCTGAGGACAGAGAGAAAATGGAGATCTAAAGATTTAGTCATTGTTCACCTTAAGGTGCTAGACTAGGATATTACTAGAGGAGCAAACTGTTTGGACGGAATCCTGGGGAAATACTCCCCCAAAACAATTAGACAGGTAGGAGAACTGGGGCAATCTTGTATCTAGAAAGCTAAAGATAGGATTCAAATAAAAAGGAGTCAGCTGAGAGGTCAAGGAGATTGGGGAGTAGATGCTAATGGGTTTTGTTTTCTTGGCTTCTGGGCTTTAACTCAGGTACTATCACCGGATAAATTTAAAGCTTTCTTCCACTTCTATGTTTAAAGCTAAGCCCTAAAGATTTTTACACGAGAAAAGCAACTCAGAATAGATAAAATATATTGGAATGGAAATGGAAAATTTAGACCAATCTGGGACATAAAACAAAGAAAAACTTTTAAGGTAGAAATTTAGATAAAGCAATTATTCAGCATTTGCTATAGGCTGGGTACTGAGTTAAGTGTAGGGAATACACATTCAAGCAAAAACAAGAATTCCTACCCAGAAGGAGCTTACATTCTAAGGGAGTATATAACCCCAACCCAAAAACCCATTTGAGGCAGCAAGGTGCCATTGATACAGTGCCAGACCTGGAGTTAGGAAGACTCATCTGGCCTCAGACACTAGTTGTGTGACCCTGGGCAAGTTGCTTAACCCTATTTGCCTCAGTTTCCTCATCTGTAAAATGATCTAGAGAAGGAAACAGCAAACGACTTCAGTATCTTTGCAAAAAAACAAACAAACCCCAGCAGAGGTCATGAGTCAGACATGATTGAAAAGACTGAACAGAAAAGCCCATTGGTCTGGGATTCTCTCCTCATTGATAGAGATCAACACCCTACACCTGTGTGAGGGGGCAGGGCAAAGTTGGCAAGTGAGAAAGAGATCTCTTCAACATCTTTAAGCTTCAGGCGCCTCTGGGCTTTTGGAGAGAAGACAGACAAGGCCAACCCCTGTCCTGGTTGCTGAAGGAGTAGCCTCTGATAGAACATGAGAGGGGCTGATAAGTCTCCATCATGTTCCTAATCCACAGCTTGCCCCACTAGAGACTTCTGAGAACTTCCCCTCTCTCTCTTGCTTAAGCTGAATTATTTCACTCCCATTGGGAGAGCTCCTTTGCCCTATAGTGTCTGCTATATATTCTCCTATGTATACTTTCTCTGATTTCTGTTTGGCTATCAAATTGGATAAATGAACTTCTTTGATGATTGCAATGTATGTTCATGGTGAAACTGGTATTTGGAGGGAAGGGAGTCTAGCCTTAGATATAAAGCTTTAGGTCCTACATCCTCCTTTAATGAAACAGTGATCAGAAGCTATTTTGAACCTGAAAATCTCAACCTCTAGACTATTTAAGGGAGCAGATAAACACAATTCTAGCTTGGAACTCCCTCTCTCTGAGGAAAGCAGAGTGGCTAAGCTTCTAGCCCCAATGTCCTTCTTCCCCTTCTAGAAGGAATTAAGGTCTCCCTTGGAGATGGCTCTGAGGACCAGAAGCTGAGGATAGATAGTCTACCTCCCTTGAGTTACATGCTACAAACTATAGCATGCATCCCCAAGCTATGTGTATAGGACAGCCATTACTGGGGCAAGGCTCCCCACGAAAGGGATCTAGAAAGGAAAGGGAGGTGTTATCCAGGAGATGGCAAAATCCAGTAGAGCAGAGTCAGCAAAGAAGTGATCATGGATGCCCAAGGCACTTCCTAAAATAGCAGTCTGCAACAGTAACTCACTAATAAAAGGAGGGGTTGGCAGGAATGGCAGCATCTCCAGGTCACCCTAGAAAGATGCTGGGATGGAGGTGGAAAAGTCAAGAAAGTCGGGAGAGGAAATGCGAGAGAACAGAGTAAATTCTTTGTAAAAGGAGGGGAGTAGGGATTTTTACTATGTGTGATTTCTTATTTTCACATTTCTTTCTAGCTTTTTGGAGTGGATCATTTTACTCTAGAACAAATTGGGGGAAAATTCTCCAGGTCCTATCATTAGCAGATTCAATCACTGGAAATTGTAAAGACAAATACAGGCTTGATGTATTCTTATTAGAGCTGCCTCAAAATATAATGGGCTGCCCAGAGTGAATGTGTTACCTCTGCCTGGGGTCTTCAAGCAAGAAGACTTTGAAGATCTTGGAGCTTTCTTCTTCATAGTTGTACTCCCAGCACTTAGAATGATGCCTGGCATATAGTAGGCACTTAATAAATGCTTATTGATATTGACTATTGTATAAGTACAAAGCATTATATAACAAAGTTTATGTAAGCAGACGGAGCCCCCAGGTCATTTGTACTATATAGCATCATGCCCCTTGAGGGCAGGGAGTTGCACACCAAGTACACATAATATAGATTCCACTCATGGATATCATCTAATGAATGTGTAACTAACTCTTGGCATGCCATGGGCCAGCCTGGTAATCTTGGCATTTCTGCAATGAACATGCATCAGTCCTACATCATTGATATCAATCTTAGCATCTGACCTATGACCAGTCCAGACTGAATGCCCCTGTCTCTGGCCCCTCCAACAAGGCCCCTCCCTGTGTGCTTAGATTACTGATAAAAACTTGAGATGCTCTCTCTCCTATATGTATTATCACCCCCCCCCACACCCATCCCCGGTAGAATGTGAGCTCTTTACTCTTTCATTGGTGGAAGAACTCCCAGTAATGAATCATGGAATTTGAGAGTTCAAAGGGACCCCAGGGACCATCTAATCAAGCCATGAACTAAAGGAAACTCCCTTATAATATATACATTTCCTTGAAGTTCAAGAAAGGTTGAGAGGAAAACACTGTTCTAAGGGGAATAGTGGCTACTTTTAGGAGGTCAAAGAGGCATTATACTTCAGACTGCCACCACAATTGAGTACATTATCTTCTTGAAATTTCCCATATCACTTGGGGTCAGACACCCTGGAACATCTCCCTGCCATGACGACCCCCTTTGCCCACTAGGGAGTTCCTTTCAGGAATTTCCATTTTGGAGACACATCCAGGCTAGTCGTGCTACCTTTCCCTTCTGGGAATGCTTTAAGACATTCCAAACTTCAGCACCTTTTTGTACCCTCCCCCCTTTCTGTTCCTTTTTGTGTTTTGTCTTCCTCCATTAGAATGTAAGCTCCTGGTGGATAGGGACTGTCCTTTCTGCTTGTATTTGTAAGCCTAGCACTGCAGCACAGTGCCTAGCATATAGGAAATGCTTGGTGAATGAATGCTTGTTGCCTGCCAGCCAAAGAGGTATTAGGTCTAATAATTATAACTGGCACACACACACATATGTATGTCTATGTCTATGTATGTGTGTATATATGTATGTATGTGTGTATGTGTATATATGTATGTATATATGTGTGTATATATAATGTATGTGTGTATGTGTATATATGTATGTATATGTGTGTGTGTGTGTGTGTGTGTGTGTGTGTGTGTGTATATATATGTTAAAGTGCTTTAAGATTTGAAAACTGCCAAGTCCTATTAGTAAGCACTCATTGCTCACTAATCAATTAGTAAGTATTTAGTGAGCATCTTCATTGTGTCAGGCATTAGGCTAGGCTCTGGGGTTTCCAGGACAAAAAGGAAACAGTTTCTGCCCTCAAGAAGCATACAGTCTTTGGGGGAAACAATATATAGGCTTATAAATATAATAAGGACGGGGTAGCCCATGTGCAGAGCCTCTCTGATGGAGGTATCTCCCCTTCCGCTGTGGAGAAGTCCAGGGAAGTTTACTTCCAGGAGAGTCTTCATGAAATTTAATGGAGGAGATATCGGAGAGTAGAAAACGTGTAGACATGTTCATCCTTTTCCATCTAGCTGACCTTCTGGGTCACACTTCCTCAGTGCACCCTGCTCCTAGGGTCCCTCCCTTCTTCTGATTGGAGAAGGTAGAGGTTGGATGTCAGAGAGCTCCTCCCTAATCTTCTATCCCCATCATTTCCCACCTAATGACCCCCTGGATCTCCTGATCTCCAGAAACTCATCATTCAGCAAGATGAAATCAGTTCTGAGACTCCCGCCTCCTCAGATCATTTCCTACCCCAGCTGCAAGACCTCATCATGCCCCCTCAGTGGGTCCACCCCACCTTTTTAACTTCCTGTTTATGAGTTCCTGAGGGCAAGGACTCTCTTATACCTTTCTTTGTGCCTTTAGCACTTGGCACAATGCCTAGTACATGGTAGGCCATTTAATAAATGTTTATTGACTATTAAAAAAAAAACAATGTGAGCCCCTTGAGAGAAGAGATTGTCTTGCTTTTCTCTCAGTACCCAGTATTCAGGTACAATTTGGGCAGCTCAGTATTTGACACACAGCAAGCACTTAATACATGCTTTTTCAGTCATTTATATGCTTGTGCATTTAACACATGACTGGCCCATCTCCTCTCATGGTGGGTCATCATGAGTAACCCATGCGCTGGAACTTGCCTATCTCCTTCACGCCTCTTTCTTTCCATGCCTTTGTCATCTGCAGTCTTGACTTTTCTGACACTGCAGCATTCTATGATTTGTAGCTAGATAGCATCATCAGGTGTTACTGATGTTTAAAAAAATGGGTTTTTGTGGCAGTGAGAAGTAGGGGAGCACTGACAGTAATTTACTTTCCAAAATATGACTCAGCCTAATTTCCTATTCCATTCTGTGGCCAGCTCATCTTTTGTCTTCAGTCCCTGTTCGAAATATACTGCTAACTAACGTCAGCAGGACGCCCATCCAACTGAATGACATCAGCTGGCAGTAATCCTGATGGTTTTCCATCTACTTCATTTTTCAGTGTGGGGGGTTATCAGGTATAAATCTCAGAGAAGTTGTTAGGTGTCTACCATGTGCTGGGCAGAAGGAGACAACAGGCAGAGATGTAAAAGGCACAAGGCAATGGGGGAGGAGAGAGGTCTGGGAAGGCTTCAAAGGATACTGGGGATTTTAAGAGACACAGCAAGGAGAAAGTGCAGTGGAGGCTGTGAAACGGGACAGAGATGGCAACAGCAACCATAGTATTTATATGGCATCTTAAGGTTTGCAAAGCATTTTACATATGTTATCTCATTTGATCCTTGTGACAACCCTGTGAGGTAGATTCTAGTCTACAGATTCTCTCTCTCTCTCTCTCTCTCTCTCTCTCTCTCTCTCTCTCTCTCTCTCTCTTTCTTCTTCTTCTTTTTTCTTTCTTTCTTTCTTTCTTTCTTTCTTTCTTTCTTTCTTTCCTTCTTTCTTTTCTTTCTTCCTTCCTTCCTTTTTTCTTTCTTTCTTCCTTTTTTCCTTCCTTCCTTCCTTGATAATGAAACTGTCTGAGAAAAGTTAAGTGACTTGGGTCACTTAAGAGCTAATTATTGACTGAAGCAAGACTCAAACTCATGTCTTCCTGACTCCACGCCCAGCACTCTACCCATGACGTCCCCTACATGAGATGGAAGACAGAGGGTCATGATGAGGAACAGCCATATTGATAGTGGCTCATTTTGTGGTGACTAAAAGTAACTGGAAACTAAGGGGAAGTGACCATCAATTGAGGAATGGATGAATAAGTTGTGGTGGAAGAATGTGGTGGGATACTATTGTTTTATAAGAAATCAGGAAATAAATGCTTTCAAAACATACAGAAAGACTTACATGAAATGATGCAGAGAGAAGTGAGTGGAACCAGAAAGAACAACTGACATGGTAATATCAATATTATGAAAATGAACAATTTTGAGGACTTTTATAAACTGATGAAGAATGAAATGATCAGAATGAGGAAAACAAATTATACAATAACAACAATGTTTTTTTACACGTGCAATCATGTGAAACATTTCCATATTAAGTCATTTTGTACCAGAAGACTCAAATAAAAGAAAAAGAATGAAAGTGAAAAATAGTGTGCTTCAGCCTATATTCAAGCAGTATCAACCCCTTCTCTGGAAGCAGATCATATGCTCCATCCTTAGTCCTTTGGGGTTGTCTTGGATCATTGTACTGCTGAGAATAGCTAAGTCATTCACAGTCTTTCATCAAACAATTTGCTGTTACTGTGTACAATGTCCTCCTGGTTCTGTTCACTTCACTTTATAATAGTTCAAGTAAATCTTCTCAGGTTTTCTGAAATCATCCTGTTTGTCATTTCTTATAGCACAGTAATATTCCATTCCAATCATATACCACAGTTTGTTTAGCCGTTCCCCAATTGATGGGCATCCCTTTGATTTCCAATTTTTAGCCACCACATAAAAAGGTGCTAGAAATGTTTTTGTATAAACAGGTCCTTTTTCACTTTTTTATATCTTTGAAATATAGTCCTAGTTGTGGTATTGCTGGGTCAAAGGGTATTATGCACAGTTTTATAACCTTTGGCATGGTTCCAAATTGCTCTCCAGAATGGTTGGATCAGTTCACAACTCCACCAAAAGTACTTTAGTGTCCCAGTTTTCCCACATCCTCTCCAATATTCATCATTTTCCTTTTTTGTTATATTACCCAATTTGATAAGTGTGAGGTAGTATTTCAGAGTTGTAACAACAATACTATTAAGAGCATATACGTGACACAGTGGATAGGGTTCCAGGCCTGAAGTCAGAAAGACTCATCTTCCTATGTTCAAATCTGGCCTCGGACACTTACTAGCTGTGTGACCCTGGGCAAATCACTTAATCTTGTTTGCCTCAGTTTCCTCATCTGTAAAATGAGCTGGAGAAGAGAATGACAAACCACTTCAGTGTCTTTGCCAAGAAAACCCCAAAAGGGGTCACAAAGGGTCAGACACAACTGACAAAAACGAATGAACAACAGCTATTAAAACAGCTTTGAAAACTGTAAGAACTGAAATCAATGGAATGACCATTCATGATTCCAGAAAAATGATGATGAAATATTCAATCCATATCCATTACAAAGAAGGTGTGGATTTAGAAAGTACAGAATGAGACATAGATTTTATTTTTTATTATTTTAAAGCAATTAGGGTTTAGTAAGTTGCTCAAGGTTACACGGCTAGTCATTATTTGTGTGGGTGCTCATTTTCTGAGGCTGGATTCGATCTCGGGTCATCCCAACTCTGAGGCCGGCGCTCTTACTCACTGTGCCACCTAGCCGCCCCTGACATAGATATTTTTATATATAGCCATTAAGACATTCAGTTTTGCCTGACTGTGCATATTTGTTACAAGAAATTTGTTTTTCTTTTCCTTTTTTCCCCAATGGGTTGTCCAGTGGAAAAGAGAGAAAATAGATTTCTGTTATTTAAAAAAAAAACAACATAACAATTCAAAAAGCTTAAGGTAAGGTGAGTAGGGGAAATGATGTTACAGAATGATTTCAGATGAGGTCATAGTTTTATTAATTTTATTTCTCTGTTTTACTTTATTATGGAAGACCTCTCACAAGGTGTGACTGATCTGTAATTGTGCGTGATGTAAAAACAAAACACATCAATATAACTTTAAAAAAAAAAAAGGAAGTCAATTTGGCTGGACTCTAGAGTGCTCAAAGGAAAGTAACGATGTTTTGTGCTTATTACTTCAATGCCTTAATAATAGAGGGCCTCCCCAACAAGGTCTACAGCCACTCAAAAGATTAGTCTGGCCATCAAGAGAGTAAAGGGGAGTAATACATTAACAGGGCTAGAAAGGTAGATTGGAACCTGATTGCAAAAGAAGCCTAGGATATGCTGGCAGCTAAAAGCATTTCTCGGTAATAAGCTATTCTGCACTTGGTTTAGCTTGGAAAATGAAGAGGGCTCCACAGAGGTATCTATTTAGGTCACATCCCACTGGCTTCATTTATTCCTTCATTAACAAACATTTATTAAGTGCCTACTATGTACTGAGCACTGTGAAAAGCACTGGGTTTAATAAAATCTTGAGGTCACACAAAGGAACGTTAGGCCATTTATTCAAATCTCCTTCCCAAACCAAGAGTGACCCAATTACAATATACATGGCAGATGGCATTTTGTTAGGTCTTTATGCCTGACTCTTTGTGACCATATTTGGGGTTTTCTTGGCAAAGATACTATAGTGGTTTGCCATTTTCTTCTCCATCTCATTTTACAAATAAAAAAACTGAGTCAAGCAGGGTTAAATTACTTGTCCAGGGTCACACAGCTAGTAAGTGCATGAGGCCAGATTTGAGCATCTTCCTGCCTCTGGGTCCTGTACTTTATTTGCTATGCCACTTAACTACAGATGTCATCTAGCCTTTTCTTAAATACTTCCAGAGACAAACTGCTCCCTACTTTGCAAAGCCTAGAGAAGTGGGGTGTCCTAGGTAATGTGGGTCTAAGACGTCTGTCCTAGGCCCCTTTCTTCTTCTCTGTGTTTACCCTCTCACTTGGTGACTCATCATTCCCAAGCTATCTATATTTATCCCTGGGATCGCCAGCCACCTATTAGACGTTTTTTTTTTCTTTTTGGAGGGCAATTGGGGTTGAGTAACTTGCCCAAGGTCACATGGTTAGGTTTCTGTTTGTGCGTTAAGTGTCTGAGGCTGGAACCGAACTCAGGTCCTTCTGACTCCAGGGCCATTGCTCTACTCACTGTGCCCACCTAGCTGCCCCCTATTAGACATTTTTAATTTTAATTTTAAGACACTTCACATATCCAAAAGAGAGTTCATCCTCCTTCCCCTTGAGACCCATTCCTCTCTGGAACTTGAGGGCACCACCATGCTTCTCATTACCCAGGTTTGCATCCTCAATGACATCCCCAGCTGTTTTCTCCATCATTCAATATAACCGAATAGATGCCAAATCTTCTAGAGAAAAGATGGATAAGGCAATTACCAAGCACTTACTGTGTACCAGACACATTGCTACCTCTCGCATCCATTTCCTTCTGTCCCTAACAGAACACCTCTGCTCAGCACCTCCCTCCCAGGCAAGAGTTTCTTCATAGGTCTTCCTGCTAAGCCACAAACATAATTTTCTTAGAGTCTAGGTCTGACTGTGTCACATTCTACTCAGGAGTCAGCCAACAAGCATTTATTAAACACCTACTACCTACTAGGCTCTCTGCTAATGTCTGGGGTTTTATAAAAGGTGAAATAAAGCCTTTGCTCTCAAGGAATTCACAGACTAATGGGAGAGACAATGTGCAAATAACTTTGTATAAATAAGTTATATACAGAATAAATGGAAACCAGGAAAGGCTTCCTAGAGAAAGTGAGACATTATCTGAGACTTGAAAGAAGTCAGGGGAAGAAGAAATAAGAGGAAGAAGGAGGAAGAAGAAGAAGAGGAAGGAAAAAGGGGAGGTAGAAGGAGGAGTTTAGCCAGCGGCAGAGAGAGATAGGAGATGTTAGCTACTGGGATAACCATAAAACTAGAACTCACTAAACCAGAAGTCAATGTTTCCACATATAGTTGCATGTAAATCCCCAGGGTTAGTCTGGAATGTGATGGCTCTTCTCATGCAATCCTCCTCCCTCCCAAGTTATAGAATCCTGGGATTGTGCATTCAGAGGTGGAGGGATGTTCTAGGACTTTGAGTCCAACCCCACATTTTAGATGTGAGAAGGGGGATAAGTATATAGCACCTACTATGTGCAGGCCCTATGCTGAGCACTGTACAAATATTATCTCCTTTGACCCTCACAACAACCCTGGGAGGTAGGCACTGTTATTATCCTCATCTTATAGTTGGGGACGTTGAGGCAAACAGAGGTTAAGCCTCCTGTTCTCTGCCTTTCAATTAGGGAGGAGTGGGGGTAGTGGTAGAATCTCTCTCTCTCTCTTTCTCCCTCTCTCCCTCCCTCTCTTTCCCTCCCTCCCTCCCTCTCTCTCTCCCTCTCTCCCTCTCCCCCTCTCCCCCTCTCTCCACACACACACACACACACACACACACATCACTGCCCTTCAGAAAATCTTCACTTGGTTCCCTATTACGATAGGATAAAATGCAGACTTCCATGTCTGCTATTGAAAGTCCTCCATGATCTGGTTCTATCCTATCTTTCAAGATGGAGTACTCATTGTTCCATGTCACTGACTCTGTTTTCCAGACAAAACTCCCCCTTTCCTGTTCTCTGTTGTTGTTGTTGTTGAGTCCCTTTGGTCATGTCTGACTCTTTGTGACTCTATTTAGGATGTTCTTGGCATAGATACTGGAGTGGTTTGCCATTTCCTTTTCCATCTCATTTTGCAGATGAGGAAACTAAAGCAAACAAGGTTAAGTGACTCTCCCAGGGTCACACAGCTAAGTGTCTGAGCCTAGTTTTGAACTCAGGAAGTTTTGTCTTCCTGACTCCAGGTCTGGGGTTCCAACCAATGCATCATCTAGCTGTAAAGGATTATTGAATATAATTTTATTCCTAAGAAGGATTATGAAGATTGTTAGAGTTGGAAAGAAATTTAGATGTCATTGACCCCAGAATCTTTATTTTGCTGGTGAAGAAACTGGGACCAGAAAGGTGATGTGAGTTGCTCAGAGTCCTGTAACTAGTGAAGATCAGTGGGCTTTAAACTCAATTCTCCAGGCTTCCTCCTCCATCGAGCTTCTCAATGCATCATACTCCTTCACAGAACCACAGTACGTGACCAACGTGGGACTTTGCTTTGCCTGAGTATACAAATTTGTTACAAAGGTTGACTTTTGTTTTTCAATTGATAGGAGGTAGAGGGAAGAGAAAATAGATTTTTATTCACTAAAATAAGGTTTTTAATTGTCAGAAAATGTCAAGGTAAAAACCCAGAAGATCCAGGCTTTTTCATCAGGAGGTAAAATATTCACTTAAAAAAATCTCTAGAAAATTTTTTCATTCCTAATGGGCCTGGAAGTCTTGTCCTCAATGAAGGAATGATGGACTCTGATAAAAATATACTGAAGGGAAAAAAAGCAAGTCTTAGATCTGAAAAGGGGCCTAAACATTCCACCCAGACCATCTTGTTGCCAAGAAATATATTATTCCAGCCTCTTAAAAACATCCCTAGAGGAAGAGATGACCCAACATCTCATTGCCTCTTTTGTTCAGCAACTCTTTGCTAGCATCTCATTTAAGGGCGTCATGGGCATAAGTTGACCTCAAATATAGATTGGCCTGAATTTTCTCTGCAGAAATATTGACTTTGACCCACATTCCTGCTGGTGCTTGTTCTAACAGCCACAGGCACTGAGAAGTGAGCTTACCCCACAGCATGTTCTTAAAGCAGCTGCTCAGTAGGATGTTAAGGGCACCCCCCAACCCGGCCCACCAGCAGTTGCCTCAATAACAGACTCCAGTAAACTCAGCTGCCCTCAGCTGTTGCTACTGGTATCCAGGATGGGGATATGTCAAACTGGGGGCCAATTTTTGTATTGGTTTTTTTATTTAAAAGCCTGACATATACTGGATGGTATGTGGAAAATCCTTCTTGCTTAACCTCATTATCTCTTGTCTTGCTGCCTTAAAACCAGTGGGTGGAAGTTACAAGAAGATATTTCAATGAGGAAGAATTTCCTAATAATTACAGCCATCCCAAAATGGAGTATGCTGCCTCCAGAAGTGTGGGTTCCCTGAACCACTGAATGGACATATTTCACTAACATCTAGATCTATAACTTTGAGGGAGGGGAGTGAGGATATTATAGAGGAGATTAAGATTGTGCAATAGTACTATATTAATATACTACTACTAACAGCAGTACTAATAATAGCTAGTATTTACATAGGACTTTAAGGTTTATAGAGTTCTTCAAAAATGTTATCTCATTTGATTGGAATAAGTGACCTTTTTTTCTTAATGTCTTGCTAATTATTTACTATATGCTTATTGACTGAGGGGTGCTCTTTTTCTTTTCTTTTCTTTTCTTTTCTTTTTTTTGCTTTTTGGAGAGGGAAAGGAAGGGCACTTGAGTTTAAGTGACTTGCCCAAGCTCACACTGCTAGTAAGTGTTAAGTGTCTGAGGTTGGATTTGAACTCAGGCCTTTCTAACTCCCTGGCCAGTGCTGGGATGCTCTTTTCTTTAAAACAAAATCATTCCCCATGATTTCCTCTTCCCCATCCAAATATAACCCTCTCTTATGACAAATAAATGCAATCAAGGAAAACCAACACATTGGCCATGTCTGAAAAAGGATCCCTCTTTCCATATCTGTTGTTTACCACATGTTTGCTGATAAACAGATTATGAACTCATAGGACTGGGTTTTGAGCCAGGAGGGTCTTCAGAGGTCATCTGGTCTGGCCCTCTCATTGTGGTAAAAAGGAAACAGAAACTCCCAGTGATTAAATAACTTGCCCAAGGTCACACATATAGTAGGAATAGTAATAATAGCTAGCATGTATACAACTGTTTAAAGTTGGCAGCGCCCTGTGTGTGTTATCTCTGTTGATTCTCACAATGACCTCAAGCTACAATCATCCTTATTTAACAGATGAGGAAACTGAGGCTGAGAGATTTGCCTAGGGTCCCACAGCTGGCAAGTATCTGAGGTGGGATTCAAACTCAGGTTTTCCTTCTACTCTTACCCACTGTGCCAACCAGCTGCCTCACTACTAAATAAGAGAACCAAGATTCGAGGCCAGGTGTTCTCAGCCTAGATGCAGCACTTCCCATCACAACATGGAATGTGGAATGTAAAACTCAAAGATGGATCGGGATTGGGATAGTGGTGGTGGGTCAAAGGAGGCATCTGCTTGAAATAAAAGGCAAGGTAAACAATAAAAGGTTTAATCAAGCAGGAGCATTCTAGGAGCCATTCCCAAAATGGCCGCCTCATTCCCACCCTTCTCACTAGACCATTGTGGGGATGTGGCATGGAAGTTCAGAGGGAGTACTGGCTCCAGCTGTCATCCTTCCACCACAACAAAAACAGTATATGCCAAGTTCCTCCAGCCAAATGTTAATTAAATATCAACAGCAGCAGCCTTGGGCACACCGGGTCTCAGCTCTAGGTTAGTCAATCTGAGTTTTTCTTGCTCTCTACTCATACAGATCCAGAGAAGGGCAGAGACATTGAGCTCAAAGGTAAAGGTGACAAGTTGGCTTTTATGCTGCTCTCATCAATTGTTGAGCAGAGTCATAAACATTTATTAAGCGCCAATGGTTCACTTAAGCACCATTACATACTATTTGCCAGTCACTGTGCTAAGGGCTGAGGATATTCCCCTCGAACCCCCACCAAAAAAAAAGGCACAAGACAGTCCCTGACCTCAAGGAGCTCACATTATAGTGGTAGAAACAATACATAAAAAGAAACTGAAAAGAGTAGAAAGAGGTGTGATGAAGTCCTAGCCAGGCTGGAAAATGATCTGATGAGATAAGAATTTTGAGACTGGTTTTATTTTTCAGAATGATAAGTTTCTGGAAAAGATGAAGTCCAGGAAAGCAGCCTGATGGGAAATAAGGAGAATTCCTTCTTTCTTCTCCAGTAACCCCAGGACTCCACTATTCATGTCCTATTTTGGCTCAACGTTGTTCACTTCATGCTGAATGAGTTACCTGGAATGGTACTACAGACTGGGGAATCATGGCTGACTCTCTGTTGTTGCTAGGTATCTGTTACTTTACCCCTTCTCCTTTGGGACCCAACGCCCCAGAAACCTCCTGCCTCAGAGATATTGCCAAACTCCATGTCTCTGCATGCCCTCCTAGAAGAGAAAGAAACTTTTATGTCCCCAAACCCTGTGAAAATGTGGTGGAACTCCAGAAAGTCTCTTCAAACTTGTACACAAAGAAGCAAAGGTTTGTAAGCCTCTCCATTTATAAAAGAGATAGAAGAACTATTTAATCCCTGTTTCTAAGTAAAGCAAACTTGAGGTGATTTCCTTGCCAATAATTTAGAAATGTTCATTAGACAAGAGGTTTTCTGGCCAGCAGCTCAGATGATATCATGCTTCCTCTTGGAATCAAACTGGGGGGGTGGAGGTAGTTAGGTCATTCATTTCCCCTAAGTGAGAACATTTCTTCCTTCTTTCAACAGAGAAACCCAGGGTTTGGTTTCAATATTTTAAAATTATTTTTATTTTGTTGTGTTTCCCAATTACATGTAAAAAAAATTTTTAACAATCATTTTAAAAATATTTCAAGTTCCAAATTTTTTCCCTCCATTCTGCCCCTCCACGCTCTTTAAAAAGGCAAGCAATTTGATATTGGTTATACATGTGAAGTCATAGAAAACATATTTCCATGTTTGCTATATTGTAAAAGAAAACATAAGCAAAATAAAGCAATAAAAATAAAGAAAACATTTTTAAATATCTTCCAATCTGCATTCAGAGTTCATTATTAGTTCTCTATCTTGAGTTGGATAGCATTTTCCATCATGTGTCCTTTGGAATTGTCTTGGGTCTTTGCCTTGATGAGAACAGCTGCCATTCCCAGTTGATCATGGCTACAATATTGCTGTTACTGTGTACAATGTTTCCTGGTTCTGCTCACTTCACTTTGTATGAGTTCATAAAACCTTTCCAGGTTTTTCTGAAACAGTTTGCTTTTAAAGAGAGTAAAGACCAAACTCAGGGTGTATCAATTTCTTTTAGGATAATTATGTTTAATTCCTGATAATATAGAAAGATAATCCCTAGTAAATTTCTTTGATCTGCTGTTGTAATAGAAAGATAATGTGGGGGGTTGCTGTGATTAAACCTCCTTAAATAATGTAGAATAGCTTTTTGAGATTCTTTCCAGTTTAGAGATTACTAGTCTGCCTACAGAGTCAAGTTTTGAGCTCATTCCCCCATTGTAATGTAGGGGAAAGTAAACCTCAAAGATACCAGGAGGAAATGCTTGATATAAAACAGTTTATTTTTCCTATCCCTTTGTAGTAAATATACTTTTGTAAAACTAATTGATGTTATTAAATGTAACTGGGGGTGCTAGTCAATGGCCCTTAATAATAGTTGGAATGTGGCCAGTGGGAACTCTAGCTGACAGCAGGAAAAAAAACCTATTAACCCTTCAGCGTCCTTCTCTAGAACACTGAGGAATGATATAGTAGGTATGACCCAGAGAAACAGCAAAATAATATACTTCTCAGTATAGACAAGGCTACTTAAAAAAAAAAAATCTCATCTTGCTTGAGGGTCAATGAAAGAACAAAGAGAAGGCATTCATGGGTGACCATCTAAAAGGGTGTCAAAGGAAATGTACAAAGGAGTGAAGGGGAAAGAATTGAAATAATCTTTCTTGGGCTAGAATCTTGGGCTTTCATTTATGAATTAACATTTCTTGGGGATATTATGCACAATCGAAGTCCCTAGATAAAAAAAAAAGATTATTTCAAAAGAGGAGAGGAGGGAATAAAGGGACCCAGTGATATTCCTGCCTGATATAGGCAAGATAGAATATATTTTTTAAAAGTAGAAAATAAGATGATTAACAGAAAATGCAATGTAACTCCCCCCCTCCCCAAATCAATTCATGAACAACTCCCAGAATTCTTTTGGTATGTTCCTCAAGAGCCCAGGATCCCTTCTAAACCATGAAGTATCAGAGTAAGATCCTTGTGGAAGTTTAGTGTTCACAGAGGAATAGTTTGAGAAAAAGGGGTAACCCTGGCTTTTACAAGATTATTATGTAAGGGTGGAATAGGGTGACAGAAGGCAGGTAGAGGGCGGTAGGGTAGAGCTTCTTAAACTGTGGGTCTGGGGTCATGAAAAATTTGGCAATAGTAAAAGGTTTCTGAACACCCAATGACCAAAAATTTATTTAAAAACAAACTCATAATGAATTGGAGGTGTTTCTGGCAGAACTTGCCCACGGTGCATCATGCAACTTCACTACAGCCTTGGTTCTGAACACACAACATGTGCACTTTTCACTGCATGCCCTCAGACCACTCAGTACCAATGAATGCTGCCAGAAACACCTTGGCTCAGATTCGAGAGAATATTGTCTTTAACAAATGGTAAAATTATATGTATACCAAAGAATTGTTTTAAAATAAATTTCTGTATGATTTATTATCACTAAATGATTTAAATACTTATTTTATATGCCTAGATATCCGGGGTTGAGTAAAAATTTCTCAGGCAAAAAGGGATTGTGAGTGGAAAAAGTTTAAGAAGCGCTGATGGTAGATGGAGTACAGGGCCTGGACTCAGGAAGACTTATCCTCCTGAGTTCAAATCTGTCTTCAGACACTTCCTAACTGTGTGACCCTGGGCAAGTCACTTTACCCTATTTGCCTCAATTTCCTTATAAATGTAAATGAGCAAGAGAAGGAAATGGCAAACCACTCCAGTATCTCTGCCAAGAAAATCCCAAATGGGGTCACAAAGAGTCATGAAGAGTTGGACACAACTGAATAACAACAACAAAAGGAACAATTCAACAATAAATCTTCCTTATTCTGTTGTTTTGGAGCTCTTTACCTCGTTTGTAGGGATGGAGAAATACAGAAAGAGCCAGGGGAGTAAATAAGGAATAGCAAAAGAGGGAAGGAAGAGACTAGCAGAAGGACAAGAAGAAGTCAGTCCTAGGAGTAGTGGGAATTCAGAAGAATGCTGACACACAATGTCCTCTACACTTCCACTTTCACACTCTTGTCTTACGCTCCTGGGATCCTGCTTTCATCACTGGATCCTGGCAGACTGTGGGGCCTGCTTCTCTTCTTAGAGTCCTACAGGGCTTCAGAGGGGAGCTGAGGTAGTGTCTGAGGAGCAAATTAAGCCTTCCTCATTTCACTCTCGTCAGCATGTTTATTCTGTTCTCTTGCCAACCATAACAAATACCGTTTCCACCAACCTTCTATGTGAACTGGTTACTCACTGAAGTAAAGACACATATGGTTGTTGGATTAGATTGGATTGGCTTGTTTTGAAATTTCTATTGCAGACTTTGTGTAACTACACATTTCTCTATTCTATCTCTCTCCTCTGATAAAGTCTCTGCCATGCTTCCCCATTGCTTATGGCATGAATTTGAACCTCCTCATTCTGGTCTTCAAGGTTCTCCATATGCTGACTTCACCTTTCCTGCCCACTTCTCCTACCACCTCCCATCATGCGACAGTTAGGCGAGGATCCTCACTATCCCACGCACGCACCATGTTCATTCTGACCTGGGTGGCTGAGCTTGGATTGTTGAGCCTGCTTAAAATTCTTTCCCTCCTCCATTCCAGTCCTTCATATCCCATATGTCCTTCAAGGCCCCACTCAAATGTTCATTATTCCATGAAGCTTTCCTTGACTCAGGTAGAGAGCCTGATTGGAAAATAGCTAGCATTTATGTGGCACTTTAAGATTCATAAAACATTTTTAATCTCATTTTAGCCTCACAACAACCTTGGAGGAAGGTATTATTATTATCTCCATTTTGCAAACAGAGGGTTAAGTGACTTATCCAGGGTCACACAGGTAGTGAGTATGTGAGGTCAAATTTGACCTCAGGTCTTCCTGAGTCTAGATCTAGCACTCTATCCTCTGTACCCCCTAGCCAAACTACAGATGACCAGATAACCTAAAAGATTCCTTCTATTTATAGGATTCTATTCTATGATACTCTATCTAAAAAAATCCTGAAGTTTTTAGTCTTTTTTTAGTTTTTAGTCTTTTCTGACTAAACTTACTCTTTGCTTCATAAATTTTTAACACTTGATTCTATTTAAGTTAGTATTTTATTATTGTCAAATTCTAATCCATAGTAATTGGTAGATGAAGGGTTAATCTATAGCTGATCAGTTTTGAATTTCAATAGTTATTAAGCACCAATTATTTTCAAGGCACTATGTAAAGCTAGAGACACAAAGACAAACATGAAGTAGGTTACCTGTGCTTAAGAAGCTTACATTTATGCTGGAGGAATTCAGTATAAATGGGGTTGGGGGGAGTTTTGCTAGGCTTGTGCAGAGAGAACTACGATATACTTGGGGACAACCACATCCCCTTTCAAACTCATTTTCCTGATCATTTTCTTTCTCTGAGGTCACTGGCAGTCTAGTTGGTATGTTCTATGATATGCTAAAAAATTACATAAAAAATGCAAAACTCTTGGTCCAATTAGTTCTAACTCCCTTTCTTAAAAAAAAAAGTCAATTTCCAAAATATTTACTTACCCCTTTTTACAATCACTTATTATTTCTCTCTCTTCCACTGTATCCCATAATTGAATGATAAAAGTACAAAACAAAACAATATAAAAACCCAAACCCTCAGAACAAATATACTGAATACAGCAAAACAAATTCCCACATTGTGTCCAAATATGCATGACAGATTCTGGATTTTAAGTCTATTACCTCCCTGGCAGGATGTGGGTGGCATGGATCCATCTTCGATCCTCTGTACTCACAGTTTATCATCGCAGTAACCAGAGTTCTAAAGTATTTTAAAAATGCTTTTTCTCTATAATGGTCCCCATTCTGCATCAGGTTATTGAGGTCTTCTTAGATTCTTCTGACAGTATTCTGTCATTTCATATCACATAATAATGTTCCATTCCATTCATTTATCACAATTTGTTTAGCCATTCCCCAATAAATGGACACCCCTTAGTTTCCAGTATTTGGCTTCTAGAAAAATTTTTGGTAATAATATTTTTGTGCATATGGGTCCTTTCCCTCTTGCTTTGATCTTTTGGGGTTCTAGGCTTAGTAGTGGTATAAATGGGTCAAACAGTATGGAAAATTTAGCAACTTTTAGGGCCTCAGTACAAAATTGCTTCTTAGAATGACTGGACCAAGTCACAGTTGAGTTCCCATTTCCCATAGGCATCCCTCAATCTTGACCTCCTAAACTGATTTGACAATTCATCATAAATGGCCCTATAATTATTATCACAACTGGATCATTGACATTGAATTTTAAGAAGGAGAAGGAAGAGAAGAAGAAGAAAAAGGAGGAGGAGGAGGAGGAGGAGGAGGAGCCGGCATCATTCTGGTAGAGGACTTCAATAATGTTGCAGATAAGTTGAATTTTCTTCTGGTCCTCCCACTCCTTTAGTATTCTTACCTCTACTTTCCCTTGTTAATAGCAGGAAGGCAACTAAATCCACTTACTCCCTTGGGCAAATCACTTAACTGGCCAGAAAAGCTGAGGCTCTTCCTCACTTGTTAAATGTTGAGGTGAGCCTATAAGGTTTCTGAGGCCCCTTTTATCTCTAAATTTGTGACCTAATGAAAACTATAAGAGAAAGCCCTATTTTCCCTGGGGATACAAAAAAAAAAAAGTGAAAATAGTCTCTATCCTCACGGAGCAGAATAGAATAGACATAAGCTAGACCACTTAGCCCAGTACCTGGCACATTATAACCACTTAATCAATACCTGTGGATTTACTGGTTTTCTTATGATCACACAACTAACATGTCAGAGACAGAATTTAAACCCAGAATCCTAGATATAGAGCAGGAAGGGATCTTAAAAAGTCATCAAGGCCAACCTTTTCAGTTTATAGATAAGGAAACTGAGGCACAGAAAGACTGAATGAGTCATCCACAGTCACACGGTAAGTATATGAGGAAGGATCTGAACTTAAGTCTCCTGCCTCCAAATCTCGTGCCCAATCCACTACAGCATACTGTCTCTCCATTTAATGGGTCAGTCCTCAAAATGTGTAATGGAGCTTTATACCTGCGCTCAGCTCATAGCATAAGTTTTCACAAACTCACCAAAATCTGCACTAGTCCGGCCCATTCCTAATGCTATGGTGCAAAGATCAATGACCCCCCTCGATGGGTTTCTCTCCTCTTAGAAGAATTTGTTCTAGTCGGTCATTTGTTTCAGCTAACACGGCTCCCAAGCTACCAGTATGTGTGTGTGTGTGTGTGTGTGTGTGTGTATTAGTGTATTGTGTATGAATTTATGTATATATATGAGCTTATGTGTATCTGTGTGTCTGTGCTTCCTGTACATTCATGCGTATATGTATTTTGCTTTAGGAGAGTAGTTGACTGAGTATCTACAAGGCTCATTTAGTTTCCTTGAGGAGAAAATAATGAGAGTAGAGGGCATTTGAAATAAAAACAATTTAACAAACAGAAGAGGTTGGTGGTTAATGTCTTGTAGATTTGAGTCAAGCTGGAAGAGAACATTTCTCATGTAAAACCGCGAAATGGCTTTCTGAATATTTCGTTTTGTGCAAACAATTTTCTGACACTCCTGACTGATAGAAAACACATTCTAATAGAGAGAGGGCCACAATGTAATAATCTGCATTTAGAAAAGATTTTCTTTTCCTGACAACTCAGAACTTTTTCATAATTTTTTAAGAATGTTAAATAGGTATCTGACACATACAATTCAGGGGGAACTACTTAGTATTGCAAGATGAATTAAAGCTTTAAAAATATCTCTCTGCACTTATGGGCAGATGCAAACTTGCTGAAATTGGAATAATGAATTGGGAAACTGACTACAAAAAAAAGAAAGACACCTCCAATAATAAAATGCTCTTTGTTGTGAACAGAGGTGATCTTAATCTTAAAGCTATTGATATGCAAATACATACGTGATCTTAATTTTAAGACTATTGATATGCAAATACAACTAGTTTAGAATCGATGGTAAGCAGTTCTCACCTGCTCTTCTCGCCCCTCCCCCATCTCTTCCACCTCTTCCCAATCTTTGACCATTTGTAGATTTAGAACTGGGAGGGATATTAGAAGTCCCTTAGTCCTTACCCTTCATTTTACTGATGAGAAAATCCAGCACTTTGTAAGTGGCAGAGCAAGGTCTTTATTTCAAATCTGCATTCAAGGGCACCATTTTTGACTCCAAATCCTGTATTCAAGGGCACTAAGCTGAATCCCTTCCAGAAACTTGCTTTTGCTTTGTGAATCTAGTTCACCCAACCTGGAGGTGCCCGCCACTGTTCCGTGGGCTCCTAAATCAGTATCTCTTTCAAGCATTTCATTTGGAGTAAAAAAGAGTTCCTTACTGGAAAATATATTCCATGATGTAAAAAAGAATCCGAACCTTTATGGAACATGGAATTTAGTGAGCTTAGGAAAATGTGTGCTACCAAGGACCTCAACTAGCATCTTCTATAACTAATTATGATGGAAAGAGCTCTGGATTCGGAGTTTGTAGTATCCTTGGACACTTTAAGTAGAGACCACTAGGTGGCACAATGGAGGTGCCACAAACCTGGAATTAGGAAGACCTGAGTTCATATCCAACCTCAAACACTAGCTATGTGAGCCTGGCCAAGCCACTTAACCTCCATCTGCCTCATCTGTAAAATATACTAAAGCTGACTTGGTGAGGACTCCTAGAAGGGAGATGAAGATTCTGAGGGATAAGAGCCATGGACCCTTGGCCCTATAGGAGTGCTTCTCTATCTTAGTTCTTTCAGTCTGAGCCCACTTAGACTTAGTTTGTTATATTGTTTTAGGTCTAAGAGGCAAAGTGTACCCTTTGGTTGGGGGATAGAGGTTACTACGTACCAACCATTTTAAGCTTGAGTCTTCTCTCCCCAAAGAAGAGGGCATCTCTTCCCATTTGAGGAATGTTTTTGAACTTTGTAATGGTTACTCCCTCCTCAGTAACTACTTTCTGGTTGACTGATTGATTACAATTGGGGGAAATCACTCCAGATGGGGGCTTATGAGTCTTAGGATTGGAAGCACAATACCTGAGTTGGCCCCTAGGATCTGGAGGAGAAGAGGAGGCCATTGTGCTCTGAGGGCAGAGCCTGACAGTATGAGCAGATGCTGGGATAGTAGTCTCAGAGGTAATGCTATGAAAGAATGAATGGAAAAATAAACATTTACTAAATACTTTGCTATCTTCTAGGCATTGTACCAGGGACACAAATACAAAAAGCAAGACAATGCTTGCCCTCAAGAGCTTACATTCTAACACAAGAAGACAACACATAGAGGGATGATGAACGCAGCCCTAGGACCTGAGGAAGAAGATATGGTTGGCAAAACAAGGTATGAAGCTAGAAAGACAAGGGAAAGGAATGACTCATAAGTGTCAAGACACTAATGAGGAAAGGAGAGTAACAACTCCAGAGGTGAAAAGCTATACAAGTAGTTTGACACTCCAGTTCTCTAGGGGAATTACTAGTACTAAATTACAAATTTAGTCAGTCAATAAACATTTATTAAGCACCTTCTGGGTACAAGGGTGGCAGCTAGGTGGTACAGTGGATAGAGTGTTGGGCCTGAAATTAGGAAGACCTGAGTTCAAATCTAGCCTCAGACATGTATTAGCTGTGTGACCCTGAACAAGTCACTTCACCCTGTTTGCCTCAGTTTCCTCATCTATCAAAATAAGCTGGAGAAGGAAGTGACAAACCACTCCATTATCTTTGCCAAGAAAACCCCAAATGGGAATGTGGAAAATTGGACATGACTGAAATAACTGAAAAACAGGTGTCAAGCATTGTGCTAAAGCTGAGGATACAAAAAAAAAAATGCAGAAGACAGTCCCTGTTCTCAAGTGACTCACAGTTTAATAGTAGAGACACCATGCAAACAACTATGTATGAATAAAATATATGCAGATGAAATTGGAGATAATTAGCAAATCATCTCCACATTAACAACATTAAGGGGGACTGGGTAAAGCTTCTTGCAAAAGGTGGAATTTTAGCCAAAACTTTAAGGGTACTAGGAAAACCAGGGGGCAGAGGTAAAGGGAAAGAATTCCAAGCATGGGGGACAACCATTGAAAATGCATGGAGTCAGGACAGCTAGGTGGCACAGTGGATAGAGCACCAATCAGGAGGACCTGAATTCAAATCTAGCCTCAGACACTTTTACTCACTGTGTGATCCTGGGCAAGTCACTTAACCCCAATTGCCTCCAAAAAGGAAGGAGGGAAGACAGAAAGACAGAAAGAAAATGCATGGAGTCAGTAAATAGATTCTCAGTTTGAGGAACAACTAGGAGACCAGCATAACTGAATCCTAGAGTACAAGTTGTTGAGGGGGTTGGTGAAGAGACTTGGAATGTGTAAGAAGAGCAAAAATGTAGTACGAGTTCAGGTTCTGGCAAGCTTTAAAAGTCAAACTGGGATTTTGTAAATCGTATTTCATACTTCAATCAACTTCAGTGACTCCCTAACACTTCCAAACGTTTCTGTGCAGGAGGGCTGATGCGGTCAGACCTGAGCTTTAGGAAGAGTTGTTTGCCAGCTGAGTTGAAGATGCATTGGAGTGAGGAGAGACTGGAGGCCGGGGGCCCAAAGACCTGTAGATCTCCTTCCTAGCCAGCATGGAGAGCATAAAGAACTATAGAACACTTTTGCAAGAGTGGACAGTCTTTGCATTTCTGTCACGATCAAGTTCAAAATGCATAGAAAAGTGTTAAGAATTAGAAACTCAGGGCACAGGGGTCCTGAGGGAGCAATATCTCTGGGAAATGTATCTGAGACTCCTAAAATACCCCCAGGAAACACATCTGAAGCCCCTAAGACTGGTCAAACTGGCTGGCTCCTGCCCACTTCTGATGGTTCACATGGGCACAGTTAACATTGTTAAATAAATGCCTGTGTCTGCTTGGTATGTGTTGTGTGTATGTGTGTCTCCACCCAGGTGAGACTCAACCTTTCTCAGCCTCAGTATCCTTATCTGTAAAATGTAGCTAAAGTACAGGTCCAACCATGTCACCCCCTGCTTAATAAACAACAGTGGCACCCTGTTGCCTCTAGCATCAAATATAAAAGTCCTCTGGTTGGCATTCAAAGCTCTTCCTAACCTGGCCTCCTCTTACCTTTCCAATCCTCTTACCCTTCATGCCCCAAAACATACCCTTTAATCCTATGACACTGAACTCCTTGCTGTTCCATGGACAAGATGCTCCCCATCATATATAGATGTAGACACATACGCATAGATGTATCTGTGTGTATATGTATGTGTGTATATTTACACATATAACATACAAACATACACACAGACATATGTATCCTGCTTATACATAGTTGTTTGCATATTACCTCTCCTGTTGGATTGTGAGTACCTTGAAAGCAGGGACTGTCTGTTTTTTGTTTTTTTTTCCTTTATATCCCCAGCAATGGGCAGAATCCATGGTACTATAATTAATAATAATTAATAAATACTTGTTGACTTGAGGAAACTGAGGCACTAAGAGACTAAGTGACTTGCCCAAGGTCACAATACTAGTCAATTTCTGAGGCAGGATTCGAACCCAGATTTTTCCTGACTCCAAGTTCAGTACTCAGTATACCATGATGCCTCTTCCCATGCTAACAAAGGAATACATTGAAAATTATTTCTCTACTTTCTATATTTCTGTTTCCCTATATTTCTATCTTGATTACTTTAGAGGCCTTCTTGTTCCTACCTAAGTAGGCCAATACCAACCAGGTAAAGTGGTCTGTCACCATTAGGGTATTAGTTATATACTCTTCATATCCCTTCCCAGAGATAAGGAGTCTACCTACACCTACACCAGCTCCAAAGCTTTGCTTGGGCTTGCATTCTCTTGTTAAGCAGTATGACTCAATTGTTCTTTTTTATGAATACCATGAGCATAGGTCTCTCTCATTTCTTACAGATTATCTCCTGCCATCTTGGGCCACTGGAATTTGGTTTGTCCTAACTCCACAGCTGTTCCTTGTCCCAAGGGTTCAAAACCCTTAGAGAATGCTCTTCTGGCCACAGGCCAGCTTTAGATGGGGCCAGCTGTTGCCTTTGACCTTGCATTGGATCAGTTACAGTTTAGCACAGAGAATACAAGGCTCCTCTTCTTGTCACCCCCTCAACAACAGGAAAACTTCACTGGGAGGAGATAATCTTGAGTTCCAAAGGGACCTTGGCCTGAGTCACTTCTTGTATGCATTTGTCCAGCAGCTGTGTTCAATGCCAATCAACCAAGGACAACTGTGCTGCTGTGGGCTGGGGTGGGGGGACAGGTGCAATACAATAATCTCTAGTCCCACTCATGGCACACTCTTAGGGGGAAGTCCCAGGGGAAGGCTCAGCTGTGCTTTCTTGTACAAGTTGTCTTGTTCCCTACATATCACACATTGATTCCTTCTAAAACAGGTTCTTAATCTGAGGTCTGCACACTTGCTTTTAAAAATGTTTTGATAATTGTTTTTCAGTGTTGGATTGTGTTCCATGCCTTTAAAGTATTATTCTGAGAAGGGGTCTGCAGACAAAGGGGTCCATGACCCAAAAGAGCTTAAAAGCCCCTGTCCTCAATTATCTTCTATCTATTCTGTTTGTATGTCCATATTTCTTATTTTATTAACATGTTGCATCCCCTACTAGAATGTAAATTCCTAGGGAGCAAGGTGTAAGGTGTGTTTTTGCCTTTCTTTAAATATCACCCCCCCCCCCCAGTGTATCATGTTCACACCTGGCACATCATAGCACTTAATAAATGTTTGTTGATTGACCAGTGACATCACCCCTTCACAGATTTGCTGACCACCTGTACTACTCTCTTTAGTCCTGATGTTTTCCTTTCTCCCTGCCATGGCTCATCCATTACCATAGAGGAGAGGGTGCTGGCCATGGAGTTAGGAAGACCTGGTCTTGACTCCCACTTCCATCACTTAGCTATGTGATCTCCGGGAAATCTACACTTCCCTTCTTCATCTGTCAAAGAAGGTAGTAATATCTGCAGCAGGGTTTTTGTGAGGATAAAGTGAGATAATACGTAGAAGTACTCTGCAGACCTTATGGAAGGACTGCATAAATGTCAGCTTTATGATAACTTATAATGTAGCTATTTATGACATCAGAAATATGGAGGGTCATCTATCTAGAAGCAAAAGCGTACTTAGAGCTCATCAATTCTAACCTCCCTCCTCATCTGACAGAGGAGGAAACTGAGGCCCAGAGATGTGAAGGGACCCTTCAGAGGGCACTGTCAGAGCTGGAAATGGACCCCATGCCTCTGGCTCCATGTTCAAAGCTCTTTCCATTGCACTGAGCTGCTTCTCCCTTCAGCTATAGTTTTGGAAAAGAGACAGAAACATTCTTCAAAAGGATGGTTTTTCATATCGACCCTTTGTAAAAGCTAAGGGTATAACTTTAAATCTTTACCTAGAGAAGGGATTTCTTTGACAGGGAGCTAAAATAATGTGATCCAGGTCCATAAATATCTGATGATCTAACTAGGTAGTGATAGAGCTTAGACTAGACAACCTAAAGGAAAGGAGATTTGGGATTCCATTAGGCCACATCCATCTCAAAAAGCGTATCTCAAGTGAGCTTTTGGCAAGTGCTTGGTGCTAGTCATTGTACAGCCCAGAGGCTCTGAGTGCCTGAAGTATCCTCTATTCTGGGGCCTTGAATAAAGTGGAATCTATAAGCTTGAGTGCAGACAATGTCTCCATTCTGCTGTGAAAATGAGGATGATTGCATTGCCCAGAGGACAGCTATCTATTCCACTTGAAAAGAGAAAGGAGCTTTCTCAAAAAGCAGCTTCAGAGTTGCTCAAGGATTTGAACAAGGAGGCATCAGAGGTTAACATGCATTGCATTTACTGTCCTGAGCAAATAAAACTTACAACCAGGTTAATCCATCACCAGAAGCTGTAGCTAGAAGTCTGTGGGCATGAGGAGGCAGTGCAGTACCATAGACAGAAAACACCTGCTCTTGAATCAGAGAATGTGGGCTCAGCTCCCTCCTCTGACACTGCTCTTGTGGCCTTGGGAGGATCGCTTCACCATGTCTGGGCCTGAGTTTGCTAAAACTTTTGCTAAAATCAGGGAACTGGACCAGATGGTCTCTGAGGTCTCTTCTAGCTTTGGAGATGTGACTCTCTCTCTCCTCTCTCTCTCTCTCTTTCTTTCTCTCTCTCTCTTTCTCTCTCTCTCTCTCTCTCTCTCTCTCTCTCTCTCTCTCTCTCTCTCTCTCTCTGTCTCTCTCTATGTCTCTGTGTGTGTGTCTCTCTCTCTGTCCCTCTCTGTCTCTGTCTCTCTGTCTCTGTCTGTCTCTCTCTCTGTCTCTGTCTCTCTGTCTCTGTCTCTGTCTCTCTCTGTCTCTGTCTCTCTCTCTCTCTCTGATCTAGTCCAACCCTTTTATTCTATAGATTAGGACATTGTAGAGAAGTGAGATGACTTCCAAATAGCTGACATTTGTATACAGCTTTAAGGCTTAGCCATCTCCATCTATTATTGGGGTCCCTGGAGTCTCTTCTAGCTTTGGAGGTATGAGTCTGTGAGAATAGAGTGAAATTTGGGGCAAACCCCCTTTTATGTGCTGCCTTCCCCATCAGTAAGCTCCTCGAAGGTAGAGACTGTCTTTTGTTTATATCTGTATCTCTAGCACTTAGCCCAGCACCTGGCAAGTGCTAACTAGTAAGTGCTTAATTAATTATCTCTCTATCCACCCACCGCTATCTAATCTATCCATAACTATCTCTCTATACTATTCATCTATATAATCTATCTACCTATCTCTATTCATCTCTATCACCATCTTCTATCCTATTCATCCTATTCAACTATCTTTATCTACCTATCCATTTCTATCTCTATATAGTCATCACTATCTCCATCATCTATTCATATCTATCAATCTATCTAATCTACCCACCTACTTATCCATGTATATCTATCTATCATCTACCTACCTATCCATCTCTATTCATATTTATCCATTCATTTCTCTCTACCTATCCATTTCTACCTACCTATTTGCTCATCTCTATCATCTATCTCTCCATGTACCTATTGATCTATCTGTCTCTCTGTCTCTGGGTCTCTTTCTTTTTCTCTAGCTTATCCAGTCCAGCCCTTTCATTCTATAGATCAGGACACCATAGAGAAGTGAGATGACTTCCAAATAGCTGACATTTATGTACAGCTTTGAGGCTTAGCCATTTCCATCTATGGTTGAACATGATGCTCACAAATGTGTGTGAAATGGTAGGTGTTATTATTCCCATTTTACAGATGAAGACATTGATTTTGAAAGAGGTTAAATGATGTGTTGAAGGTGATATAGTTAACAAGGGGAAGAGCTGGGATACAAATTGTATCTTATATTAACCCAAATTCACATCCTGGTAATAATGAATCAGCAGAAGCCACCCAGGTTAGGATTCTGGTCTTATGATATGTACATTCCAAACAAATTCCAGACCTCCAGAATTCCAGACCAACAGGACATCAAAAGGGCACTGATGACTTTGAGGTTTTACTGATAACTTTGAGATGATTTGTATAGGTTAACAAACTAACCTCAAGGCCGTTCCCCTCCTTCCCCTCCCCCACCCCCACAAAAAATAAAAACTCCTGCCCCCTAGCACTGTTCCATCTCCTAAGGGTCCATGCTGCTTGGGTGTTCCCAACTCTAGTCCATGATTACTTAAGTGAGCCATCACCTCTTCCTCCTCTTCCTCACCTTGCTGGCCTTTCTGCACTCTTCCATCCCCCCCATTCCCACATCGTCTCTTTCTGTATCCCTACTTTTTGTCACTTTTCTCTGTGTCTTCTACCCACTGTGATTATCAAAGTGTGACTGCTGCTGCTCCACTTCCTACTGCCCCTCCTGGTCTTTCCCAGTCAGTACCCAAAGAACCAGATGTCCCTGCCCCCATTTCATAATTCCATAAGTTAATTATCAATTCGGTATTATGTGTGGATTGATGGACCTTCTCTAATGCTTCTCCATGGTACTGTATATTATGGACTGTACAACATTCTTAATATCGATTGAGCCTCACTGTCTCACCCCTCACCCTCACTTCCATTTTGCAGATGAGGAAATTGGAGAGGTTAAGTGACTTGCCTAGAGTCACAGAGGCAGCTCACCTGATTCCAGGTTCAGAGCCCTAGCCACTATACCGCCATGCCTCTTTTTCTACTTGATTTTTCCTGCGTGGATACTTAGGCAAGACTTTTTTGAGTGACTGTGGATCCCATTTAGGAGACTCTGCTATGTTCTGGATTTTGATGCAGTCAGCACAAATCTGCAAACGTGAGTATCTGGCCAACGTCTTCAACTACAAGGAATCTGTGTTTCATTTGGACAGTGGCAAGCAACTTCCAAAGGCATATGTCCCCTTGTTTTCTGCCTTGCTCAACACGATAATCTCTACTCATATCTCTTAAGGAACCTTGTATGATTTTGATGTGCCTGGGAATTACCTTGTTGGAGATGGCAAAATGCCTTTCAGATGGCATTTCAATCTGCTGCTGGAGCTAAAGAGGCTTTACAGAAAAGTCACACAATAAAGGTTCTTTTATTTGTCACAAAGGAAGACCATGTGGCTTACTTGTTAAATTCCAAGCGAACACAGTGGGAGGGGCAGAGAAAGCAAGGAAAAGGTGCTGGGGAATCATCTGGCCCTGGCACTGAGACCAGGACTGACACCTCCAGAATGGGTATGGGAAGTGCAGGGAAGAAATGCAATCACACCATGGCAACAAGAGGAGGCCCATAAGGGTCCTGCAAAAGACCAGATCTCCCAACACTTGGTACATCATTACAAGGTTGCTCTTGTTGGAATTCCTGGCTCCATCTTCCTTCCATGCAACAGGGTAGTTCAACAACTCAGAAATGACGGCAGTTGAGTGTTTACACTGAGAGAAGCCATCCCTCTCAGGATTTGAGAGATCGGTTTCTCATCCCTGTGGTCATAGGTAAGGAGGTCCCAATTAGATAGGAAATGGGAAGGTCTAGTCTAGAAGCTTCCAGGTATAAAAGATTCAGATTGAGGATGGGGGAAGGAGTTATTCCTAGAGAAAAGGTAGGATACAAGGGAAGGGGTAATAGACCTGAGGAAGGGATACGACTGTAACATAAAGAGGCATGAGTGCATTTGTTTGTTTGTTTTCATACACAATCCTCAACCCAAATTCAAAACAGTTCTCTGTGGCCACTGAGGAAGCATGAGCAATGTCCTTTCACTGGCTTCTCCAGTACCATATAGAAAATCTCAAAAGAGTCAATGGCACATTATCATATATAATTCCACACGTTCAGATGAAAATCCTATTTATCTCCAAATCTAAAGTTCGGCAGATTCACAGAATAAGGAAAACTTCAAAGTTCCCAAATAAGCCAACAAAATAAGAAACACTCTGCAAAGTTTACCAAATAGCTCTGCTTGCTTAGCCTTATAGGGCCTTTCTCAATCCACAAACGAAAGAAAGAACAAAGACACAGAAAATTGGCTTCCATCTTGAATAGAAACCTGGTCCACAGTGAGCTTTCTAAGCCACATGGAGCTCTTCTCCCTACAGAGATTTGGGGCCTGGGGTCGACATGGCATTGCCCCTTTCTCAAATGAGAAATTTGTCCTGGGTGGAAACCTTCCACCCAGTGCATGAGTCCATTTTTATTTTAAAAGATGATTAACTTTTGTGGTCATTTTTGCACATATTTACCATGACTAATGAAGTATGAAATGACTGAGTCTTCCATGAAATAATATTTCTTATTGCTTTTGAATGCACAATAGAGTTAATTCTGCCATTTATTTGTCTCCCAAGGAGAGGACCCATGATCTATTCCTTCATTAGTTACCACTTCCTTTTATCTTCTGATTTAAATTCATATGACTCATTTCCTCCAATAATATGTCCATTCAAGTCAACAAGAATTTATTAAGGGCTTACTATGTGCCAGGCTCTGCACTAAGGTCTGGGAATATATACATAATCAAAAAGAAAGACAGTCTCTGCCCTCGAGAAGCTTATATTCTAATGAGAGAGGACAACCCTCAAAAGGAAGCTGAAGAGAGGTGGGGAGAGAGGTCTCCAACTGGGCATCTTGGCAGAGGAAATCCTGGGAATGGCAAGTGCAGCCTGAGGAGGACTGAAGATGTTACTGGCCTGGGTGCTTTTAAAATGGAGCTACTGGGAAGTGGTTTCAGGGCCTGAGTGTACTTTGTAAGTATGAGAAGCCCAGGAGTGGAGGTAACTTTCAGATTGAGGAAACTTCTGTGGCACGGATCACTTATGAAAGAGCTTTCATGTCAAAGATTTCTATGGCCAAAGAAAACATCTCCAAATGTCCAGCTTCTCCATATATAACTAGGCTGGTACATGAGAGCAGGCAGAGTCTACTGCCGGGACCAAATGGTCAAAGCCTTCCAACTTAGTGGGAAGCTGCCAGACCTTGACCACTCTGCATAGCCTTAAGAATTGAGGGTCACTTTCACACCATGACGAGACATTGAAATATTCCTTTCTGGACAAAAAAATAGCTGATCTTTATATAGTGCTGTGAAATTTACAAAGTTTTTTTACATACATTAACTCATGAAAGGACTGAGGATGTTTGGTCTGGAGAAAAGAGACTTAGTGGCAACATGCCTATAGATCTCAATTATTTGAAAGGTTATCACATAGGCAGCTAGGTAGGGTTGGATGTTGGACTTAAAATTAGGAAGCAAGACAAAGTTCAAATCTAGCCTCAGAAATGTACTAGCTGTGTGATCTTGGGTAAGTTATTTAACCTCTGTCTGTCTCAGTTTCCCCAGATGTTAAATGGAGATGATTAAAGTACTTACCTCTCAGGATGGTTGAAAGGATCACATGAGATAACCCATTGTTTTACTGGTTTTGCTTGGCTCCAGAAAACAGAAATCAGAGCAGGAAATCTGAATTGCAAGGAGACAATTTAGGCTTGACATAAAGAAAAAACCAAAACCAACCCCCCCCCATCCTATTAGAACTGACGCAAAGTGAAATGGGTTGTCTCCAGAACTAGAGAATCATTGACTCAGAGTTGGAAAAGTTCTCAGATGTCATCTGGTCCATTTAAGAGATGAGGAAAGTGAGGCCAGGAGAGGTTAAACAAGGCTTGATGTCCTACAGCTTTTTGACTGCAGAGCCAGCCCTTGTTCCACTAGACCATTCAGGCTGCCAGACTTTTTCTGGTTAAGGAGACCTTCCAGCACCCACTGAATGGCTGTTCGCCAGCTACTTTGAAGGGACCATTCTTGCTCAGATACAGGTTAGCCTTTCAGGTCCCTCCCAGTTCTTGGCTTCTGTGATTCTGGGATAAAAATACTTTCCCTACTGGGATGGCCCCAAGCATCAAATGTGAAGGCATAATATAAATAGGAAGCACTAATTAAGATAATGGATCTTTGGAGGCCATCTGGAAAGTCTACATGTAACAATTTTTTTTGCATTTATAGAATTTTTCTCTCTAGGGGAGGAGTTCTCAACCAGTTTAGAACTTAACTTATAGCTTTTTGAAATATATTTTTAGTGACTCTCAGTAATCCCGGGCATTTTATTTTATACATTAAAAATATGATTCTGAGAGGGCTTCACCAGACTGCCCAAGGCTGAAGACACAAGGAAAGTGAGGAACCCTTTCTCTAAGGGAAGTTTAGACTGCTGTTCCCTGATTCAGCCTCTTAAGTCCCTAGATTAGTTGCAAGGATCACAGATGTAAATCTGGAAGGGGCCTTAAAAGTCACTGAAGGTTCTTATCTTAATGGACTTCCCTGAAGTCCTACAGCTAGGAAGTGTCTGAGGTAGAATCTGAACCCAGGGCTTGCTGACTCCAAGTCTAGTACCTTATGGATCAGGCCATATAGCTTCTAAGTTGAGGTACTCTAGCACCTGGGACAAGTTAAGGCATAAAGGAGGTAATGGATCTGCCTGAGGTCATGAGGTATTTGGGCCTGGGGTTGGGAATGAGTCTCCTGATATCTTGGACCCTCTCCCTTTTCTATTGTGTTGGGCCCAAGCAGTCAGGAGGCCTAAAGTCCATGGCCCCGGGCCAGTTTGGGGTCAAAGAGGAGCAGGAATGTCCTGTGACTCAAAATGAGCTTTTTAGTCCCTCCACTAATTCCACCTTTCCCTCTGGCCTCAAACCATCTTCTCTGGGGCTGTGACCCCCACTGACCCTATGGCCAACTCCCACATTTATTACTATTTATAGGTGCCTACAGAACTTCATGGATTGGGTGGGGGATGAGGGGATTTTCTAAGAAAGGAGAAAAGTATGTTTTCAATTCCTTATTTTTAAGCTCATTTGGGACTGCTGTGTGCTGGCATGTTTCTTCACATCCTAATGGGTCCAGTGAAGGAGTACAGCTATTATTTCAAGTTGTAACTGAAAAAGCTGCCCTTTTATTTGGGGGAAAGCACCATTCAGTGAGGACTTGGTGGCTGGGAGGAAGAACAGCAGAGGGGCAGGGAGATTGGAAGGAGAGAGAGAGAGAGAGAGAGAGAGAGAGAGAGAGAGAGAGAGAGAGATTGAGAGAAGGGTGGGGTAGGGAGAAGGAGAAGGAGAGGGAGAGGGAGAAGGAGAGAGAGGTCTGGGCTGGGCACTGATTAGCAGAGAAGTGACAAATCATCACAGGTGCTTTTTCCATCCAGTCCCTTTTCCCTTTGAGACCCCAGAGACAGCCATGGTCATGCCTGAATTTTTCACCTCTGTTTTGTTAGCAACCAGCTCCAGGTGTTAATGGTTCACTGCTCTGATCCGACAGCCCTGCCATAATTCCAGCTCCATTGGTGCTGACATACACTATTCTTTAGTCCAGAGGTAAAGGCATCTAGGTGACACAGAAGATAAAATGCTGGGTTTAGAATCAGGAAGATCCCTCTTCCTGAGTTCATATCTAGCCTCAGATACTTACTAGTTGTGTGGCCCTGGGCAAGTCACTAACTCCATTTGCCTCAGTTTCTTCATCTGTAAAATGAACTAGAAAAGGAAATGGCAAACCACTCTAGTAACTCTGCCAAGAAAATCTCTGATGGGGTCATAAAAAATTGGGAAATGACTGAACAACCATCCAGAGGCTTGAAATTGTGTGGAGAGAACATCTCCGGTGTGTTCAATCCTAAAAAAAGAGAAAGATAGCATTTATATAATGCTTTAAAGTTTGCAAAGCACTCCACATAAATTATGTAATTTGATTCTCACAACAACCCTATTAGCCAGGTGCTTTATCCCCCATTTTATAGATGGGGAAACTGAGGCTGAGAGAGGTTTAGTGGCTTACTCAGGGTTGCTAGTATCTGAGTCAGGATTTGAACCTAATCTTCCTGACTTTAGGTCTATACTATGATAACTGGCTGTTAAAAAGAAAAGAGAAGAGAGAGGGATAGAAGAGATTAAAGAACATGAAGAGAAGGGAAAAAGGAAGGAATGAAAAAGGGAAGGAAGGATGGAAAGAGGGACAGAGGAAGGGAGGAGGGCGGGAGGGAGGGGGAGGGAAGGAGAGAGGGGGAAGGAAGGAGAGAGGAGGAGGGATGGAGAGGGGAGGGGGAGGGAGGGAGGGGGGAAAGCAACAAATACAATTCTATTTGTTAACTACTTCCTCTGACTGATACACTGTAGACACTCTGAACCATTCAGGACTTAACAGAGCTTCACCTGGCAGCCTAATCTAGGAAGGGAATAGAAAGGATAGGGTCACGCTGAGAAACGCTCTTTCCAAACTTAAAACACAGTCTAAATGGGAGTTACTATTGTTAAACCAAATGTGCTGGTCCAGAAAAGGAGAGGATGTGCTTGGGTGGAAAAGAGAGATTGAAGGTAGAGCTCGAACTAGGAATTCTGGGCCCTAGGATCAGGGAGGTAGGAAGGAGCAAATGGAGAGATGCTTCCAGGGCATAGGGCTGGGGGCTGAAGATGCTGCCGCTGCCAGCCCTGGGCCAGGAAGAGATTCACCTCTTCTTCCAAGGCATCACAGAGACTCTTGTGCAAGTCTCTGTCAGCCAGGTACAATTGGGTGGGGGGTAGTGGCAGCCTGACCTCCAAGATCAATCAGCTTGCAGGTCTAAAGCACAGCTGATGGACCCCTGACCCACTAGGCAGGTGGCATGGGGGCAGGGAGGTGGCCAGTGGAGGATGAGTGGGGTTGGGGGAGACCAGAAGTGGTCATCTGCCTTGACCTTGTAAGGTAAGCAAGAGCAATGCTGGGGCATGGCACAGAGCCCATAGAGGACCAGAGGAGAAGCACGAACCTCTAAACTTCACCTGCCTCAGACAAAGCCCTGCTCACCCAGTCCTGCTTCCTACGGTATCATCCTTTCCCTCAGTTCCATCAAGTACATCCTTTTTCTTCACTGGAAACTAGACTGGAAAGGATCTTCAAAATCATCTTAGTCCAACTCTAATTTTACAGATGAGGAAACTGAGGCTTCCCCCAAAGCAAAGCAAAGCAAAGAGATTTGTTGAGGTGGTAAATAGAGCCAGGCCTGGACCAACTCCTCTCTGTCCAAACCGGATATCTTCTCTCTCTACACGATCTACCTTCAAAACAAGTATTGCCTTGGACACAGTCACTGTAAGCCTGACCACCTGCCCTTTGAGGTCGGCAGAACTGGAGACCTTGCTGACTATGTATGGATTGCTGGCCTGTGGACCTCCTCTCTGAAATGCACTTAAGGAAAGGCTGCCTGGAGAAAGGACAGACTTTCAGCCTTTGGATGGTGAAACTGAGGGTGATTGTTATTCTAATTTAATTTGACCAGCAGAGGGCACTAAGAAACGTCCCTAAAGACTAAAGGAATGAAAAGGGTCTGCAGTGTGGTAAAAGGGAAGGGTTGATCACGCCAGGAAATCCTCCTCATACAGTGTAACCTCACTCACTACTTTGATTGAGATATGTGGGGGTTGGGATGGGGGAGGGGAAGGGAAGACCCGCCTAAGTTCCTGAAGAGTTTTCACTGTATTTTCAAAGAAAGGAAATTTCATTTCTTCCAAATAGCAAAATGAGAAAGTAAGCTAGGAAAAGGAATGCCAACAGCCAATAAAGCTTGGGCTATGGAGGCTCAGCCCTCCTGGGCTGGGGGCTTCCCATGGTAATGTTTGATGGTGAACATCACTTATTGAGGCATGCCTTAGTAAGGAGCTCTCACTTCTAGAATGTAAGCTTCTTGAAGACAGAAACTACATCTTCTCAGTCGCTGAGTCCATCCAACATTTAACACGTAGTCATGAATCAATAACACAGTAGGCACACAAAGAACTTAAAAATTAATCTTTATTTTAAAAAACTAAGAAGTCAACAAAGGAATTCTCTGCTAAGGAAAATGAACAAAAAGAGGCAATAGGGAATGAATATACAAGATAAGTAAGGAGATAGTTAGTATCTGTCCTTGACAAATTCTAGTCACCAAGCCCATATGAATTATATCCTTGGGTAGTGAAAGAGCTGATAGATGTGATTGTTGTTAGCTGTCAAAGTGGTTAGAACACTGGGCCTGGAGTCAGAAAGATCTGAGTTCAAATCCTGCCTCAGACTCTAGCTATATGCCTCTGGGAGAGTTGCTTAACCTCTGACTCAGTTTTCTCAACTGAAAAATAGGGATATCAGTAGTTAGTACCTACCTCCCAAAGTTGTGAGGGGCAGATGAAATAATATTTGTAAAATGCTTAGTACAGTGTCTGGAACATAGGAAAGGCTTAGTGTTTATTTCTTTCCTTTCTGAGACTCTGCCAGTAATATTTTTTAAATCAGGGGAAACAGGGAAGGTACTACAAGACTGAAGAAAGCCAAATGTTGCCTCAATTTACAAAAAGGGAAGAGAACAGAGTCAGCAAACTGACTATAAGCCAAAGAGCTTAACTTGTATCTCTGGGAGAATGGACCTAGAGAGAGATGGGGAATGTGTAGCAAGAGAACCATTGATCATAAAAGGACCAATATGGCATCATTAAGAGTAGGTCATCAAAAAAAAAAAAAAGTTAGGGGCGGCTAGGTGGCGCAGTGAGTAGAGCGCTGGCCCTGGAGTCAGAAGGACCTGGGTTCGGATCCGGCCTCAGACACTTAACACACACAAGCAAAAACCTAGCCGTGTGACCTTGGGCAAGTTACTTAACCCCAACTGCCCTCCAAAAGGCAAAAAAAAAAAAAAAAAAAGAGTAGGTCATAGGGGTGGCTAGGTGGCACAGTGAATAAAGCACTGGCCCTGGAATCAGGAGGACCTGAGTTCAAATCCAGCCTCAGACACTTAACACAAAACTAGTTGTGTGACCTTGGGCAAGTCACAACCCCAATTGCCCTCCAAAAAGGAAAAAAAGAGTAGGTCATACTAGACTCACCTCATCTCCTTTTGTTAAGGTTGCATGGGGGAATGTTGCAGAAATAGTTTACATAGACTTTAACAAAGCTTTTGATAGAGTATCATGTGATATTCTGGTGAAGATGGAGGAATCTGAGTTTACATAATAATCAATTGGATTCAAGATTCCCAGTGCAGTTGTGAGTGGTACGGTGTGTCTGTAGGACAGGAGTTTTCCAATGGAATGCTATGGGGATCTGGGCTTGGCTGGTGCTCCTAAACAGTTTTTTTTTTTTTTAAATCAATGACATGGATAAAAGCATAGACAGTAGACTCATTAGATTTAAGCTGGGAGGGGTATGACAAAATCAGGCTCCAAAAGGATCTCAGCAGATGAGAGCACTGGGCTGAATCTAATGGGGATAAATGTAAAGTTTTATCCTTGGGTACAACAAAATCAACTGTATAAGTCCAAGGTGGGGGAGCCCACAGTCAATGAGTTAGCCCCTGTCCTGAAAAAAATATCTGGAGGTTTTAATGAAGTGCAGACTCAACTGGAACCATCAAAGTGATGTGGAAGCTAAAAGAGCTGATGAATTTCCATGTATTAAGAATTCAAGAATAGATTTCTTGAATAGGGAGATTGTTCATTTCTGGACTCCATTGATAAGCTGGAGAGTGTCTAAGGAAGGGGCAACCAAGATGGCGAAGGGGCTTGTTTCCATGACACATGAAGAAGTTAGGCATGGTCAGTTAGGAGAGTGTTTTATCTCCTATATAAACTAAGTTCCTTGAGGGCAGGGACAGGATGCCATTTATCTTGGATAAATTGAATGTAATTTTTTTGAACTACTTGTTTGGGAGGGAGTGATTATAAAATATTTCACTGGTACTTTTTTTTTGTCTCCCATTGCCATTATGAAATGAGCAGTGAGCTTTGGAGACAGAAGGAGCCACCTGTTGATTGCCCTCTGATAAGTCACTTGGGACAGCTAGGTGGTGTAGTGGATAGAGTAGTGGACCTGGAATCAGGAGGACTTGAGTTCAAATCTGGCCTCAGACATACTTACTTATGTGACCCTCAGACACTTACTATGTGACTCTGGGCAAGTCATTTAACCCTGTTTGCCTCAGCTTCTCCTGGAAGCTGGGGGAGGAAATGGCAAATAACTCCAAGTATCTCTGCCAAGAAAACCCCAAATGGGGTCACAAAGAGTCTGACACAACTGAAAACAACTAAACAACAACAAAGTCATTTATCCTCACTTAGCTTTAGTTTCCTCATCTGTAAAGTGGGGATTCTTGTTCTCAAGAATAAACCCCAAAATCTGAAATAGTTTTAGAAAGAAATTTATTAGGTTGTAATCAGGTAAGCAATTTTGTGAGGGGGCAACTTGAAAGCAAGGTAGATTGAGAGGGATATCAGTAAATGTAAATATTTGATAAAACTTGCATGAAGTTAAAATATAAAGGGAACCCAAAACACAAACTTGGATGGGCCCCAAATGACCTGGGTGAGGATCTAGGACCTAGGGGAACCCTAAATTCCTTATAACCATCTCCAGCATTTCTGGAAAGATACTGAGGTCAGGGCAACATTCTGGGTTCAAACAATCTCTAGTCACATAAAAATTGGGTTCAAATAATAAATAATCTACAGGGTAATAATAGCATCTACCTAACAAGGTTGTTGTAAGAATCAAGTGAGATCACATCTATCTATATCTATCTATCTATCTGTCTGTCTGTCTACAATATAGATATATAATATATATGATAGATATACACACACGTAAAGTGCTTTGCAGACCTTAAAACATTACCTAATTTTTAGCTATTACTAATAAGAAATTACTTCCCTTTTCTTCTTTGTTACAGAGAAAGTATTCTAGTAAGGAACCAAAGCAGTTCCACAGCCAAGATGCTCCAGAAAGCTGCTATCATCAAATATTTAAGAACCCAGAACAAGGACTGCTAATGTCCCCTCAACTGCTTATTCAGGCGGCTGAGTGAGGAGTGGGAAATGATGGGATCTTAAAAAAAAATAAAGCCTAATTATTCCTGTCAAAGGAATTGATTGCAGTGCCTGAGGGTGATGTTGTTCCCTGGAGGAGACTGTGTTCCCTGGGTCAGGGCTGTTCACTCCATCCTTCCTGGCTAATCTCTTGTTGAAAGGAGCGTTTTCCTGGAATTGCATTTGGCCCCTTTGAAAACTGGTCCTAAATACATAAATTAGTATATTGCTGTCATTAGAGATTTCACTGGCAAGTGAGGCATTTAGTTGTACATTCAGCTGCCCGTTGAATGATTTGAGGGTGAATTTATTGTTGTGGTGGAGAAAGAGAACAGGATTGCAACCAATCATTCAACCAATATGCATTTATTAAGCAGTTCCTGTGCTAAGTCCTTCAAATTAAAAGACTTGCGTTCAAGTTCATATCCTTGACATTGTGTATCTTGGAGTATTCTTCAACCTAGAGACCCTAAAATCCTCCAAGAGAGTAATTCCTCCCACCTTGATCCACTGGACTGGCAGTCAACAAATTGGGAGGAAAGGCTACAAGATAAAAGGTTTAATTAGCATCAGCTGTTGGGTAATTGCCAGGTGGTTGGCAACTCAGAAGAAAAAGAAATATACTCACAATATAGGGTTTTACTTAGGGAAACATTGCAGGTGGCAGAAGCAGCTTCTTAGGGAAGTTAAGTTATAGGGATTTGGGGGAGAATGTTGGGGTCTCAGGAGTTGCCATGGATCAGGTTTGTTTCAGTGGGGATGCTTTGTTGTTGTTAATCTTTTTGGACCTTACACAAGGGACAGAGGGGATAGGGTATCTTTTTTGTTGTTGTTGTTGTTTTTCGGAGGAGGGGGGTTGGGGGAGAGGGGTTTGCTTTTTTTTTTTTTTTAAAGCAATTGGGGTTAAGTAACTTGCTCAAGGTTACAGGGCTAGTCATTTGATTTATGCGTGGGTGCTCATTTTCTGAGGCCGGATCTGATCTCGGGTCATCCAAACTCCGAGGCCGGCGCTCTTACTCATTGCGCCACCTAGCCGCCCCTTTAGGGCAATTGGGGTTAAGTAACTTGCCCAAGGTTACACGGCTAGGTTTTTGTTTGTGTGGATTAGGTGTCGGAGGCCGGCTCCGACCTCAGGTCCTTCTGATTCCAGGGCCGGCGCTCTATTCACTGCGACACCTAGCCGCCCCTTGAGGGGTTTGCTTTTTGGAGGGCAATTGGGGAATTGGGGTTAAGTGACTTGCTCAAGGTCACACGGCTACTAAGTGTTAAGTGTCTGAGGCTGGATTTGAACTCAGGTCCTCCTGACTCCAGGGCCAGTGCTCCATTCACTGCTGCCCCGAGATGGTATCTTTATAATCCCATTAGGATATCTGGTGGGTCAAGAGTTCTCTAAAATAATAGAAATCTCCTTCAAAATAGAATCAATGAGCTTATTCTGTTGTTGTATAACTTAAAGACAGAGTCTGTCTCTAAACAACCCTGTAACTCCATTTCTTGGACCTCAAAGGTTACTTTTGCGGGGGGAGGGGGGGGGTATGTTTCTCAAAAGTCACAGGCTATTTCCTCCATATATAACTGACAGTATCTATTGTCTTCCCTATAAAATTACTTTGTTTTTATTTTCATATATTTTGGTTTACATTTATTTATGTAAATAAGATCTTAGTTTGGAGACACTGAAACTCTGCTAGATCAGGGAGTACTGAGGTGCTCTCAGGCTCTCTCTAAAGGGGTCTCAGATATTTCACTGAAAGAAACTCAAAGTAGAAGAGAAAGTTGTCCTAATACCAACTCAGGTCATGAATAACACACTCAATCAGGCATAGAAATCTATCTTACTCTATAGGAAAGTAGAAAGGGAAGGGAATAGGGGGGCTGATAGAAGAGAGGGTGGACTGGGGGAGACAGCAGTAAGAAACAAAACACTTGAGGCTAGAAAGGGTGAAAAAAGAAAGTAGTATGAACAAGGGAAAAATAAAATGGAGGGAAATACACAGTAATTCTAGCTATGAAAAAAATGTTCATAGCAAGTTTCTCTGATAAAGGTCTCATTACTTAAATATATAGAGAACAGAGTCAAATTTATAAGAATTTAATCATTTCCCAATTGATAAATAACCAAAGTAATCAAAGATATCTATAGCTATGTGAAAAATGTTCTAAATCACTATTGACTAGAGAAATGCAAATTAAAACAACTTTGAGGCATCACTACACACCTATCGAATTGGCTAATATAACAGAAAAGGAAAATGACAAATGTTGAAGGGGATAAGGGAAAATTGAGAAACTAATGCACTGTTGGTAGAGTTGGGAATGGATCCAACCATTTTGGAGAGCAATTTGGAATTATGTCCAAAGGACTATATAACAGTGCATATTACTACTAGGTCTCTATCTCAAAGAGATTTAAAAAAAGGAAAAATAACCTATATATACAAAAATATTTATGGCAGTTATTTTTGTGGTGATGAAAAATTAGAAATCGAGGGGATGTCCATCAATTGCAGAATGGCTGAACAAGTTGTGGCATATAATTATGATGGAATTCTATTGTAAGGTAAGAAATGATGAGCCAGATGCTCTCAGAAAAACCTGGAAAGACTTACATGAACTGATGGAAAGTGAAAGGATCAGAACTAGAAGAACATTGTACTTAGTAACAGCAATATTGAATGATGATCAACTGTGGACAATTTAGCTATTCTCAGCAATACAATGATACAAGACAATTACAAGGACCTTATTATGAAAAATGCTATCCATCTTCTGAGAAAGAACTGATGGGATCTGAATGCAAGTCCAAGCATACTTGTGTTTAACTTTCTTTTTTTTTGGTTTGTGTTTTCCTTCATAACATGACTAATATGAAAATATGTTTTGCATGACTGCCCTTGTATAATCTAGATCAATTGCTGGCTTTCTCAGTGAGGGGAGTGGGTAGGGAAGTAGAAAATTTGGAACTCAGATTTTGAAAAATGAATGTTAAAACTGTCTTTACACATAATTGGGAAAGTAAAATAATAAATAGAGAAGTTATGTTAAAAAAAAAAAGGTTATGGTTATAAGTAGTCCAGTGTAAGTCCATGGAGCTCACAGCAAGACAGTTTTATTGAGGGGAGATACTCACAAAATGCAGGGCAGTCAGGGTAGAAAGCAGTTGTGTCTGCTGGGCCCCTGAGTGGAAATGGGTACACCCCTGGGGCACCAGAGGGCATGAGGTACCCTCTCCCCAACCAGTAAACTTCTGTAGATAGGTCTATCTGTTACTAACTGGACCAGACCTTGGGGGCAGGGAGTGAGGGGCCTGGAGCAGAGGACTGATGCCCATAGTTGGAGAAGAAAAGACTCCTGGGGAATTGGAGGCTAGTTGCTAGTCAGACTCCCTCTGGTAGTAAAAGGGTCTTTGGGCCTTTGTTGCTGGTCTTATTTTGATGTGGTGACTCAAGGACTTTTAAAGCTTCCTGTGGGTTTCTTCCTTTAGCAGACTGGGGAGGCTACTGTATTTCTTACAGAAGCATATGTGTTCAAAGCCCCCATAACTTCCTTCTGGGAAGTCCCTGAAGAGAGAATTACATGCCTCACATTCCAGAGAGGAGGAAGAGAGTACCAGATCATTCCTTTTAAAATCTATTAAAGGGATGGCTCTTTTTGCCTCAGTGACCAGTCCTGTTTGATGCAGCCCCTCCCCTGCTGACATTATGGGGGCCAATAGATTGTTGCATCATCCTAAAGGCCTAAGTCTTTCAGTATTGAGTCTCTCATACAGCCCACCAGAATGGAACAGAATAATCTGCAACAGAAGGGGTCCAGCACCAAGGAGAGCACCTGTGCTTGAATTACAGATCTGTTACCTAATACCTGAATGATCCTGGCTAAGGTGCTTTTCCCTTCTGGATTTCCTCATTCAGAAAATGGGGGAGGGGGAAGCAGACAATGATCTCTACATCCTATAATTGTACTATACGTCCAGCATGGTGGGAAATACCAAAGGAGTGGTGGGGGGGGGAGGCGACTTTACAATTCCTTTACTTCTAAAGTCAATGGTCTTTTCTCATTTCTTTTTCAACCTCTATTCAGCTTGTGGCACCATCAGACCTTTGGTAGCACTGCTTTCTTTCTCTTGATTCTCCTATCCATCTGACCATTTCTTTTAAGACTTTTGCTGGACCATGATCCTCTTCTCTATTTTGGTTCTCTTTCTCTCCTCTTCCTCTTTTTCTGTTTTTCTTCTCTCTCTGTCTCTCTTGCTTCTATCTCCCGTTTTCTTGTTTCTCCTCTGTTTTTCACTTTGCTTCTGTGTCTCTCTTGCTTCTCTCTCCTCCATTTTTCTTCGTCTCTACTTCTCTCTGTCTCTTGGTCAAGTCATCAGCTCCCATGGAGCTGCTTCCATGCATGACTCCCAGATTACTCTTACCCTTCATCTCTCCTCAGAATTCCTGGCTTCCTTCAAGACTCAGTTTAAATCTGGCAGGAGGCTTTCAGAATTCCCCCAGTTGTTAATGAGTCCCCTCTAAGGTCACCTCCCTTCTACTCAGCATGGATCCCACATAGAGTGTTTATGTGTTGTCTTCCCCCGTTGGAATGTGAACTCCCAAGGGCAGGGACTTTTCACTTTTTATTTGTATCTTTTATACTAAGCACAAACAAGTGCTTAATAAATGTTCTTATTTTCATTTATTTGTAGCTGGTGGACCAGAGATTAATCACACAGCCCCCTGGAATGTGTAGCTCACTCTTTTCTTTGAGGAAACATCAGCTGAGATTGGGGAGAAAGCTGGTAACTTGAGCACAGTAGGCTCTGGCTGGGAGGTAGGGAGAGAACTTGGGAGCCTGTGGAGCAGGAGCAGGGCAGACAGAGTCTGTTGAATGAGGTCCAGCATGACTGACCAGGCTCCCCTGGGGCTGCCATTGTTCTATGTGGCAGAGCGACTGGGAAGCAGCAAGCCAAATGCAGCCTGAGTGGAAGCCTGTTTCTGTTGCCCCTCAGCTAGAATCCAACTGGGGATGGGGGCAGGGTGAGGAAGAGGGTGGGGGCGGGTCTTTCTCCTTACCTCTCTCCTCTCTCCTCTGGTTTAGCTGGAGCTAAACAACACAAACCCACTAAGTTCTATTTCTGCCACTCCTCTTCTCCATCCTCCCCTCCATCCCCCTGCTTATGGTACGTTGTAAGTCTATTTCTCTTATAAAAGAGCTTTCCCCCCACTGTCTGCTGGTATACCATTACTTATAGATTTCAGTGTGCATGGTAGGGCCAGCTCAGAGGGGTTCTGTATTTCATAGTCTATCTAAGCTAGGACCCTGAAATTCTGACTAGGAGGTTAAGCCTAACTTTGCGTCAAAGTTTCATTTTTAGGAATGATCCTATATACTTTGCTAAAAGCAGACCTTTAAAAAGAGAATTCCATGACATTCACCTCCCTAGGGGAGTCTGAACCCAGAAGGAGAGGGAAACATGAATTTGGCTTTTTAAAAAAGTGTTTTTATAACTGACCTTTGTAGTCCTATGTATTTTATTTAATTTTTTTTAAAAAAACATCATTTTGTAAAGGAATCCATAGGGAGTTTATTGATTGTAGCAGGGGTTGAAGACACAAAAAACAGATTAGGAGCCCTTGCCCCAGAGGAAAAGAGCTAAACCTCCATTATTATCTAACCTGGGAGACTAGAGCTCACTAGAAGCTGAACTCTTCAGTTCCCCCCTCCCTCTTTCCTTCCTTCCCTATCTTTTCCTCTTCCTTCTTCTCCCCCTCCCCCTTCTCTTTCCCTCTATCTCCCCTTCTCAATTTCTCCTCCCTCCCCCTCCTGCCACACCATGTTGTATATTCATTCCTTCACTCAGAGATCACACAGATACTAAAGCTCATGGTTGTGATCCAGGAGTATCCACAAAGATGAAATCACAATCTTGAAGTATATGTATTATAATT